>JAFMSR010000007.1:25048233-25257060 GCA_022818135.1 Saxidomus purpurata
TTTGATATGAAAGTTTGTCCAGATAATGAGTGATAATGTGAACAAATTACCGTATATCGGTTTTTTTTCGCGTACATCAAATTTCGCGATTCTGGTCCTATTTTAATTTTAGCGATTCTATTTTTCGCGATTTTTAAATTGTTGATTTTGATTTTCGCGTTTATTTTACTTAGGGGGAAATTAACCATGTCATCGTTTTATAAATGAAAGGAAATTATTTTGTGACAGTGCTATAAACCGGTATCTCGAACTGCTCCGCTTTTTTGTTTGCTAAAATTAACAATGCATAGTAATACATCATGTATGTTCATTGAATGAATGTTATTTATAGCGCATCGATAATGACTTTCGCACTTTCGCGAAGATTGTTTTTACAGGTTTCAACTGTTTAATGCTCAATTATCTTTAGAAGTTAGTGTTCAACACCTGTCCGGATATTGCATTCAGGTACATGTAAGTAAGGTAAAGAACTGACACCTTATTTAATATGATAATTATACAGTTCATGTTAGATAACGTGCTAAACGTGATATATGTATAACACGCATGCGGAACTTACAATTTCGCGAAATGTTGTACTAAATTTTCGCTGATTTTAAAGTTCGCGATTCTCACTGTTCGCGAATATAGCGAAAATTAGACACACGCAAAATAACCGATATACGGTATGAGAATGTTTGTATTTAGTAAAATCTAATAAGCTTTTTACATTTCATGTTTACCAGAAGTTGAAGAAAGTGGAATAGAACTAGGTAGCATAAACAAAAAAGAGAAGGTAATTTCATTCAGTTATCACATAACTCTTATAATATGCAGTAGGATACCCTCTAATCTCGAAAATAAGCTATGACTTATATCGATTTTTAATAAAGATTTAGTATTTTTAAGACGCTTTATTCGTAAGTCTGGCATATTTTCAAGTTCATACAGCGGGTACCGTTGTACGAATTGGTTGATTTTTTTCCAGTACTAAACTTGTACAGATAAGGACGTAAATTAACGAATATCAATGCTATAACTTTGATTGATCCAAAAAACCTGTAATGTTACAATTAATCTATAACAAAACAAGACAGATTATCCATTACAATAATTTTGTCTGACCTAACAAGTTGCTAGTAAATTATACCCTTGATAAAATGCCCGACGGCACAGTATTACAGAGAACTAGAGTAATATACAGTTATATACAGTATTACAGTAATATACAGTGCAATGTACATTGTATATGCTAGTGTTTATTCATATTTTTCTATAGAAAAGCTTCGCTGAACGTAGTGGCCGCCATAGCTTAAAATAGAAAAAAACCTTTCAATGACATCTTCTCATTAACCTGTGGGCCTATTTCAACAAACTTCGCAGGATTGTTGCTAGTATTGTCCTATACCTATATTGTCACGTGCTAGACATTTGATTAAGTTTGGGTAGCGTGTTTAAGTTGTATCCTGTACAGGTATCTGATGTGCCCCTTTTGAAATGTTTGGTAGCGTGCTAGGTTCAGAATGGCAGCCATTCAGTGGACACCAGTTTTCCTACCTATGTTTTGTTCTTAATTGGTTATACCAGGCTAAACTTGTTCTAGTGTAAATACACTGCGAAATGTAACACAAATCCTTGAAATTATTTTAAAAGGTGAGATCACCTTGAAAATATTGCAGTTTCACCAATTCAGAATACTTCAAGTGTTATATAGTCTTCAAATCTAAAAGTCACTTGTTATATTAACAATAACAACAGTACTTAAAATTCTAAATACTTAGAGGACACAGAAATCTCAGAGCAAGCAAAATGGCTTTCCAAGTTTTTACCCAACAAAAGCAACCAGTAGACCGTGACTGACTATGACAAAACAAAAACCAAAAAGTGCTTCACAAGAGACAGTATATGTTTATGTAAAAGTCATCAAATTACTTCAAAAAGTGTCTCTTTATCTTTAAAGAATTAATTAAATGTCTTTCCAACAAATTTTAACAGCCGACACGTACTTTGAAAATTTCTAAAACCTAAGACAGAGCGTAGTGTCTGTTGATTCGGAACCCCTCAACCGAAAATCTGGGCCTTTTTCCCATACCAAACACCCAAGGGTGAAGAGGTGATCACCATCCTGGCTGCTTCTGCAAGGATTTTCTCCCAACAACTTTGGTTGTTCGACCAGAAATGGTAAAACGATACTTGACTTTACGAACAGAAAATCTGAGTACATTTGTATATATTCAAAGGCTATTTAACCAGTTCTATACTTTGGCAAGCTAAAAGATGCAAGGTTCTGCAGCTCATGTTTTGTTTCAGTTTGACAGGTAGTTGTCCGTAAAACGACAAAACGGTCCTAATGCTTCAAAATGGCTGCACAGGAAAAAGTAAACACATGTTTCTCAATAAATGACTATATCTGCAAAATACTGGTTATACAGTTCTTGGCAGATAGTTCAGAAATGCTGTGCTACAGTGCAAGTTTCTTAACTGGAATGGTTAAAGTGCAAAAGCATTAAGTGAATATTGTTAGAAAACTGAACAACTGTGATAGGTTCACGTTCAAAAGTGACTTACAAGTACTACAGATTTAAACTAGCACCTGTATAAAGGCTGTGGTTTTGTTTTTATAACTCGCCATTGTACTTTATGGCTGGTTACTCAGCGACCACTAAAATGGGAATATTCAGAATGCCAGATCGTCAGACTCATACAAGTTCAAGAAGGTTCGTCTGTTCTGTTCTGTTGTACATTTTGTTCATTTCCCGGAACAACAATATTGCTTCAACGGTTCTGCTCGACTGCACAAATGTCCACCAGAGCTAAAAATAGAAAAGCCTTTACCACTGGGCCTTTTTCAACCAAACTCCACAGGATAGTTCTTTGGATGGTCCTCTATCAAAAAATGCTAAAAGGGTTCTGCTTCAATGCACAAAATGGCCACCAGAGTTAAAGATAGAAAACTTTTAAATGACATCCCCTGAATAACTACACAGGAGTGTCACTTGAATGGACTTCTTCGAAATGTGCTCACAGAGCTCTGCTCCAATGTACAATTATTATTTTTATTATTGGAATTGTGCATATACATTTGACTTCTAGAATTGCGTAGTGGTTCTGTCCCATGTTTGCTCAAATCATACCGTTCGGTCCAAGCTGGGGTCCAAGCCCCGGGGTCAGTTTTTTCAACCTTGACCTTGTCCTACTGAATTACTTTCTGTTTTCGAAGCTACATCAATGGAATTTGGATTATGTATATAATAGGCTTGTAGATTTGAACTTCAACATTAGCTGATTTAACCTTGAGCTACTGACCTACTTTCTTTTTTTAGAGCATTGAAATTTGAACTTTATGGATAATTATACATGCATATTTCAACATTTACCCTGGCTTAAATTGACCCTGACCTACATTCTTTTTTTAGATAACAGCAATGAAATTTAAACCATATGCACAGTTTTGAATGCAGATTTCAACACTTTCCTTGACTGACCTTGACCATTTGTCTACCTTTTGATTAAGTAAGAGAGATAAATGTGGACTGTTCGTGCAGTTCTGCAAGCTTATTTCCAAAATTCATATGATAGCTCTTTAATTGTACCTTTTGATCTGATTACTTGTTTTAAAGTACAATGATGCTCAGATGAACGATATAGACAAGGTTTCGATAATCATCGGGTTTTCTGTTTTGGAACTCATTATGACTTCAAGAACTGATTTACAAGTCTGAAAAGCCATTTTAAATCGATCAGAGCATTTTAACATTTTCAGTTCCGAAATGGTCATACATGTGTTGAAAATCATAATACATAGGCTCCTGTCAACGCCTACAGGTCTATTATTTGCCCCAAAGAACAACGTTTCAGATAATCCGACTGTCACGCTGGAAAGAAATCAGTAATTAGCAATCAAAGAGCAAAATCACATGTTTCTGACAATATTTTGATGTCTGCAGCTAGTCTACGAACTTTGATAAGACCGATCGTTGATTTCTTTGTCAGTTTTTTGTAAAGGTGAATAATATTCAATTACAGACTAATGTTGAGGTCAATATATAGTTTTGCGGACCTGAAAAAAATGATATTGACCGAGGACGAAGTCTACAGCTACGCAAAACTATATATTAACCTCAACATTAGTCTAAAATTATTATATCGTATACCTCATAAAACATAGTGAAAATATGCGAATATATAACGGAAATGACGTCTTAAAATCCGTGCATGTCTACACAATATTTTCCAGGTCTGCACATACTTTTGCGGACCTGGAACGTGATCGCTATATGCCAATCAGGATTAAGTATTTATGTTAGACATACCATATTGTTTGATTAATTATTACTCCCGTTATAAATGAAGAATCGGATTTTCATTATATTGAACGTGTGCCCATTGTTCATAATTTTGAAAGTAGATGTTTTCGAAAATAAGTTTAGTAATAACTCAAACTATAATTGTATTTAATTTTAATTCGACAAAAGTTTATATGGTATAATCATCGACAGGTGCATATTATTGTAGGTCATCTTCAAAAGTCCCGAATGGTAAGGTATTATGCAAAAATACTTTCATTGCATACTATTACACGGATTAGCTCAAAGACCGCCGAAGTCCGGAGCCGGAGCTTTTACTACCACCCGTCGCACAGTGCAACATTATCATCGTACATTTGTCTGAACTTAACACAGACTTAAGTTGCCTGTTTCCCTATTCAAAATACACATAAAAGAACTTGATTATATATTGATCAATATCAACATGAAAAGAATTTTGAAACAGTAAGATCGTGTATTTTGCTAATGATATAACTGTAAAACTGCATAATACAGAAAGCCAGTAACTTCGGCTGTATTGCTGAAGTGGGCGGGGTGACCAGATTATCGAAGCCCTGGATATAGAACCATTATTGCCCGTTTGGATCGGCAAGAACAGATGCGTGCTAGTCATTCTGAAAAGCACAGGCTTCTTGGAGCATCCAGTTGTGATACCAATGCTCTTGTTTCGTTTAAAGAAAGTATACACAATTTAGTTGTGTTGGAAACATTAGACATGACACTAAACTATAATCAAATATTTAGTTGTCATTGATTTCAGGTAAAGAATCAAGGAGAAAATCAGTCTCTTACCGTTAATCTAACAAAAGGACAAAACGCTCAGTCAAATAAAACTGATAACAATGTACAAGACCAAGATCCGGCTACTGCTGATAATACATCAAATAAAAAGGATGCAGATGTAAATATAGAGTCAGCTATTGGTGAAGAACAGCAAATCAATGACCAGGTAATCAATTTGAAACCTAATGAAGCAGATGTTTACAATGATCTTGCCAACAAAAAAATGCTATTGAAGGGAAGTGATAATTACAAAAGTAAATTTACCAAGGAAAGTCAGATGCTTATGTTTTTTAGTTGGCCATAAAGCTTTAATGTGATAAGACTTCTCTTCCTGTATCATTTGCTGGACATCAACACATGTCTTAACTTAAATATTCCCTTCTCTAAAAGAATAGTTGTACGAGTGGTGATCCAAAGTTTTGTCACACTACTTGGGAATCGCTTTTAAAATTGAAAAATGTGAAAATGTGCATACATATACCACATTGTACTGCCAAGTAACATGCCAAATATCACACATAATTATACCTCAAAGATTCGCCATTATTTGTGCATAACGCACATCGTCAATTATCGCCTCACATTTCAGGTGTCTCCACTGGTGATGTACCAATTTTACAGCAAAAACTGTACAATTACGGTATGGCGTTTTGGCTCGGTTTGAAATGTTTTACTTTCATGTACAGAGATACAATATGGGGTAGATCATATGAACGTGCAGAGACGCTGACAAAATATTAACGGTCAACCCTTCGAATGTACGACATAATGTCACTAAAAGGTCATTTAGGATGTCCCGTAATTTTTGTATTAATCGATGTATATAATTTTGGAATCACTTATTTGCAATACATGTACTCTTAATTTGACTTGCGGAGGTGTACCATGTGGGCAAATTTAATTGTCACATATGAGTAAACTACGTCAGTCAGATGAGCTCAAACATTCAAAATAAGACAAAATGTTTCTTCTTGTGAGCTATATTTCACGATATGACGTTAAATTTATATATAATCAAAGTAGTGACCAAACATTTGGATCACCCCTCGTATTATAAGATTACCTACGTGATATGGAAGGCTTCTAGTAGTATGCTCATCTGATCTTGTCTGAACTACGTATCAGATTTTTACCAATTTTGCTGTGTAGCAACCTTGCATTGACCACTTTAAAAGTGAAGGAAATGTTTACGATTCGGCATACACCGGAGCCACTGTCACTAAGAATAGAAAACAAAATATTTTTCACGGCTTTATTACATGAACCAATAATATGGTATGTCACCAAACTTTCTCTGTAGCATCCTTGCATTGTCCCCTTTTAAAGAACGAGACATGGTGTTAGTCCATTGTATACGGACCGCTTAACAAATGAATAGTAAAACATTTAAATGGCTATTTCCCATGAACCAATGAACGGAATGTCACCAATCGTGCCTTGTAGCATCCTTACACTGTCCCATTTCAAAAGACAGGAAATAGTAAACTCAAGTGCACAGCTGCAATGTTACTCAAATAGAGAACCCTTTAAACGATTTGTTTCGAACTAATAGAATGAATATCACCAAACTTGCTGTGTAGCATCCTTATTTGTGTATTAATTAATTTATTACAGTAGCTAGAGTTACGGTGCCAAAACTCTTGTAGCCTTCGGGAGTTCCCTTACTCAAGGTAATCTTATGAGGAGTAGCTAAAGTTATGGAAGTTTATAAAATAAATTGTTGGTCATATCGATCATTTCATTTTCCCCTGTCGTAATGAAGACGATGTCAAATTTGGACAGGCTGCATCTTCGTAGCAGCTGCAACTATCTTCTTGCGTCAAAACCTCCTGTGCCGTGAGTTTCATTTTCAGTGAAAATGTGAACAAATTATGAGAATATTTGTATTTAGTAATATCTGTTCAGCTGTCTACATTTCATGTTTACCAGAAGTTGAAGAACATGGAAAAGAACTAGGTAGCATAAACAAAAAAAGACGGACGGTAATTTCAATCAGTTATCACATAACTCTTATAATATGCAGTAGGATACCCTCTAATCTCGAAAATAAGCTATGACTTATATCGATTTTGAATAACGATTTAGTATTTTAAGACATTTTATTCGTAAGTCTGGCATATTTTCAAGTTCATACAGTAGGTACCGTTGTACGAATTGGTTGATTTTTTTCGAGTACTAAAGTTGTACAGATAAGAACGTAAATTAACGAATATCAATAAGTCAATGCTATAACTTTGAAAGCATTTAAAGATCTAAAAAATCCTGTAATGTTACAATTAATCTATAATAAAACAAGACAGATTATCCATTACAATCATTTTGTCTGACCTAACAAGTTGCTAGTAAATTATACCATGATTAAATGCCCGACGGTACAGTATCACAGAGCACTAGAGTAATATACAGTAGAACCATTTTGTTTTCTATTCTTAGTGACAGTGGCCCCGGTGTATGCCGAATCGTAAACATTTCCTTCCATTTTAAACTGGTCAATGCAAGGTCCTCTATCAAAAAAATGCTAAAAGGGTTCTGCTACAGTGCAAAAAAATGGCCACCAGAGTTAGAGATAGAAAACTTTTAAATGACATCCCCTGAATACATGTAACTCACTGGCACCAGAGTACTAGACTGCCCTGTAATTTTAACAAAATAAATACCTCAAAATATACCTAAATAACTCTTTATCATAAAAAACCCCTAAATAATGGTAAAAAGTCATTTGCTGACAAACCCCCGTATAACTGTTCTATATTATTCACATGGTGTTGAACGTTTTCGACAGGGGTCCGGTCCCCGCTCTTTTTTGTATTATTCAGCAAGCAATTGAAGATCAACGCGGTCGCGTTTAACGACAATATATTTATCTACCAAACTGGTAAGTAACACTTTTTAAAAGCTACCGTTTCTATAAAATTCTTAAAGAATATTGTGCTATTTCGCTCACTCCGTTTTCCTTATGTTTTTCTGTCACTGCCGACTTCCGGTTCACCTTTCAATTTTGAAACAATTCGTTTTCATTGGTTGAAAATATTCCGCGTTATATTTGCGCACTGTGTCAAATTATTGCATTTCGTATGTAAACATGCTAAATGCCGCTGTAAGCGGCCGTAGCTGTTAACTTGTGGATAAGTAGGTACAGGAAATTTATTTACTGTAAAACCAATTTGTAAAACGTTACGTTAGCAGCGCAAAGTATCACTTCTGTGCATAACCGTATGACGTGTTTGAAAGGTCATTTGAGTTGAACCGAAGTCAGCAGGACAGAAAATATCAAGAAAATGGAGAGAGCGAAATAGCTCAATATTCCAGAAGAATTTTATAGAAACGGTAGCTTTTTAAAAGTGTTACTTACCAGTTTGGTAGATAATTATATTGTCTGTTAAACGCGACCGCTGTTGATCTTCAAGTGCTTGCTTGAATAGTACAAAAGAGCGGGGACCGGACCCCTGTCGAAAACGTTCAACACCATGTGAATAATATAGAACAGTGTAAACGGGGGTTTGTCAGAAATGACTTTTTACCATTTTTTTTTCATGATAAGGTGTTATTTAGGTATATTTTGGGGTATTTATTTTGTTAAAATTACAGGGCAGTCTAGTACTCTGGTGCCAGTGATGTAACTTGACCATTTATGTTATATTTTCATATGATTGTCACTACTCTGTATGAGGTATACGATGTAATGATAATAGACTAATGTTTCGGTCAATACATAGTTTTTCGTCCTCGGTCAATATCACTTTTAACAGGTCCGCAAAACTATGTATTGACCTCAAAATTAGTCTATAATTGTATAATATATAACGGAAATGACGATTTGAAATCCGTGCAGGTCTACACATTATTTTCCAGGTCTGCACATACTTTTGCGGACCCGGAACGTGATCGCGATATGCCCATCAGGATTAAGTATTTATGTTAGGCATACCATATTGTTTGATTAATTAGGACTCCCGTTATAAATGAAGAATCGGATTTTCATTATATTGAGCGTGTGCCCATTTTTCTGTATTATTTTGAAAGTAGATGTTTTTAAAAATAAGTTTAGTAATAACTCAAATTATAATTGTATTTAATTTGAATTCGACAAAAGTTTATGTGGTATAATTATCGACAGGTGCATATTATTGTAGGTCGTCTTCCAAAGTCACGAATGGTAATGTATTATGCAAAAATAATTTCATCGCTTACTATTACATGGATTAGTTCAAAGACCGTCGACGTCCGGAGGCGGAGCTTTTACTACCACCCGTCGCACAGTGCAACATTATCATCGTACATTTGTCTGAACTTAACACAGACATAAGTTGCCTGTTTTCCTATTCAAAATACACATACAAGAACTTGATAATATATTGATCAATATCAACATGAAAAGAATTTTGAAACAGTAAGATCGTGTATTTTGCTAATGATATAACTGTAAAACTGCATCATACAGAAAGCCAGTATTGCCGAAGTGGGCGGGGTGACCAAATTATCGAAACCCTGGATATAGAACCATTATTGCCCGTTTGGATCAGCAAGAACAGATGCGTGCTATTCATTATGAAAAGCACAGGCTTCTTGGAGCATCCAGTTGTGATACCAATGCTCTTGTTTCGTTTAAAGAAAAATTACACAATTTAGTTGTGTTGGAAACATTAGACATGACACTAAACTATAATCAAATATTTAGTTGTCATTGATTTCAGGAAAATGATGAAGGAGAAAATCAGTTTCTAATCGTCAGTCTAGCAGAAACGAGGAGAAACGAGCAAGGACAAAAAGCTCAGTCAAGTAAAACTGATAACAATGTACAAGACCAAGATCCGGCTACTGCTGATAATACATCAAATAAAAAGGATGCAGATGTAAATATAGAGTCAGCTATTGGTGAAGAACAGCAAACCAGTGGCAAGGTAATCAATTTGAAACCTAATAAAGCAGATGTTTACAATGATCTTGCCAACAAAAAAAATGCTATTGAAGGGAAGTGATAATTACAAAAGTAAATTTACCAAGGAAAGTCAGATGCTTATCATGTTTTTAAGTTGGCCATAAGTCTTCAATGTAATAAGACTTCTCTTCCTGAATCATTTACAGGACATCAATAACGGTCTTAACTTAAATATTCCCTTCTCTAAAAGAATAGTTGTACGAGTGGTGATCCAAAGTTTTGTCACACTACTTGGGAATCACTTTTAAAATTGAAAAATGTGAAAATGTGCATACATATAGCACATTGTACTGCCAATTAACATGCCAAATATCACACATAATTATACCTCACGGATTCGCCATTATTTGTGCATAACGCACATCGTAAATTATCGCCGCACATTTCAGGTGTCCACTGGTGATGTACCAATCTTACAGCAAAATCTGTACAATTACGATATTGCGTTTTGGCTAGGTTTGAAATGTTTTACTTTCATGTAAAGAGATACAATATGGTGTAGATCATATGAACGTGCAGAGACGCTACAGTTATATACAATATTACAGTAATATACAGTACAATGTACATCGTATATGTTAATGTTTATTCATACTTTTCTATAGAAAAGCTACGTTGAACATAGTAATCGCCAGAGCTTAAATAAAAAAACCTTTCAATGACATCTACTCATTAACCTGTGGGTCTATTTCAACAAGCTTCACAGAATTGTTCACACAATGTCCACCAGAGCTAAAAATAGAAAAGCCTTTACCACTGGGCCTTTTTCACCAAACTCCACAGGATAGTTCTTTGGATGGTCCTCTATCAAAAAATGCTAAAAGGGTTCTGCTACAGTGCACAATATGGCCACCAGAGTTAGAGATAGAAAAGTTTTAAATGACATCCCCTGAATAAAATGGCCAATTTCATTCAAACTACACAGGAGTGTCACTTGAATGGTCTTCTTCGAAAAGTGCTCACAGAGCTCTGCTCCAATGTACAATTATTGTCTTTATAATTGGAATTGTGCATACAATTTGACTTCTAGCAATGCGTAGTGGTTCTGTCCCATGTCTGCTCAAATCATATTCGTTCGGTCCAAGCTGGGGTCCAAGCCACGGGGTCAGTTTTTTCAACCTTGACCTTGTCCTACTGAATTACTTTCTGTTTTTGAAGCTACATCAATGGAATTTGGATTATGTATATAATAGGCTTGTAGATTTCAATTTCAACATTAGCTGATTTAACCTTTTTTGAAATAACACAATGACATTTAAACTATATGTACAGTTTTGAATGCAGATTTCAACATTTTCCTTGACTGACCTTGACCGTTTGCCTACCTTTTGATTAAGTAAGGGAGATAAATGTGGACTGTTCGTGCAGTTCTGCAAGCTTATTTCCAAAATTCCTATGATAGCCCTTGATTTGTACCTTTTATGTATGCTGACAAAACTAAGACATTTTTACCAGCATACTGTTCTGCTTTTTTTCTAAAAGAGTGCTAGACGGGATTGAAACTGTATAAGAACTGAATTTCTTGCCTTTTAAATTGTAGAGAATGATCACTTTGACTTGAATTGCGTCAAGTATGCTTTCAAAGTGTACAGTTCTGGTTATCAAAGTTTTGGGGTAATTAAGTTTGAAATAGTTTTTGTCAGTGTTAGCTACTTTAATGAAATCATACATGTTATAATATTTAAACCCAATTACGAGTAAAGGTTTTTTGAAAGTAGTGAAACCACAGATGCTTGTGGTATGGACTCGCGACCCAATCTATTCTTGTCCCATGTTGTACGGAACGTATATAAATACAAGATTTGAAACAACTAAAAACTGCAATCGCATATTTAAGGTATGTGTGTAAGTAAGGAATAACTAACCGGTTTTTCCAATGCAAAAAACTTTTCTGAATAAAATCCCACCCAAACTGCATCGAATTCGGTTGAATTAAAAGAATTTCGAGGAAAAACACTTCTGTCACTTCTGCACAAATCAGATTTAGTATATACATGAAGTTATAAAAATAGGTTTCCCGCATCGCAGTATATTAAATAGCGTGCGCGGGGTACCATTACGTTTACAGCGGGGATTTTGTCTTGTGTGAATGGCTATAGCGGTAAATTTTAAAGCAGAAAATGACATAAACAGTATAGGTGAGATGTGATAGAGGAAATCAATTTGTTTCAAATCTTGTATTTATATACATTGTCACCATAAATATGAGATCAGTAGGTAAGTAGAATAAGGAATTGGATCTGTAATTGGTTAGCTTACACGCAGTTATAGGATGTTTTTAAAGATACTGCAGTGAGCAGGTGCGAGAGTCAGGCCTAAGGGGGTGAGGTCCAGACCCCAAGCATCTGTGAGTGAAACTTGTCAATTAAAGCTGCTCGTTTATATATCAATGTATAGAAAATCTGTTGAAATGCTGCTGAAATTGGTTTGTCAACACGACTACACTATGTACAAAGTTGGACTTAGTTTTCAGGCAAAATGCCAAGTCAGTCAGTTTGAAAAAATGTATATTTTTGCATCCAAATATGAGAGTGAACAATTTTAAAAACAAAGATTGACTGTTTTATGAAAGCATTATGACCTTACCAAGGAGAAAGGAGTTCATTAATTAATATTTTTGTTTCTTTATAGTGTCTTAAAAAGAAGGCTTATATACTTTAAATTTCATGAAATGTAAAAGTTACTGGAGCTGTTTAAATACTCCTATAATTATAAGAAATTTGATTTGCAAGTGATAAGTAATTACAGAATTTTGTTGTAATTAGTTTTTTTAAAAAAACATTCTTTTCTTTCCCATTTTTCCCTTCTTGTCAGAAAGGAATTTTTTCAGTAGCATTAAAAATACTGTGCTTTATTTCAAGTGTTTACTTAGGATATAAAATTGGATGTTGGTAATGTTTATGAATATTAAATTATGACAAATTTAATGTGTAAACCATATTGCCTGGTAATACACATTGTATTAAATGTTTTTTTACATCCAAAGTGCTCCTGGGACTTTAAAATTTAGCACCTGTAATTCTGTTCTTTATAAGCAGAAGTACAATTGTCAATTTAATGGATTGTTATGCAAGTGATAATATATCTGTTGTTTATAAATTATAAAATGTTGCTTTGTCATTATATTAGAATGAATATTGTCAAATTTGCTGTCTTATGTCAGAGCTTGTCTGTTTCAACTGTATTGCGGTTATTTCTGCAAGCTGTCAGTTAACAAAACCATTATTCCCTGGACGAACTAGTACTAGACTCTTATCCTTTATAAAAAACTGCCGACGTTCTCTTTAAACTTATGGTTGGTAGCGGGGCTCAAACCCAGGACACTCAACCTACATGTACAAGAGGTTACAGTGATTTCTACTCGATTTCTAATCTTTACCACATAGGCCACCGTCCTAGGCCAGCGTGCCAATTTAAAACATCATTCAGTCAAACCTGCTTCAATGACCACCTTTCAATTTAACACCAACTGCAAGTAGGCCCTCTTCAGAAGCTTTGCATAAAATTAAAGCAATTATTTTAATTTCATTCTAATGTTTGCATGAACTGACCACCTGTAAAACCTTTGTTTTGCAATCGAGAGACGTCTTGAACTTCTGAGCAAAATAACGAAAAAAAGTATGTACAGTTCAGCTAAGATAGAGTGACAGTGACATCATAGTGACATGATAATGTATACACAAATGTTTACCAAGTATAAAAAGTAGAACATGCATGCAAGAAAGTCTTAAGTTGTACATAAAAAATTTGAATTTACACAATTGTACCAGACATTAACTGTGTCACTGTCTCATTATCCTAAATGTACTGTAGTCTTATGAACGTGCAAGTACCATCCTTTCTCTGGTTCAACTGAATATTGTGTCTAATTGCTTTTGCTGTAAAAATAGAGGTCCTAATATATTTTTGCATGTGTAATTATAGAAGCATGAAAAAAACATACATGTGAATGCAACACAAATTTTATTACATAAAAACAACATACTAACGCAGTACCGATGTAACGTCGTTTCTGATTGGTGACGTCGTTTAAATTTGCGAGTATTAAATAACGTATACATAGTCGCAAAATTCAAACGGCGTTTTAATTATCGCATTTAGACACATTGTGCGTTAGAAAAGGGATAACTATTTAGTGATTTTGATATTTGCGACCGTATATACGGTTTTAATGGTCGCAAACAGTTTTAACAGCTCCGGCTAACGCCGTCGCCGTTAAAAATATTTGCGACCATTAAAAACCGTATATACAGTCGCAAATATCAAAATTACAAAACAGTTATTCCTATAGTTATGATAAATTGCACCATTTGAAGAGCACATCAACGCACAAATAAGTGATTCGCGTCTTTGAGAACAAAACATTTTTTATCACAGACTGTCAGTTTTCACCTATTTGGGCACCAGAGGTGGCAAGAGGTTGGTGAGCCGAACACAGATTTTCCATATATTCTATGCATGCGTTGACATTGTTATTGGCATCGTGCCTTGCACTATACGAACGTTTTGTATCCTTTCCATTTCCCTTTCAACATGAATGCGCAAGTTTGCAATAGATTTTGAGGTTTCAACTTCATGTGGCAAAAACTGCTTCTTCTTGCTTTTGAAGGGAGGAATTATAAGTTCTATTCCCCGTGGTGTTGTCATATCCGATATAAGAAAACCTTTGTCGACCATAATTGCATCCACTTCTTCACACAAGTCAAAAATACCACATTCCTTAGTTATTTGTTTGTCACTTATGCTTCCTGGATACAAGTCTGACACAATAGTCACAATTCAAGTCACTTATTCCAATTAATGACTTCCATGTCATGTGTGATGTATAATCACTGTAAAGTTGTGACTTAAGCTTTAATGAACATGGTGTCTCTGTTCTTATTTCTGTACAGTCTATTATCACACGGCACTTGGGATACTTTCTAAAATTCTCTGGGACATAGTGTCATTAATGTTTTTTTCTAGATGGCCACTTTACAAGAAAGCTCAAGTTGGTGTCAAGGTAATCAACCCAACGATTGAATGTAGTACAGCATGTTCCTATCCATACATGAAACATTACCGCTAAATCTTCAAGCAACAGCCCAAGTCTTAATCTCATTAGTACCATGAAACATTCATCATATAGCCTCATGGACTTTAGTCTACCAGTGTTACTTCCTTGCATGCCATCTGCAAGCTCGTTAAACAAGCACTTAAATGTTCCGGCATTTGGCAGTCCGGTGTAAAATAGAACCTTATTGTTACTCTCTGCCACATCTTCAAATGTAAATGCGGGTCGTGTTGCCTGGCAACCAGCTGATACCATTTGACTGTTGGTGTTTGAGTATCTTTACAACTAGTTATTCTTGTTTCATCTGCCTGTGTACCTATGGATACCATCTCTGGCTGTCTTTGCTGGTACTGATGACAGATTAAAGATATTTGGTGCTAAGAACTATCCATAGTCGTGGAGCTGAAAGAATCAAAAGATAAAACAGTGTTATCCCAATGCTATGCAATTGAATTAGAACTAAACAGATCAATGATAATTGTTTATAAATTGTTTGAGTGAGTATTTTATTCACAGCGGGTAATTGTAACAGAGAAATAGGAACCATGAACTGCTATCTATATACATTTATATATATATAACAGGCACTGTATGTGTTGACGGTGTTTGTACAAGTACTTCTTTAAAAATAAGTGTCGCTCATTTTAATTCCAATCTGCTGTGATTGTAAATGTCTGTGGTTTGGCTACAAAAGGTTTCGGATACCGACACCAATCCAGTATGAGCCAGATGCTTTATATATATATGCAATATATTTGAACGAGTGCGTATTCAGCTCTGGTATAATTATATCGCTTTATAAAAGAACTAAGAAGTTAACTGAAATATTTTATTAATGAATATATAAATGCAAACAATGCTAAATATAGTTAAGGGGAGCTGTGGTGTAAAGGTAAAGGTGTCTGCCACTAATTCCAGAGCTTGCGGGTTTGAGCTCCCAATGTGGTCACCCATAAACCTCCTCATTCTAGTACTGGTTTTTCAAGGAAGCAGACTCATAAGAGACTATATAAGCTTCGAGCTTTCTTCACAATCAAGCTAAAATAAAACTTAGTATAAACTAAAATATAAAAAATGGTCTTACTCTCAGTGATACATCAAGTATGGACTCATTGTAGTCCATGGTTATGCCAACTGCTTCACTCTCAAAGCTAAGGTCTGGTGATCTGGTATCAGTCACAAGCTCCATCTCGGAAGTGTCATTCTGTCATTCAGTGTATGCAACCTTTTGTGATGTCTATAAATGAAAAAAATATAGAAAAAAAAATACTTTTATGTAAAGTAGTAACTTCCAAATATAAAGGCTTCACCAAAGAATATAGGAATTATCAATAACGAAAAAAGATCTAGATAGATCTATCTGCATCGCTGAAATTTATTCCAAATAATTGTACTCAAGGATAAATTACAAGTAAAATCACAGACATCCAATGGAATGTCAGTATGTACTGATATGTAAAATCGGTCTGCATTTAGAGTCGAATAATTGGGAGTAAATTGAAATTATGAAGCCACAGCAATACAGTTTGGGTTTGTATTGATAATTCAAAACAGCCGGATGTCTTGCATTTAAGTCTTTTAAACGGGCCCGTTTCAAACAAGGGTCAAAGCAAGGACCGGACAACCATGGGTAGGATCTCCTAATAAATAATTAAATCTTTATTATTACCGAAAGTTTGTAAACTTTTTCACTGCCATCTGCCCTTAGAAAAAAGCAAGGTAAGGCATTTCCTCTAGTTGGTCCAGATCGTCCAACAAAATGAACTGCGCACAGTCTGGTTTGGTCACTATTCACAAATACAAAGTTTGGCCGTGTGTTCTTGCAGCGCTGAATTCAAACCTTTCTTACGGACAAATCAGCCGGGAATCGATGCATGGACACTTTTTTCCTATCTATCACCTTTCCACCGTAGTTTTTACAAACACAGCAATATCGTTGATGTGAAGGCATAGCTAAATATTTATCGGTTTATTTTTGTGAAACGTCTTTATTCTAGAATTTACTACCCGAAAGTGGCAGGTGCGCGTTTTGCGTAATTTCTTATCTCCTTATGAAGATTTCAAGGGCAGATAACTACAGTTTTCAAAAAGGGCTATATAGGCGACTACAATTTCATGAATGTGCATAAATTATTACAGAAATTAATTAGATTGTACTTTTAGCATTTCAACAAAATATCAAAGATATACTTCTTAATAACTTTAGTAAATTCGTTCTTGTATTTAAATCATAAAATAAAGCAAAGAAAATACGTGTGTGAGTTTTCTTTTTTCAAACAGAAACTGTAACAGTATATAAGAAACACTTCTTCGGCGCGTTTTGTGTATTAAATACTTTACTTTTAATATTTTCAGTTTACTGCAAATTATTTCATTATTTAAACTAAAAAATAAAAAATATATCGAGTAAATTTCAAATAACATTTTGAAAAATGTCAAAGTGAGTCATATCTGTACGGACATAGCAAACAAGTCGTGCGGAGCTTCGAAGGTGCTCGGACATATCTCGTATCGTGCACGTGTGTCCGTACGACAAGATTAGACCAGTGTGGCGATATCTGAACATTTCTCATTTTTAGCTAGAATCGTCATGGATGTACGGAGCCCGTGCGACGAAAGTCACGCCGTGCGGGTCTCATGCGGACATCGCAAGTTCCCCATCCGATGTCTGTAGTATCTTGCGGACATCTGATGTTGACCGTGCGACTCCCTTACGATAGTCATGCAAGCACCGGCAAACTCTTACAGGCCTCGTGGTGTTCAAAGTCCGCACGGACATCGTGCGATGCCTGAACGAACTCTACAGGCCTTGCAGTGACCGTACTGGGCACTTGCGAGCTGCTCCAGAAATCTTAAATTCTACGAGCTCAGCGAGAATTCGGGAGCTCGGTGAAACATTTCAACGAGTCTCCCAGTCCTCTACGAGTTCAAAAGATCCGTACGATGCTCGGAAGAGTCTATGATGTCCGTACGGACTCCATGCGATTTTGCAAATTTTCGACTGAAAACCTACTCGTACGGAGCTCGTAGCGTTAATGCGGCCAGTGTATAACTATTCAACTTTTGCAGCACGGACATATTACTTACTACGGCTTAATTACACATCAATCATGACTTGAGATAATAATTTCAAATTAATCTACTAATTAATGAAACCATTTTTGAAAGAAGTCAGTACAATATTCTGAAGAAAGCAAATTAATATGAATGGGTGTAACGGGCGGGTGGTAATTTTCATTTACGGCTTAAGATTACATAGCTTCGTTATCTGTTTGAAGGCAGATGATAAAAAAACAGGCTAACAAAAGTTTTAATCAAAATATTGAAAAGTGTTGCCATAACACTGAAATAGTAAATGAAAATACTTTAAAAATGCGAACATACTTCTACAGCTAAATGTATATAAACGGGCGTACGTGCAGTTTTTATTAATTTATTCTCCTACTTTTCAGGATTAATGTTTATATCAGTGATTAAATATATCAACTTAAAACGATGTTGTTGTTTGCACAAAATAATTTTTAAAAATTCATTCAATGTCATATAAAGAAACAAAAGTGAAAAACGCGACATGGTCATTTTTTTTCTTCTGACATGATGTATACAGATCTGTATATAAAAATATAAACGTCTATCTATTAATTTCAACATAATAACTTATTTTAACTTAACGTTTAAAATTCCAATAAAACAATTTTATAAGAATACCTTAAAAACATCGACATATTATTTTTTAAAAGACACAAAATACGCTGTGCATGCTGTTTTATTTCAGGTAATGATTACGCCTGAACACGCACAAAAATACACATGAGAATATAGGTCCGTGGCCTGCACATGTGTATTAAAACTATTAATCGTTATAGAGGTCATAATAATTTTCAAATTCATACCTGCCCTTTTAATAATAGACCTTTCAAAATTCGGGTCCCCCCTTTTAAAAAAAAAAAGGGGTCAAAATGAAAATAGATATAGGTAAAATTGTATTAATGAATGAATAAATATTTAAAGCTGTGCCATTATAAGATCATAACACACATCAGAAATCATCCCCCCACACCAACACCCTCAACAACCCCACAAATTAATTCCGCTATGTCACTCTCCCTAAAGAACTGTCTGCTGTGTCCCCCCGTACCAATTTACCAATAGAAAATAACCGTCGAGTAGAGTTTTCCGTCGTTTACTTATTTCATTGATCATTCTAAATATTAACTTTAAATATATTTGAATGATTAAAAGAATGAAATATGATTGAACATCTGTAAATGGCTTTTAACAATGTCGTTACAGTGTTTTATAAAACAAATATAAATGATTGATCAATAAATCAGTATATATCGCTTATACAGTGGCGTGTAACTTCCCCCCTCAGTTGATAATACGGTCGATATCCGCTAATGTCACGCATGCGCAGAAGTCTGTGAAAAACCCGTATTGTGATGTGTTATATCACTAAAGCATTATCAAATATTGAGTTGTTTTTGATTTTAGGTGAAGAAAAAAGAAAAAACTAAGTCTCTACAAGGCAGTGAAGATAAACCTACGAAAACCATTCCAGAAGAAGAAAATAGCAGAAACAAGCAAGACCATACAGGAGTTCAACGAAGTGATAAAGGTTACGATGTACAAGTCCCAAGTCCTGATATAACTGATGCAGATACGGGAGTAGGGACAACCATTGGTGACAAAACACAAAAAGATGAACAGGTAAATAATTGGAAAGTAATATAGCCAAACTTTACAATGATCTTGCCAACAAAACTTTTGAATGGAAGATATACTTATAAAAGTAAGTTTACCCAGGATTGTATGCTGATTATTATGTTTTTTACTTCTTAAGTTAGCCATAAGTCTTAAATTTGATTAGACTACCTTTCAATAATCCTTTGCAAGACTTCATTTCTGTTCTATTTTTGAATAATTATACCCTTTTCTCAGATACTTGTTGCACGAGGGATTACCCACATGTTTTGTAACACTAGTTGGGAATCCCTTTTAAATTTGACAAATGTGAAAACTAGCATACTTGTACCACCTTGTATTGCCAATAAACGTGCCAACTATCACAAATATAACTTACAGATTTGCCATTTAAAGATCATAACACACATCAGCAATTATCGCTGCACACCAACAGCGTCAACAACGTCACAATTAATATAACTCACCGCTAGTGTCACTCTTTCTAAAAGAACTGTCTGCTGTGTTCCACAGAGCACCAGTGTCTTTTTACCCACACAAAATAACCGTCGAGTAGAGTTTTCCGTCGTATACTTATTTCATTGATCATTCTAAATATTAACTTTAAATATATTTGAATGATTAAAAGAATGGAATATGATTGAACATCTTAACAATGTCGTTAAAGTGTTTTATAAAACAAATATAAATGATAGATCAATAAATCAGTATATATCGCTTATACAGTGGCGTGTAACTCCCCCCTCAGTTGATAATACGGTCGATATCCGCTAATGTCACGCATGCGCAGAAGTTTGTGAAAAACCCGTTTTGTGATGTGTTATATCACTGAAGCATTATCAAATATTGAGTTGCATTTGATTTTAGGTGAAGAAAGAAGAAAAAACTAAGTCTCTTCCAGGCAGTGAAGATAAACCTACGAAAACCATTCCAGAAGAAGAAAATAGCGGAAACAAGCAAGACCATACAGGAGTTCAACGAAGTGATAAAGGTTACGTTGTACAAGTCCCAAGTCCTGATATTACTGATGCAGATGCGGGTGCAGGGACAACCATTGGTGACAAAACACAAAAAGATGAACAGGTTAATAATTGTAAAGTAATATAGCACAACTTTACAATGATCTTGCTAACAATACTTTTGAATGGAAGTTATACTTATAAAAGCAAGTTTACCCAGGATTGTATGCTGATTATTATGTGTTTTTAATTTCTAAGCTAGCCATAAGTCTTAAATTTGATTAGAATACCTTTCAATTATCCTTTGCAAGACTTCATTTCTGTTCTGTTTTTGAAAATTCCCTTTTCTCAGATACTTGATGTACGAGTGATGACCCAAAAGTTTTGTAACACTAGTTGGAAATCCCTTTTAAAATTGACAAATGTGAAAACTGGCATACATGTACCACCTTGTATTGCCAATAAACGTGCCAACTATCACAAATATAACTTACAGATTTGCCATTATAAGATCATAACACACATCAGCAATTATCGCTGCACACCAACAGCGTCAACAACGTCACAATTAACATAACTCACCGCTAGTGTCACTCTTTCTAAAAGAATTGTCTGCTGTGTTCCAGAGAGCATCAGTGTCTTATTACCCACACAAAATAACCGTCGAGTAGAGTTTTCCGTCGTATACTTATTTCATTGATCATTCTAAATATTAACTTTAAATACATTTGAATGATTAAAAGAATGAAATATGATTGAACTTTGTAAATGGCTTTTAACAATGTAGTTAAAGTGTTTTATAAAACAAATATAAATGATAGATCAATAAATCAGTATTTATCGCTTATACAGTGGCGTGTAACTCCCCCCTCAGTTGATAATACGGTCGATATCCGCTAATGTCACGCATGCGCAGAAGTCTGTGAAAAAACCGTATTGTGATGTGTTATATCACTAAAGCATTATCAAATATTGAGTTGTTTTTGATTTTAGGTGAAGAAAGAAGAAAAAACTAAGTCTCTTCCAGGCAATGAAGATAAACCTACGAAAACCATTCCAGAAGAAGAAAATAGCGGAAACAAGCAAGACCATACAGGAGTTCAACGAAGTGATAAAGGTTACGATGTACAAGTCCCAAGTCCTGATATTACTGATGCAGATGCGGGAGTAGGGACAACCATTGGTGACAAAACACAAAAAGATGAACAGGTAAATAATTTGAACGTAACATAGCAAAACTTTACAATGATCTTTCCAACAATACTTTTGAATGGAAGTTATACTTATAAAAGCAAGTTTACCCAGAATTGTATGCTGATTATTATGCGTTTTTAATTTCTAAGTTAGCCATAAGTCTTAAATTTGATTAGACTACCTTTCAATTATCCTTTGCAAGACTTCATTTCTGTTCTATTTTTGAAAATTCCCTTTTCTCAGATATTTGATGTACGAGTGATGACCCAAAAGTTTTGTAACACTAGTTGGGAATCCCTTTTAAATTTGACAAATGTGAAAACTAGCATACTTGTACCACCTTGTATTGCCAATAAACGTGCCAACTATCACAAATATAACTTACAGATTTGCCATTATAAGATCATAACACACATCAGCAATCATCGCTGCAGACCAACAGCGTCAACAACGTCACAATTAATATAACTCACCGCTAGTGTCACTCTTTCTAAAAGAACTGTCTGCTGTGTTCCAGAGAGCACCAGTGTCTTTTTACCCACACAAAATAACCGTCGAGTAGAGTTTTCCGTCGTATACTTATTTCATTGATCATTCTAAATATTAACTTTAAATATATTTGAATGATTAAAAGAATGGAATATGATTGAAAATCTTTAAATGGCTTTTAACAATGTCGTTAAAGTGTTTTATAAAACAAATATAAATGATAGATCAATAAATCAGTAAATATTGCTTATACAGTGGCGTGTAACTCTCCCCTCAGTTGATAATACGGTCGATATCCGCTAATGTCACGCATGCGCAGAAGTCTGTGGAAAACCCGTATTGTGATGTGTTATATCACTAAAGCATTATCAAATATTGAGTTGTTTTTGATTTTAGGTGAAGAAAGAAGAAAAAACTAAGTCTCTACCAGACAATGAAGATAAACCTACGAAAACCATTCCAGAAGAAGAAAATAGCGGAAACAAGCAAGGCCATACAGGAGTTCAACGAAGTGATAAAGGTTACGTTGTACAAGTCCCAAGTCCTGATATTACTGATGCAGATGCGGGAGTAGGGACAACCATTGGTGACAAAACACAAAAAGATGAACAGGTTAATAATTGTAAAGTAATATAGCAAAACTTTACAATGATCTTGCTAACAATACTTTTGAATGGAAGTTATACTTATAAAAGCAAGTTTACCCAGAATTGTATGCTGATTATTATGTGTTTTTAATTTCTAAGTTAGCCATAAGTCTTAAATTTGATTAGACTATCTTTCAATTATCCTTTGCAAGACTTCATTTCTGTTCTATTTTTGAAAATTCCTTTTTATCAGATATTTGATGTACGAGTGATGACCCAAAAGTTTTGTAACACTAGTTGGAAATCCCTTTTAAAATTGACAAATGTGAAAACTGGCATACATGTACCACCTTGTATTGCCAATAAACGTGCCAACTATCACAAATATAACTCACAGATTTGCCATTATAAGATCATAACACACATCAGCAATTATCGCTGCACACCAACAGCGTCAACAACGTCACAATTAATATAACTCACCGCTAGTGTCACTCTTTCTAAAAGAACTGTCTGCTGTGTTCCACAGAGCACCAGTGTCTTTTTACCCACACAAAATAACCGTCGAGTAGAGTTTTCCGTCGTATACTTATTTCATTGATCATTCTAAATATTAACTTTAAATATATTTGAATGATTAAAAGAATGAAATATGATTGAACATCTGTAAATGGCTTTTGACAATGTCGTTAAAGTGTTTTATAAAACAAATATAAATGATAGATCAATAAATCAGTATATATCGCTTATACAGTGGCGTGTAACTCCCCCCTCAGTTGATAATACGGTCGATATCCGCTAATGTCACGCATGCGCAGAAGTCTGTGAAAAAACCGTATTGTGATGTGTTATATCACTGAAGCATTATCAAATATTGAGTTGTTTTTGATTTTAGGTGAAGAAAGAAGAAACAACTAAGTCTCTATCAGGCAGTGAAGATAAACCTACGAAAACCATTCCAGAAGAAGAAAATAGCGGAAACAAGCAAGACCATACAGGAGTTCAACGAAGTGATAAAGGTTACGATGTACAAGTCCCAAGTCCTGATATAACTGATGCAGATACGGGTGAAGGTACAACCATTGGTGACAAAACACAAAAAGATGAACAGGTAAATAATATGAACGTAATATAGCAAAACTTTACAATGATCTTGCCAACAATACTTTTGAATGGAAGTTATACTTATAAAAGCAAGTTAAGCCAGGATTGTATGCGGATTATTATGTGTTTTTAATTTCTAAGTTAGCCATAAGTCTTAAATTTGATTAGACTACCTTTCAATTATCCTTTGCAAGACTCCATTTCTGTTCTATTTTTGAAAATTCCCTTTTCTCAGATATTTGATGTACGAGTGATGACCCAAAAGTTTTGTAACACTAGTTGGGAATCCCTTTTAAATTTGACAAATATGAAAACTAGCATACATGTACCACCTTGTATTGCCAATAAACGTGCCAACTATCACAAATATATCTTACAGATTTGCCATTTTAAGATCATAACACACATCAGCAATCATCGCTGCACACCAACAGCACAACGTCACAATTAATATAACTCACCGCTAGTGTCACTCTTTCTAAAACAACTGCCTGCTGTGTTCCACAGAGCATCAGTGTCTTTTTACTCACACAAAATAACCGTCGAGTAGAGTTTTCCGTCGTATACTTATTTCATTGATCATTCTAAATATTAACTTTAAATATATTTGAATGATTAAAAGAATGAAATATGATTGAACATCTGTAAATGGCTTTTAACAATGTCGTTAAAGTGTTTTATAAAACAAATATAAATGAGAGATCAATAAATCAGTATATATCGCTTATACAGTGGCGTGTAATTTCCCACCTCAGTTGATAATACGGTCGATATCCGCTAATGTCACGCATGCGCAGAAGTCTGTGAAATACCCGTATTGTGATGTGTTATATCACTAAAGTATTATCAAATATTGAGTTGTTTTTGATTTTAGGTGAAGAAAGAAGAAAAATCTAAGTCTCTTCCAGACAATGAAGATAAACCTACGAAAACCATTCCAGAAGAAGAAAATAGCGGAAACAAGCAAGACCATACAGGAGTTCAACGAAGTGATAAAGGTTACGTTGTACAAGTCCCAAGTCCTGATATTACTGATGCAGATGCGGGAGTAGGGACAACCATTGGTGACAAAACACAAAAAGATGAACAGGTAAATAATTTGAACGTAATATAGCACAACTTTACAATGATCTTGCCAACAATACTTTTGAATGGAAGTTATACTAACAAAAGAAAGTTTAAATTTCTGTAAATGGCTTTTAACAATGTCGTTAAAGTGTTTTATAAAACAAATATAAATGAGAGATCAATAAATCAGTATATATCGCTTATACAGTGGCGTGTAATTTCCCACCTCAGTTGATAATACGGTCGATATCCGCTAATGTCACGCATGCGCAGAAGTCTGTGAAATACCCGTATTGTGATGTGTTATATCACTAAAGTATTATCAAATATTGAGTTGTTTTTGATTTTAGGTGAAGAAAGAAGAAAAATCTAAGTCTCTTCCAGACAATGAAGATAAACCTACGAAAACCATTCCAGAAGAAGAACATAGCGGAAACAAGCAAGACCATACAGGAGTTCAACGAAGTGATAAAGGTTACGTTGTACAAGTCCCAAGTCCTGATATTACTGATGCAGATGCGGGAGTAGGGACAACCATTGGTGACAAAACACAAAAAGATGAACAGGTAAATAATTTGAACGTAATATAGCAAAACTTTACAATGATCTTGCCAACAATACTTTTGAATGGAAGTTATACTAATAAAAGAAAGTTTTGCCAGAATTTTATGCTGTTTATTATTTGTTTTTAATTTCTAAGTTCGCCATAAGTCTTAAATTTGATTAGACTACCTTTCAATTATCCTTTGCAAGACTTCATTTCTGTTCTATTTTTGAAAATTCCCTTTTCTCAGATATTTGATGCACGAGTGATGACCCAAAAGTTTTGTTACACTAGTTGGGAATCCCTTTTAAATTTGACAAATGTGAAAACTGGCATACATGTACCACCTTGTATTGCCAATAAACGTGCCAACTATCACAAATATAACTTACAGATTTGCCATTATAAGATCATAACATACATCAGCAATCATCGCTGCACACCAACAGCATCAACAACGTCACAATTAATATAACTCACCGCTAGTGTCACTCTTTCTAAAAGAATTGTCTGCTGTGTTCCACAGAGCATCAGCGTCCTTTTACCCACACAAAATAACCGTCGAGTAGAGTTTTCCGTCGTATACTTATTTCATTGATCATTCTAAATATTAACTTTAAATATATTTGAATGATTAAAAGAATGACATATGATTGAACATCTGTAAATGGCTTTTAACAATGTCGTTAAAGTGTTTTATAAAACAAATATAAATGAGAGATCAATAAATCAGTATATATCGCTTATACAGTGGCGTGTAACTCCCCCCTCAGTTGATAATACGGTCGATATCCGCTAATGTCACGCATGCGCAGAAGTTTGAGAAAAAACCGTATTGTGATGTGTTATATCACTAAAGCATTATCAAATATTGAGTTGTTTTTGATTTTAGGTGAAGAGAGATGAAAAAACTAAGTCTCTACCAGGCAATGAAGATAAACCTACGAAAACCATTCCAGAAGAAGAAAATAGCGGAAACAAGCAAGACCATACAGGAGTTCAACGAAGTGATAAAGGTTACGATGTACAAGTCCCAAGTCCTGATATTACTGATGCAGATGCGGGAGTAGGGACAACCATTGGTGACAAAACACAAAACGATGAACAGGTAAATAATTGTAAAGTAATATAGCAAAACTTTACAATGATCTTGCCAACAATACTTTTGAATGGAAGTTATACTTATAAAAGCAAGTTAAGCCAGGACTGTATGCTGATTATTATGTGTTTTTAATTTCTAAGTTAGCCATAAGTCTTAAATTTGATTAGACTACCTTTCAATTATCCTTTGCAAGACTTCATTTCTGTTCTATTTTTGAAAATTCCCTTTTCTCAGATATTTGATGTACGAGTGATGACCCAAAAGTTTTGTAACACTAGTTGGAAATCCCTTTTAAAATTGACAAATGTGAAAACTGGCATACATGTACCACCTTGTATTGCCAGTAAACGTGCCAACTATCACAAATATAATTTACAGATTTGCCATTATAAGATCATAACATACATCAGCAATCATCGCTGCACACCAACAGCATCAACAACGTCACAATTAATATAACTCACCGCTAGTGTCACTCTTTCTAAAAGAATTGTCTGCTGTGTTCCACAGAGCACCAGTGTCTTTTTACCCACACAAAATAACCGTCGAGTAGAGTTTTCCGTCGTATACTTATTTCATTGATCATTCTAAATATTAACTTTAAATATATTTGAATGATTAAAAGAATGACATATGATTGAACATCTGTAAATGGCTTTTAACAATGTCGTTAAAGTGTTTTATAAAACAAATATAAATGAGAGATCAATAAATCAGTATATATCGCTTATACAGTGGCGTGTAACTCCCCCCTCAGTTGATAATACGGTCGATATCCGCTAATGTCACGCATGCGCAGAAGTCTGTGAAAAAACCGTATTGTGATGTGTTATATCACTAAAGCATTATCAAATATTGAGTTGTTTTTGATTTTAGGTGAAGAAAGAAGAAACAACTAAGTCTCTATCAGGCAGTGAAGATAAACCTACGAAAACCATTCCAGAAGAAGAAAATAGCGGAAACAAGCAAGACCATACAGGAGTTCAACGAAGTGATAAAGGTTACGATGTACAAGTCCCAAGTCCTGATATTACTGATGCAGATGCGGGAGTAGGGACAACCATTGGTGACAAAACACAAAAAGATGAACAGGTAAATAATTTGATCGTAATATAGCAAAACTTTACAATGATCTTGCCAACAATACTTTTGAATGGAAGTTATACTTATAAAAGCAAGTTTACCCAAGATTGTATGCTGATTATTATGTCATATGCATCACAGATATTGATTTATTATCTGAGTATAAGTAATAATTCACCACGTGTACAATGAAACGAAGGCACTTCATACATTAAAACATCTACCACATCTATTAATCTACATACAACGTACAAGGTATCACTACTGCGTATTATCAAAAAAGCACCTCATGTATAGAAATACTGACTGCATACAATGTTGTTTGTACTGCATATAACGTTGTTTGTACAACATATAATGGTTATTCTACTGTAAATCCATGCTTTTGCACTGCATATTATTAAATAACCACCATATATAAAAGAACAGGCACTGAATATCACGAAAAAGTTACCCCATCTAAATGTGCATGTACCATGTCAAATGAAATGTGTACCTCGTATACATGTACTGCGTATAATACAATAAAACATAATAAGACAGTAAACCATACATATACGTATTTATTACCCTTCCATGAAATTTGCAGTCTTTTGATTGGTTAACGATCCATAAATAGATATTGATATTTACGGGCAAGCCGGTAAATATACACTTGTCATAACCCCGTTAATGTTGCCCATGCAAAACGTGGGTTGTTCGCCGCGTACAGTACGTCAATGTAAGTCCGTGCTGATTTGTGACGTCACGCAGTAACATTGAGGTCTCATAAGGAGATTTGAAGGTTTGCTTACGTTCAGCCGTTAAATAAAACATAAACGGAATCTTTCATTATTTAAGAAAGGGAAGGGTAATAAAATTGTTATTTGTTTTCTGACGTGATATATGGGGATTTATTGGATAATGCGGTAAAAGACATAGGCAAACAACAGACAAAAATGGTCACAATATAAAACTCACATGTATATATACTTGAGTCACTACAGATGACACAACTATTTGTTTTAATAGTGAACTAATTTATTTCCTCTAAGTTTTGGCAATGTTTGGCCACGGCTCAAGATCGGGCTGCCGACAATATAAATGGCTAGCCCTAAATTATGCAACAAAGTAAATATACAGCAACAACATGTCAAATCATATATTGACTTTACAAAGTCTAAATTATTTGAGCCCAACCCTGGGAAACAGAGATTGGACTCTGAAAACTTATTGTCCTGAAAATATTTCGCTGACCGCCAGCTACAAGCATGACGTTCATACAAACAGAATAGAAGAACGTATATAACAGTTCTGATATGAATGTCCGCTCCAATGTTCACTGATGAGCCGTGACAGTGGTTTCCTATGATAGCATTATTGTCATCGTCAACCAAGATGCCCTGCAAAATATAATGTAACACCAGCAGTATCTGATGCAAAAACAAACAAATACAATTTTTAACTTATTAAGACATTTAAACTGTAAGCACTTAAAAAATCATAGGGTGCGGTGGGAGGGATAAAATTGATAGATTTTACTTTATAAATATTCCTTTGTAAAACAAAGAACTCGGTCGAGCGTGTGATTTGCTATCCGTTATTTTTACAAACAAGAACCACTAAATATTTGAAGGTTACACAGTATCAATATTTAAACCGCCTCTCAATAACGAACAGCTATCCTATAGCAATAGCTGCTATTATTGGATAATGTGCAATAAAGTGGCCTTACCCGCCTCGACATAATATTACCCTCTCCTAACGGCTCGGGTAATATAAGTCTAGGCGGGTATTCCATCCCCATATACCACTTCAAAAACCAAATAACATATAATATCTTTATATCAGTATATATATAGTTTCACTTTTCCATTATCGAAATCAGGCAGCTAGCATCTTTTGAATAACCACTTCCTGCATAAAAGTAAGTTGTGTTTGCTTTACGAGTATTTGTGGTGGGAAATGATTTGTCTTTGCGATCAGTGCAGATCATGATCATCATGCACGCCTTTTCAGTGTGCACCCCATTGAACAATTAATGGTACTGCCAAAATTGAAAGATGGACCACTTTTTTATGCTAACTAATGAAATACTGTGTTATATCAGTGAAATATAGAGTGATGATATAGATTTCATATCAGTCACAGTATGGGTGATATAAGCCTGCGGGAAATACTTTCTAAAGTAGTGCGTATACATAATTTTGCTTTTTTTTTAATAAAATAGAATAAAAAGAATATTTGTTTGTTTTAAGTGAATATGGAATATATCTCAACTCAAAGCGATACAATTTTCACATTTTAACCCGTGCTTCGCTCTCGTGAAAATATTACAATTGTATCACTTCTCGGTGAGATATATTCCATATCCACTCAAAACAAACAAATATACTCTATATATTTTAGAACTGAGGGTTACTTAAGGAAATATTTCCGCACACCCGCAGTATCATCATTTAATTGGCATCAATGCATAACGATGGTGTGGGCACCTCGTATATGGCGCTGCCCGGAGCATGTGTTCGGTTAAAGTTTCTGCAGCTCTTGAAAAGCTTTGTTCGCCAATATAGCTTCCCATTTGGAAGCGGATGTATTTACGAAATGTGTATACCACTTACAGCTTGGAAGTCGTATTTTCTTTAGAATGAAGTACGTTTACGAAATGGCAAATATTCTCACCAACGCTTTAAACTTCAGGAATAAGGACAAACAATTAAATATTTTAAACTCTTCATTAAGCCTTAAGTACAGCGAAATTGTACGTGACACTTGGGTGTAAATAATGCATCTGGACGGACATACGGACGAACTCAGGATGTTGTGAGCTAATCCTTTATGTGCTATTATCATCGTTTAACTCTTCTATACAATGTTTCACCGCCACAATACATGATGGAATGAACCCGGTTACTACACAATGCAAAGTTGCTCGGAAACTCAACACCCAAACATATACTGGGTATGTGCGGACGGACGGACATAATTACATGCATACGGGTTGGTTGCTTCATCGCAAAATGTATGACTGTACGTTCAGCAGAAGATGACTGTGTAAACATTTGCTAAAATATATATTACCCACCGCTATTATTAAATTGTGATTATAGCACAAGGAAACAACCATTCTAATTCAATACTGTTTTTATTTACCTATATAAATCTTTACAGTAAAACTATTATTTCGGCACTATGGCAATTAATCCCTGCAAATTTAACTTCATTTAGAATAGTCACATGATTGTTACCCGTGGTGGAGGGGGATGGGCTTAAATTTGAAGTTGGCAACTATAAGATCTTATGTGCAAGTGGCATTTGCACGATGCATTAGGACACCTTGAGGCTTCCGTTGGAATTCTGCAGATGTAAGGTACCTAAAACCAAAGAAAAAATGCTTTATCTTTGCCCGAGAAATAATTTATCCCATGTCTATTGTATTGCGGAGAAATATAGGGCATGATGGCACTATTCTAAAAGAAGACGTCTGTATTTAATCTGAGAAATATTCCTCTAGATCTAAAATACAACATGTCTCCTCCATGTGTCCGGCCCTCCAGAAGGAATTAAACTCACTGGACCAAAGTGTCTCGTAGTTATAATATTCCCAACTACATTCAGACCATGTTTGATGAAAATAAAACAAGGAGTTTTGGAGTTGAAGAACGAACAAGCTTTTCAAGTTTTATATCCCCTATAACCTTGACCTTTGAGTATATGACCCCGAATTGTAATGTGTACAATTACACTTTAGACTGATGTTTGGCAAAAAGTTTGAAGAAAATCGAAAATCTAACCAGGGGTTTGGATATGAAGAGCAGACAAGATGTTTAAGTTTCTGTTAGTAATTTTAGCTGGTCAGCCCCGGGAATCGAACCCACAACCCCGAAATTACAAGTCTCTTGCTCTAATTATTGAGCTAACCGGGCTGACAGGGGGTTCGGAGATGAAGAGCGCACCATAGGTGCGCAGACGGGTAGACGGGCCGACATACAGACGACACGGGGAAAACAATGTCTCCCGTCTGATTGGGCGAATCATAACGCATGACAACCCTTCTTGCGTATAATAAGGTTGGGTGTTGTGTTTTCTAAGCCAATATTATTTACTTTCAATATGCCGATATAAGTTTCTGCATTACACAGACTGACCTTATCTACTTACGACGTCGTAAGTTACGGTATCACTAAGGCGTCGATAAGATGTGTTTAGAGTAACTGGAATAGTGTTACCTTAGCGCCACCTTAGCACCACCGTTAATTCCGTCGTTACTTAAGATAAGGTGAATGTTTCGAGTTAGTCACCCCGGAAGGATTAGCTCAAGTTACGGAAGCTTATAAAATGAGTGGTTGCTCATATTCAACGTGTCGTTATCCCCCGTTTAAATGAAAACGATGCCTAATTTGAACAGGTTGCAACATCGTATAAGCTGCAACTACACCCTTGTGTCAATACCTCCTGTGTCGTGGCTTTCATTTTCAGTCGGGGAGAGATTCTTCAGTTTCAAAGCTATTGAGAGTAAATTGTTTCTGGTTTTAAGAGTTCCATAGAATATACTGATGTAATAAAAAGATCTAATACATGCTACACAAAAAAACCTATTTTTGTCACGGATGATAAAAGGTATTTGATAAAAGTGTGCAATAATATTTTCCTATCTTGCAAAATATATATGTTTACAAGGCATTACTATGCATATATAAGAGCACCTTACATGTCTTTATAAACTTCCCTAACCGTAGCCAACCTTCAGGATTTTTCTAGAGTTGAAGAGAAAGAGATGAAGATACAAGGAAATCCAGGTACCAGACCCTAGCTCCTTTTACGAATAGACCCCTTGTTTCCTTAACGTGCTCGGTGTTTAGCACTGATACAAGCGAGACTACCTCTGGGTTTTTAACCAATTAATATCCAGATGGATCGGAGACATTGAAATGGGTTTCTAAATTTTTATTTTTTTGCATAAAACTCTATCAAAATAAACAACGTATAAAGCTTAGATTTTTGGTATGTAGCATTGACTAGTTGGTCTCTACCAAGATTGTTCAAATGAGGCTAACCGGGTCAAATTTGAAGCTGTCCGGGGGTCACTTGATTTTACATAGGCTTATGTAGGAAAAACTTCTTCATTGAAAACACAAGGCCTTGCTAGATCTTAGATATTTTGCACGTAGCATTGCAATAAAATTTCTATGCTTTTTCCATAAGGCTCAGAGCTTAGATATTTGGAATGCAGCATAGAGTAGTGGACTTCTGCGAATATTGCTGAATCATGACCCCAAGATGGAAATTGACCTTTCTTGTAATGAAGATGTTGACCTTGTATTATAGCGAATGATAGCCATGTGGGCGATAAAAGGCCGCCTTAGCCTTCTTATTTTATATATATCTTGATTGACACGATAATTTTGTATTAATTCATGTATATAATTTTCGAATCATTTGATTGCATTTCATTTAATTTGGCGTGCGGCGATGTAATATCATTTGGCAATTTGGATTGTCACTTTGACTTAACGACGTCAGCCAGATGACCCAAACTTCTTCAAACATTCAAAATAAGACACATCTTTATTCCTGTGAACTACATTACACCAAATGACGTTAAATTTGAATATTATCAAAGGAGTGAAATAATAATATTTGGATCACCCCACGTATTAACAGATCACCTATGTGATGTAGATAGCTTCCAGTTATGAGCTCATCTGTGCCGAAGGCTCGGGTTGAACTATTAGTTTGGGAGGGTGATACATCATTCTGTGTCAATCATCAATATTTTCACGTAAAGCACATCGTCTGAGAAACTACGTGTGTGGTTCGTACCACTCTTGCAGTGTAGCAACATTGCAATGACCACTTTTAAAAGGTAGGACAGGGTAACGGTCCAATGCACACAGGGGTAAACTGTAAATTAGATAGCAAATAAAATATTTATACAGCCTCTTTTCTTATGAACCAATGCACGGAATGTCACCAATCGTGCACTGTGCCATCCTTGCATTATCCCCTTTGAAAACACTTGAAATAGTTTCAGTGCAGTGCACACAGTGTCTGTTGTTACTTAAAATAGAATAACATTTAAACGACTTCTGCTCATGAACTATTTTTATTAAATAGTCTCTTAAAGTTACTACGGCGCCAAATTTGCTTTATAGTCTCGAAATTCTGTTTTAATTCGTTATCATTATTTCATCCTCTTCAAGCTTTTAGCGAAAACAAGACGATAAAACACTATTAAAAATGTGCTCTATGAACCGTTTAAGTTGACCGGTATGTAATTAACAGCGCCACGCTCTCGGAGTGTCAATTACAAGTTCATCGCTCCGCCCTTTTGAGGCACCGATAAGGGATTATCAATAAAGTCATCCAGTCAACTGCATATGGCAATAGTAGATACTGAGGAAAAACAACCCCAATCAGACAGTCAGTACTTGATCAGTTATTTGTTTCCATAATTTGATAAAAAATATCGCACGCTTTCCAATAAAGTACATGTAGTTATAAAAAAATACATTAGACAGTTCTTTTCATTAGTTAATATTGGAAATACGAAAAACAAAAGACAAACAATTAAATCAAAATTTGACGAAAAGGCAAAGGAAAATCCACGGAAGTACACACTGTGTGTTAACTTCCGTGCAAAATCTTAAGAAACTGGAAAAAATAATACTATTGTTCAGCGCTCCACTGCACGGGGAAATCAGCGCGGTGCTCGGGGTAAGGAAGAAAGTGTAAATACCATAGTCTCTGACACAAAAGGTGTCTTACAGTCAGTCGCCGAACATCAACTCTAGCCGATTCAAATATCGAGTTAATCATATTACCTGCTTCACATGCCGAATGATTCAGTGATTTACTCAATGTCTGGAACCTATCATAATAAAACACCAGAATAAAGTAGACTAAAACTGGTTCGGTCAGGGTGTGCGGACAAGGTATAAACGCGACGCCGCAATATGACACTAGTAACTAGAGACATTCGGATACCTACGGATATGAAAACATTCTTACTTAGAGCAGAGATCAGATGCGTGCGGACACAAGCACCCCCTGGAACAATCCGGCACATTATGTGCGCTCGGAACTATTAAAATTATATCCTCCCAAAATAGGTTTGAATAAACTCTTTATAAAAATTACTTCTTTTTCATACCTCTATAACACGTGTTAGTTTGTAATAAGATTCATTTGCATGACAAGAGTGGGGCTCACTGTATTGCCATGAATGTAGAGTCAACATCCGTGGCACAGAGAACAAATCAAAATATTTCCGCAAGTTGCACAACTTTTGACATTGTCGAATTATACCGCATCTAGAAGCGAGAAAACAAGTTATTAAAGACGACCGCTACAGTTTAATTGTCTATATAACAAATACTTTTATATTTTAATGTTGCTTAATTAAATGTAACAAACAATTTCTTTAAAAAAATCATACAAATGGATTATTTTGAGCAATAATATCACTATAACATATTTAGTACATATAACTATAGCAAAAAATCAGTATATCAAGACAATTTATTACCTCCCTTTAAAAGCATCCGAAACGTCAGTGTGTTATCATAGGTTGACTTTTAAACAGTGTTCAATGCTTCCAGAAGAATACATTTTGCTACATATTATTTGTAAGTTTATTACTATGCACAATCTGTCCAGCTAAAGTTTTATTTAGTTATCTGTATTACGTCAGTGGCAATATACACATGGACTCCCCTCCAACACTACCCTCCCTCCCGAGACAACAGCTCATTTTTCTCAATAAAAAGGCTGGTGACCTATCATTTTTAAATTAGTTTTCAATAAAGTGATGTTTGAACAATTCTTCTGCAAAAACTTAAGAAACTGTCGTTGCTTGAACATTAACAAAAAAACCTGACAAATGACTACAAATTTTACGTTTTTTTTAACAGAAACTAGTTTCACTTTATGTTGTTTTTAGTTTGAATAGGATCAATTGCTTAACATTTTAAATAAAAAAAACAATGGTGAGTTGCCATATTTAGAGTTTTATTAATGATAAACATGAGATAGGGGTCATTTTCACTGCTTTTGGGGGTATACTACAAAACGTGTCCATTACTTACAAATAAGGCTGGTGACCTACATTTTTATTTTATATTCTGACTTAGCAGGTATTACCCTAACAACAAACGAAATTTCATAAAATTATCATCGCTTGAAAAAATGATGAAACTGTAGCGATCGTCTTTAAACATAATTATTTTATTCACAATTACGAGAGATAGTTTATTTAATATTAGGACTATGTGATCAACTCGCTTTAGCCTTACTTAATTAAAAAATCAATTAAAAATTAATAAAATTTCTACAGGATGGGAAAAGTTGTGATTTTTTGCCACTAACACGCGCTCTTTAATAAATATCAATACAAATAATGACGATCCAGTACGCAAATTGAAGAAGTGTGTAACGACTTTAATAACCTACAGAACAAATTTTATTTCATGAAAATCCGACATGTAATAGTGACATAATCAACAAAAAACGGAGGTTATAATTCCAAAACCTTCAAATTCTAGCCTTCTTGATAAATCTTGAGAATAAATAATACGCGCGTTTTGTGTTACAGCTTAATTGAGTACAAGAACAGTATTATATCAATAAGATCAATCAAAACTGTATTTTATTGAATTAACCGGGATGTACTTCCTATGGTAAGAACTTGTCTTAGTTGTCAATTTAAAATATGTTATGGAAGAAATGTTTTCTGCATAACACGTCATATCTCGTTATTAAAATAATAGCATTTTAATCGTTTTTTATAATTTGAATAAATATAAAAAATTCTCTGCATGAATGATAAATGTGACTGTGACATGGAAAATGGGTCCACATGAGCATTAGTTATTGCGCAAATGTTAAAAGACAAATAAACAATGTTCACCAATTTTCGACTAGACGTACACACTAAATAAGTTTTTTTATTGACAATGAATTTATATTTATGAAAACGATTTATCAGGATTTTATTATTAAGCATATTATAAAAAATGTACCACAGCAAGGCCTTTTTTCACATTCGAAAAAGTGTAAATTAGGGCACTGTTAGTCTAAATGAGAATTTATCAAAAAGCTGAGAAATTAAAACAAGCAAAATACTGACGACAAATCATGTGTTATCAAGTGACATTTCAAGAAAAATACCTTCATATGAATGTGCACAATAACAATCTACAACGGCAAATATACTGACGTTAAAATCATTGTTTTGACGTAACTTTGTACAAACGTCATTATGAAGAATGGCAATGTGTGTTATCTGAAAAATCATATCTTTAAAAGAAGCAGGAAGATTAACCTCAAATTTCAATTCAAAGTGAACAAACTTTTAGAAAATATTTAAAGCAAAATGTATGATTTTTACTCATCTACACCCATTTTCCAAGTCACCATCACATTAATGAGAAACGCCGCCCGAATATGACCTTTGATTTCAATTTACAGGCGAATTAAAATAAGGGCTCATATCTTTGGTCCAAAGATTTTTATGATATGAATTAATTTATTGCCTCAGGCATTGTCAGTGCCAAGCACTCGCAAATCCGATATATTGGCGTACACTCATATAATTCTGAATTCACTTTTAATTTTGAAAAGATTTAATACATAACATAACATAACATTATAGATTTATAACTTGATGAGCTAAATAAATATACTTGAACGTATTCTAGTCTGACTAGTTTATTTACAGCAGTACAGTTTTACTAGCATACAAATTAAAAAAATTCGAATTTGACAAATTCATTCTTTTAAATAATTTTCATTGTATTATATAAAATTCAGTAACGTATATAATGTGAGTCTTATATGGCTCATCGGTTAGTGCAGTGGACGCAAGAAGTTAAAATGATTCTGTGGTAGGATTTTGTTATTTTATTTTGATTGGACATGGTTCAGTAGTGTTTGGATTATTATATTATTATGTCAATTTAGTTATTGTTTTTGCCATGTCTGTCTGTCTGCTCGTCCGTCCGTCCGTCTGTCTGTCCGGCAAAATCGTGACCTTTCCATATCTCCTAAACCCCTCGAAGGATTTTCATGACTTAGATCAGATGTTCAATTCAACTACGCGACTTGTAGAACCCGTGACCTAACCGCGCCGGTTCATGGTGAAGGTCATCGCTCCAGATCAAAGGTTCGATTTTGCATTTTGTGTCCACTCCGTTTCTCCTAAACCCTTGGAAGTATCTTTATGAAACTTGGGTCAGATATTCAACTCAACAACGAGATGTGCAGAACCGGTGAACCAACCATGCCGGCTGAAGCTTAAGGTCACACGATCAAATGTCATATGACTATAGTTCGTGTATACGCTTCATATCTCTTGAATTGTTTGACGGATTTCAAAATAACTCTCCACAAATGTGCAAATACTGACACGACGTGCAGAGCATATGTTACAACCACATTGGTTCAAGGTCCAGGCCACTGTTTGTAAAAATAGAAAAAATGATTTCCGCTCAATTACTCGAATTAAGAATGACCAATTGCAATAAAACGTGGTGTGTAGGTAGCTTGCATAGAGTGAAAACTTAGAATTGCATTGCTAGGTCACTAGGGTCAAGGTCGAGATCACTTTTACTAAAATAGATTATTTTTTATTTTTGTGTTTGTTTTTGAATTGTTTAAAGCAATAAAAGAAACAAATCAATGGATTGGGGCGGGTGGAGGAGGGAAAGGTCAAGATCACTGTCATAGCAAAAAAAAATCTGAGTGGGCGGATTATGCCAAAGTCACTGTTACTATAAATATGTTTTTAATTTTAATTTGTTAGAAGCAGAGAAAGCAAAAACAAAGTCCGGTCGAGGGCGTGGGGGTCAAGGTCAAGGTCACTGTTACTAAAATTATTGTGAGAAAATTCGAAAAATGACTTTAATATCAATGTTCAAACGTTTACGAACTTTGTTAATAATCATACAATTTCAAATGCAAAAACTCATAAAGAACGTAAACTATTTCATACAAAATATACGAGAGAAATGTCTTTTAGATAGGTAATTTAACTCCACTGTGCCAAAGGTCCGTTGTAACCTTAAACGTCTTGCTTTCAACTAAAGAAATGACTATCACCTATCACCAAGATTGCTGTGTAGCATCCGTAATTGTGTATTTATCAATTAATAATTGTGGCTAAAGTAACGGTACGGTAACTGTTGCTGCTTTCGAATTAAGAAGTTCGGTATTTCTGGATAATCTTATGAGGATTAGCTAAAGTTATGGAAGTTTATTAAATAAATGGTTGCTCATATTGATCATTTTATTGTCCCTGTCTGAATGAAGACGCTATTAATACCTTCAGTAGTGTGAGTTTTCATTTTTGGTCGCGGAGAAATTTTTCAGTTTTGAAGCTATTGACAGTCAAATTGAGATCATTGTTCCTTTCAAAATTTTGAGTATTACTACTGATGTATTATAAAGTTCTAATCCATGCTAAACAAAACTTAAACATTTTTCAGAAGATAAACGTCTTCGTTTTAATATCTTATAAATTAATGTTTACAGGGCATTATCATGCATAACGTAACAATACTACTTTATTTACATTACCTTAAAGCACCTTAGTGCCATAGAAAAATTCAGTAGTACATATTTCTACATAAAGCTTTAGTACCACACATTACTATTAAATACTATAACGACTGTACATACTATGGAGTTCTAATTAGAATTCAAGAGAACAATAGTTCAGTTCTATAGAGTACTACAGTATTTTACAGTGCTACAGTATAGTTCAGTACTTAAGAGTATTTTTGTGGCATAGAGGACTGTGTAATACCAAAGTACTACACATGATTACAGTAAACTCCGTATATAATGACTCTGGATATATCGAAAAACTTAATATGAGGAAGAAATTTTCTTAGCCCGATTTTTAGCTCTATTGACATTAAGTGCCAAGTGCCAGGTTAACTTTTTCCTCTTGGCGCAGAGCTTAGATATTTGCTTGTAGCACTGCGAAGTGGTTCTCTACCAAGAAATCCTAAGTCGCACAAAGCACTAATAGAACTTTTATGACCGTGTGTTGTCCGTTATTTGTCGGCGTGCGTCATAAGTCGTCTGTCGGCAAAAATTGCCTCAAACGACACCGCTTTAACCTCTAGTCCAATTTCAACTCTGTTTGTCAGGAATGTTTCTTCGATAGTCCTCCACGAAATTGCTCAAATCATTTCGCCCTGCTGTACGTAAAGGCTAGCTAAATAAAGAGAAGTTTTTAAATGATATTCCTCCTTAACGACTGGACAAGATTTAACCAAACATAAAGGATTTTTCCATGGAGGTCCTCTATTAAAATTTGAAAAACTACGCTTAAGATATTGACCACCAGAGCTATTTAAAAGGCATATCCTCCTTAACCAGTAGTCCAATTTCAACCAAACTTCAGAGGACTCTTGCTAGGATAGCAATGCTACAACAAGGTGGGGAATCACGTGACTTTCATGGAAGCTGCAACGGACAAAATGGCCGATTAATTTCGTCGCCTCTTAAGGATTTTATCAGGTATTTATATATTTTTATGTTGCGTTGTCCCGCAACACCTATACCAAATGATGCGGACTGTTTTGCCGATTGCTCTGATACACATACCATTGTCCTTGCTTCCATAATTTTTTCAAACACTTCAAAATTCCGCCACTGGACTGCATGCCAACCAGAAAAGTATGTGGTAAACACTAAAATCTTGAAATCAAGTGCACATTAACATTGTATTGCAAAAATATGAATCGCTGTCACAAAATGTTCTATGATTAACACATACTTAAGGAGATGTTCGACATTTAACGGCTCGTCCGTGGATTTTCCCCATAGTTTATGGTTGCCATGCAGTCCAACGGTGGAATTTTAAAGTGTTTGAGAAAAATATAGAAGCAAGGACAATGGTAGGGGTATCAAAGCAATCGGCAAAACAGTCCGCATAAATTGGTATAGGTGTTGAGGGACAATGCTACGTGAAAATATATAAAAACCTGACAAAATTCTTATGAGGCGACGAAATAAATCGGCCATTTTGTCCGTTTCAGCTACCATGAAAGTCGCGTGATTCTCAAACGTGAACCCAGTTGCTCAACAACTCTGCTCAACTCCACAACTCAAAAAGCGACACCTCCTCCTTCATCCCTGAGCATGTGTTAACCAAACTTTACCGGATAGTTGTTTTGAACGGTCACGAACCAAATGTGCTAATGCGATTCTGCTTCAGTGCACAAACAAGACCTAAAAAGAACAACCTTTCAATGATTTAGCCAGTTTTGTCATAAACCTTTAATAGCAGGTTTATCATAAAAAAAAAAACCTTTCAATGGTTTAGCCAGTTGCAACACCCTGGATTGTCGTCTACGAAAATTGCTCACAGAGCTCTGCTCGAATGCATAATTATGATCTTATTTATCGGGAACTGTGAAGATGCATCAGGTTTGTAAAATTGCATAGTGGTTCTGTACCAGAATTGTTCAAAACATCACCCCGCGATCACTGTTTCAAACCTTGACATTGACTTACCTTGACCTCGGTCATTTTTTTTTCAACGTTGACATTGATCTACAAACTGTGAAAATACATCAAGCTTTTAACATTGCATAATGGTTCTGTATTATGATTGTTCAAATCATCATCCCGGGGGTCACTATTCTCAACCTTGACATTGCTTGACATTGACCGGGGTCATTTTCTTCAACGTTGACATTGATCTGCAGACTTAATTTCTGTTTTTGAAGCAACATTAATAACATTTGGACTTGTATGCAATTTTTCTTATGGATTTCAACTTTGACCTTGGCTGACCTTGACCATGACTAGCTTTCTTTTATTGAAGCTACAGTAATTAGTTTTAAACAACATGTTCAGTTTTTTTAATGTAATTCAATTTTTTATTTTGCTGACTTTGTTCTTTGGAATAGTGTTCGTTTTTATAAGCTAGATAGATGAAATGTCGACTGTTTGTGCATTTTTGCATGCGTATTTCCAAAATTCCTGTGACTGATCTTGTCTAAGACCCTTTGATCTGCTTTTTTGTTTTAAAGTGCGATTATACTCAGGTGAGCGATATAGTTTTTATCATATAGAGCCATCATGGCCCGCTTGTATCAGCAAGAACAGATGTTTGCTTTTTCACATGCTTTAACCAGTCCTGCATTTCAATTATTACTTTCTCGTTTCCCTCTGTGCGCCTATTGCCACGGGATAGAATTTTCCAATGGTTCTGTAGGGTGCTCTTTTACAATTTACTAAGCAATTATTAGTCTATTACTCAGCTACTTTATCACTGTATACACGCCAGTGTATGCCCTTAGAATTTCTGTTTACGAGCATTCTTACTTTCGAACTTTGTCAAGTTAGCTGAAACGCACTCGGTACTAATGGAGAAACATTGAAATTTGAAAAGCAGGCAGGCTTCAAACCCACAACCTTCCACCTTTGCGTCAAGTGCACTGACGTCTAAGCTATGGAGGACTGTTCTACGTATACTTGAATATTCCCTTTTCTCAGAGATTGCATGTACGAGTGATGATCCAAAAGTTCTGTCACACAAGTTGGAAATCACTTTTAAAATTGACAAATGTGAAAATGAGCATACATATAACACTTTGTATTGCCAATGAACTTGCAAAATATCACAAAGATGTCTTACAGATTCGCCATTATACGCGCATAAAACATCATAATATTCTACTCACACCAACAACGTCAACATCTTCACAATTAATGTTACTCAATGCTAGTTTCACTCTTTCTCAAGTACCGTCGGTCGTGTTTCACGTAAATCAGTGTCTATGTACCCACTAACAAAAATATCAGGATATCATTCCGTTCACAGTACTGTACCCGTACGTTTTATTAACTGTAACTTACAGCAAAAATGCAGTGTTGCGTTGTGGCGTTTTGGCAAGTTTTGACATGTTTAACTTTCATGTATAGAGATATAATATGGTGTGATTTATATGAAATATTAACGGTCAACCCTACGAATTCACTACACGACGTCACTCTACGGCCATCTAGGTTGTCATGTATTTTTTGTAAATAGATGTATATTATTTCCGAATCAGTTGCTTGTATAATATGTACATATTTATTTATATATAAATGTTTTTGTAGTTTTAAATTGTTTGAAGCAAAAGTAGCCAAAAAGATTTATCAAGACTGTTCAAGTTATAACCGCAGGGTCACTTGATTTTGTACATGTATAATGTCATAAAGGGACCATTTAAAAGATATTCGTGTCTAAAACCACGTAGCACAGACCTTAGATATTTGAACTGTAGCAATGTGTAGTAGACTCCTACAAAGAATGTTCAGATCATGACACCCAGGTCAAAATTAACCCTATCCCGCGGTCATCGGTTTTTCATAGGCCTGTGTAAGAAAATCGTTGAAAATGTTCTTGTCTAAAACCAAAAGGCCTAAAGCTTAGCTATTTGTCAGATATCATTGCCTTATGATCATCTACCTAGATTGCTTAAATCATTACCCTAGGTAACAATCAACCCCGCAAAACTACTCACTTAATTTTACATTGAGATATAAAAGTAAAGGTTTAAAATGGCCTTGTCTCAGACAACGAAATGCAGAGCTGAGTATTTCAAAGTTGTCCTGTACCAAAATTGTTAAATTTTACCACTTGGGTTTAAGTTGAGCACAAAGTTCCTATTAAACTATTTTAACCGTGCGTCATAAGTCGCCTGTCGTCAGTAATTGCTTGCAACGATATTCCCTTAACCTATAGTTTTCCTCTGGATTTATATAAGAAACCTGTTAGAATCTCCTTGACGCAGGGCTTAGATATTGGTTTGTAGCAATACGAAGTGGTAATGTACAAAGATTGTCCAAATCTTATCACCTGGGTTCATGTTGAGAACAAAGTGCCGATTGAGCTATTGTGACCGTGTGTTGTCCGTTTTTCCGTTGGCGTGCGTCATAAGAAGTGTGTCGTCAAACATTTCCTCAAGCGACACCCACTTAACCTCTAGTCAAATATCAACTCAATTTGTCAGGAGTGTATTGTGTTTCTTCGATGGTCCTTCCCCAAAATTGTTCAAATCAATTCGCCCTGCTGTTCGTAATGGCTAGCTAAGTCTAAGTAGTCTCTTAGCGACATTCCTCTTTAACGACTGCGCCAGATTTAACGAAACATACAGAAAAGTTCCATTTGGGTCCTCAACCAAAATTGCGCAAAAGCTTCAAGATATTGACCACCAGAGCTAAATATAGAAAACCCTTTAAAAGACAACCCTTAACCAGTAGTCAAATTTCAACCAAACTTCAGAGGACTGTTGCGAGGATGGTAATATAACACAACTGCTCAACAATTCTGCTCAGCTGCACAAAATGGCCGACATGCCTTATAATTTAAAAGCCTTTAATCGACATCTGAACCTGAATCCCTAAACCTGTTTCAACCAAATTTTGCAGGATAGTTTTTTAAGATGGTACTGCACCAAATGTGCTTACGCGGTTCTGCTTCACAAAATGGCTACCAGAGCTTAAAAAAGGACAAATCTTTAAATGACATAGCCAGTTTTATCCAAACTTCCCAGGATTATCACATTGATTGTCGTCTAGGAAATGGCCCACAGAGCCGTGCTCAAATGCATAACTATGATCTTATTTATCGGGAACTATTAAAATACATCAGTCTTGTAACATTGCATAGTGGTTCTGTATCATGATTGTTCAAATCATCATCCCTGGGGTTACTTTTCTCAGCCTTTACATTGCTTGACCTTGACCTAGGTCATTTTCTTCAACGTTGACCTTGATCTATAGACTTACTTTATGTTTTTCGAAGCAACAGCAATAACATTTGGACTTTGTTTGCAATTTTGCTTGTAGATTTCGACTTTTACATTGAGCGACCTTGCCATTGATTTTCTCCCGTTTTTAAAGCTATACTATTGAATTGTAAGCTCTATGGACATTTCGGATGCAGATTTCAACTTTGACCTTTGCTGATCTTGACCCTGACTAACATTCTTTTATTGAAGCTACAGCAATTAAATCAAAACCATATGTCAAGGTAACTTTTTCAATTGCTTATTTTGGTCTTTGTTTTAATAAGCTAGCTACAATGTAGATGAAACTTCGACTGTTTGTGCAGTTTTGCATACTAAGTTCCAAAATTCCTTTGACTGATCTTGTTTACGACCTTATGATCTGTTTTCTTGTTTTATAGTGCAACGATACACATGTACATGTACTCAGGTGAGCGATATAGTTTATGTCATATAGCGCCATCATGGCCCGCTTTAATCAGCAAGAACAGATGTATGTTAGTTATTCTTAAAAGTACATTCTTTTCGTAGCATCCAGTTGTGAAACCAATGCTCTTTTTTCTTGAAAAGAAAGTTTACACAATTTTGATGTGTTATAGAACTAAACCATTACCAAATATTGAGTTGTTTTTGATTTCAGTTAAAAAAAGAAGCAAGCAGTAGGCGTTTATCAAGCAGTGTGAGAGAAGTGACAGCCATTGTTGAAGAAACACAAGAAGATGAACAGGTAGTTATAGTTTATACTAATTTATTTTAGGCCGATGGTGAAACAAGTTATACAACTTATATCAATCACTTTCGACACCTCATTCCTTTTGGTATCTATTGCCGTAAGGGTATGAAAGAAGAGAAGCCATTTTCCCTTTTAATGCTGAGCGCAAAGCAAAGTATGAACAGGTATGTAATTTGAAAATAATATAGCAGAAATTCACAATGATCTTGTCAACAAAAATACTTTTGAAGGGAAATGTTACTAAAAATAATATGAAAATCAAGTTAACCCAGGAATGTTTGCTGATTATGAAGTGTTTTTTTCGTTCCAAGTTAGCCATAAGTCTTCATTTTGATAAAACTACCTTTCATAAATCCTTTGCAAGACTTCACTACTGTTCTAACTTTTTGGTCTGACTTATCTCCTTTCTCCGCCCTCTCACGTTCCCTTCCCCTCTGTGTAACCTCCGCCCGCCCTAGCCATTGGCTATCCGTTCTCAGTTACTCTTCGCCGAACATTACTGTATATTCTTTTTCTATTGTGATTTGCACTTTTCACCTGCTTTTTACCAGTCCTGCATTTCAATTATTACTTTCTCGTTTTCCCTTTGTGCGCTTATTGTCACGAGATTTTTCCAATGGTTCTGTAGGGTACTCTTTTACAATTTACTAAGCAATTACTAGTCTATTACTTTATCACTGTATACACTGGACACGCCAGTTTATGCCCTTAGAATTTCTGTTTACGAGCATTCCTACTTTCGGACTTTGTCAAGTTAGCTGAGACGTACTCGGTACCAAAGGAGAAACATTGAAATTTGAAAAGGCAGTTTTTGTCGAAAGTTGATTAGAAATGACCAATGAGAGGTTAAATGAAATGCAGTGGAGAGTCCAGCTTCCGGCAGGGTTCAAACCCACAACCTTCCTATTTTGCGTCAAGTGCACTGACGACTAAATTAGAGGACTGTTCTACGTATACTTGAATATTCCCTTTTCCCAGAGGTTGCATGTACGAGTGATGATCCAAAAGTTCTGTCACACAAGTTGGAAATCACTTTTAAAATTGACAAATGTGAAAATGAGCATACATATAACACTTTGTATTGCCAATGAACTTGCAAAATATCACAAAGATGTCTTACGGATTCGCCATTATACGCGCATAACACACATCATCAATATTCTACGCACACCAACAACGTCAACATCTTCACAATTAATGTTACTCAATGCTAGTTTCACTCTTTCTCAAAGTACCGTCGGTCGTGTTTCACATAGATCAGTGTCTATGAACCCACTAACAAAATATCAGGATATCAATCCGTTCACAGTACTGTCCCCGTACGTTTTATTAACTGTTTGATATATTTACAAAGTTTACAGCAAAAATGCAGTGTTGCGTTGTAACTTTCATGTATAGAAATACAATATGGTGTGATTTATATGAAATATTAACGGTCAACCCCACGAATTCACTACACGACGTCACTATACGGCCATCTAGGTTGTCATGTATTGTTTTGTAAATAGATGTATATTATTTCCGAATTAGTTGCTTGTATAACATGTACTTTTAATTTGGCAAGCGTAGGTGTACTGTCAGTGGGCAAAGTGATTGTCGCTTTTAAGTAAACGACGTCGGCCTGATGATCCAAACTTGCTCAAATATTCAAAAAAAAATGGTAAAAAAAAAAACCCAACAAATGATGTTAAATATGTATATCATCAAATGAGTGAACAAATTTGAATCCCCCCTTGTGGGATCACCTTTGTGATGTAAGTCGCTTGCAGTTATAAGCTCATCTGAGCTGAAGGCTCTGTGTGAGCTATCAGTATTGATGTGTGATAGATCATCGTGTGTCCAACATTAACATTTTCGGTTTAAGATGTTAGTCTACGAAAATACGTGTCGGATATTTCCAAAGTTGCTGTGTAGCAACTTGCAATGACCACTTTCAAATTGTAGGATATGGTTACGGTCTAGTGCACAGAAGGGTCACTGAAATAAAAGTAGAAAACATAACATTTTAATGGCTTCTTCTCGTAAACCAATAGGTGGAATGTCACCAAATTTGCTTTGCAGCATCCTTGAATTGTCCCCTTTAGAACGATAGGGATATGGAGTCGGTGTATTGCACTCGGACCGATTTTACTTAAAATAGAAAAAAAAACTTAAAAAGTGCCTTTTATCACGAACCAGTGGACAGCATATTCACCCATCGTGCTCTGTATTATCCTTACATTGTCCCATTTAAAAAAGACTGGATCTTGTAAATGCAAATGCACATCTGACACTGTTACTTAAATAGAGAACCCTTAAACGTTTTGATTTGAACTAATGGTATAAATATCACTAAACTTGCTATGTATCATCCTTATTTGTGTGTTTATTAATTTATTGCCGAGACTAGAGGATAAGCTAAGATAATAAAATGAATTGTTGCTAATATTTTTCCAAGTCTTGATGAAAACGAATTTTGACAGGCTGCATCTTAGAGCTATAAAAGCAAGTTTACCCAGGAAAACCTGCTGATTATTATGTTTTTTTACTTTTTAAGTTGGTCATAAGTCTTTAGATTAGACTACTTTTCATAAGTCCTTTGACTGACTTCACTACTGGTCTATTTTAGAATATTCCCTTCTCTAAGAGATTAGATGTACGAGTGGTGATCTCACAATTTTGTCACAGTCGTTGTGAACCGCTTTTAAAATTGACAACGTGAACATTTGTATACATATCATGTCGTATTGCTAATGAACAGGTCAAATATCACACAGATAAATAACAGTTTCGCCATAAGACGACAATAATTCACATCATCAATCATCGCTGCACACCAACAACATCACAATTGATATTACTCGCGGTTAGTGTCACAAATAATATTAGTCCTGACCAGCATGCTCGCTCTCGAAAATGTAAACGTATAACGTACAGCTGCCTTATTTTAAGGGTGATTTCAAACGATTCTTGTATCACATGAAATATTTGGTACGTTCATTATTAAAACCATTACCATTCAGCATTTTCTTAACAATAATCATCACCAACATTATCACAATCGTGTTAATAACCATGAAGAAATTCATCTTTGAAATATAATTCAACAGTAGTCAATTTCATCAAAATCGTCGTTTCCATGATAGTCATTGTCCCATCAACATCAGTGGCGCTATCAAACAATAAAACAAGAAATACCGCCAAAGGTAGGTTTTCAATGGCGCATGTAGAAATTCTAGAATATAAAAATGAAGTGAAAAATTACCAAGTGACCTTGACCAACACAAAAAATAGCCAGTGATATAACAAAAAGATGAGTTTAAAAGAAGAAAACAAATAAAAACACAATAACCTTGACCCCCTCCCCGAAAATATTTTTTAGAATTAAAAACAAATCTATTAACAGTGACCTACCCCGTCCCCCAGCCTTTGCCGAATAAAACCTTTTTTAAAGAAAAAATCAGGATTAAAAATATTTTGGCATGCAAAATTGTCTAGTGGACCCCTACAAAGGTTGTTCAAATCATGATCATCTGATCAAAATTAACCTTTCCCGGTGGGTCACTTCATTTCACATACGGTTCAAAAATTTTCTTTTCTGACACCACAAGGCCCAGCGCTTATATATTTGAAATGCAGCATTGTGTGGTGGACCTCTGCGAATATTGCTAAAATCATCCAGATGAAAATTTACCCGTCCTGTGATGCAGTTGTTGAACTTGTATTTTAGCGAATGATAGACAGGTGAGCGATATAAGGCGATCTTAGCCTTCCTGTCAGTATATTCCATATGGAAACTTAAAATCCGTTTTCGGATCAGCAGGGGATACTAAATCATAGAATTCCTTTGCTCTGTAGCTAATATGACCATAAGTGTGCCCTATGTCGGTTCGCTTCTTGTGAAAGACTACTGGACCAACCAAACTTCACATGAATATTGTCTAAGTGATCGAAAAAAATAATAACGATCCATGTTATGGCACCAAAAGGAAAATCTTTAAATCATAAAAGTCACAAAACCCACGTGACCCAGTTGTCATGTATCATTGCCTAGTGGACTTTTATCAAGACTGTTCCTCGGGGTCAATATTGATCCCGCCATAGGGGGTTACTTGATTTTACACAGGTTTCTACACACAAAACCTGATCTTCTTGTCTATGACCACGAAGGCAAGTAGTATTGTTTGTTGACCAGAATTGTTCGAATCATTGTACCTTTACTGGTTTTGTGGTATTTAGGAACCAGCTTGTCGGTAGGTGTGTTGGATTTTGTGTCCCCTACATAAATCATAAACCTCTTTATATATGTGTCATCTTGAGTCTAAAACTAGGTCACCATGTCAAATCATAGGAAAACCTTATGTATACAATAGAGTCTGCATGCGTGAGCAATATAGGGTCATGTTGGTACTCTTGTTATTGGATTTTGTGAAGATTTGTTTTGAATGATAGCCGTATTGAAATCTAGGTTGCGGTTGAATATGTGTCATAATTGGTCAAAAACTAGTTCATTAGGTCAAATGCAAAACAAACCTTTTGTATATAATATAAGCTGCATATTTCATTGGATCTCTATAAAAAGTCATGGTAATACTTATATTGATTTTGAATAAAGGTCATCTGAAGCCAAAAAGTACGTCATTAGGTTGAATTTGATTTGTCGCCTCCATATCTCCTAAACCCCTTATAATATGGGTCATCCTGAGTCAAACTCTAGGTCACCAGGTCAAATAATAGAAAAACCTTGTGTTTGCAATAGAGGCTGCAATTTTAATTGGATCTTCGTTACTCTTTGTCAGAAAGAATATTGCTGATATCAAGGTTGTGTTTGCACCTGGTTTATCTTGATTCTAAAACCAGATGACGAGATCAAATCCTAGGAAAACCTTGTGTCGTTAGTAAGGCTGCATTTTTCATTGGATTTTCATGGAATTTTGTTATTATAAGTGTTTTGATGATATGCAGATAAAGTTTTAATAAGGGCAATATATTGTCATAAACTATGTCACCAGGTCATATGCTTGACAACATTGTGTATGCAATAGAGGCTGCATTTTAGCTCACAAGTGCTCAGTATTTGTGCTCAATGGTGATCTGTAGTGATCGAACATTGTCCGGCGTATGTTCGTTCATATATCTAAAATAGGTTTATTGGAGGAGCAATTCTGAGCCGATGGTACATGGGCCGTAATGACTTCAGGGGGGAGACTCATGGGAAGTAACTAATGGTCTAGTACTCTAGATGCCACATGTTTCACCTGATCGACATGCAATGTATGTATATAAACTCTAGGTCTAGTTTAAACAAGGTCAGCTAGGGTTTTAAAAAGTTACTAGGTCAATTCTTAAAAGACCTTGTAAGCAATCTTAGGCCACATTTTGTACCCGATCTAAACAAACTGAATCAGAATATTTGTCTACAGTAAACTCCGTATGTTTCGACTACATATATAAGGCGTATTACATTATCAATGTATGCATCAATATCAATATGTCGCTGATATTAAGGTATTTAGGACTTATAAGACAAACGGGTTGTATATATTGAAATGATTTTGTACTAATTATTTGCACGCGTAATACCTTAAAAAAGGCAAACCATTGATGTGTCATTTGATTTGTTATCTTTTGTAAACTGTTTGAAATCTTGATTAAGAAGAATGGTAATAGATGGTTTTAGATCCCGTACGGTCTAGTTTCATCAGGTAGCATTTTTGGTCGAAAAAAAAAAACAGTTCTGTCCTACCGTTGAGGGTAAAACAAATATATATATATCGTATATGTTTACAACCTGCAAGAGGAATAACAGTACAAACACTTCACCCTCATTGAATGAAGGTAAATCAAAAACAGCGTACTTGATGGTACGACATGTATCACATTTGACTTCACAAATACTTGTTTGTTACTTATTTTAGTTCGATAAATATACATCGTTTAAACGGATTCTGTCCGATATACAAATATGAGGAACTGTTTATATAAAGAACAGCTTCGATAGGTACTGAGGAATGCGTTATTTGTGAAGTTTCCTGTATAAAAAATATTGGCCAAACTAAAGGTAGTTCACCGTGGGTCAAACATTAGGTTACGGGGTGAAATTGTGAATAGAATCCCATAAGCAATCTAGAGGCCCCATTTCTACCTCACTTAAGAAAATAGCTCAGAATACTTGTGACGATGATTTCCGGTAGTCTAAAGCTGTGTCACCACATCAAAACAAGAAACAACCTTATTAGCACTCTATATGTCACATTTGATACACTCTTCTTGGAAATTGGTGTTTGTCTCAATTGAAAGGTTAAAATCGAATCTGAGTCACCTTGTTTTAAAAACAAGGTCATAATTTAAAATGTAAAATCAAAGAAATGCTTTTTTTAGCTCTCTAGAGGCCACATTTTACATCAAATTTCATAAATTTTGTTGGAACATTTGTATTGATGATTCGTAGGACAAGTTTAAATCTGTATCACCTAGGGTGAACAACTAATTCACACGATCAAATCAAAGGAAAATTCAAGTGAGCAATATAAGACCATGTTGGTACTCTTGTTATTGGATTTTTGTGAAGCTTTGTCTTAATGATAGCCTTATTGAAATCTAGGTTGCGGTTGGATATGGGTCATATTAGTAAACACTAGGTTCGGTCTGCGAAAACTTTTGTCTATAATACAGGCTGCATTTTTACAGGGTGGTACTCGTGAACATCTTAATAACATTTATATTGATTTTGAATATAAGTCATCTCAAGCCAAACTTACATCACTAGGTTGTATTTTATATTAAAAAAACATGTATATGCAACACAGGCTGTATTTTGTATTAGATCTTTCTGAATGTTAGTCATAATGATTGTCTAGATGTAGACTAGGTCGAGTTCAAATATTGGTCATCTTGAATGGTAAACTTAGTCATGAGTCCAAATCTCAAACAAAATCTTGTGTGTACAATAGAGAACGCAGTTTTCATGTGTTTGTTTTTGAAGCTACGATAATGGAATTACACAAATGTATGTACAAATGACGTTGTGTACATTTTTGCAAGCAGATAACAAAATAGCCCTTGGCTGGCTCTGATCATGATCTTTTGACACATTTACTGTTTTTGCAGTAATGTTGCTCAAGTGAACGATAAGGGGCCATTGTGAACATCTTGTTTTGCTTTCTAAAGTAAATAAAGGCTGCTTGCTAGGATGAACTAAAATTAAGGTAACATTGTTAGAATAGTATAAAGGGTATGTGTATTTCATGAGTATTTATTTTGAATTGTGTTTTTTTCTATTTAACAGGATTTGGAAATACATTCATCTGATATTTTTTCACTAAAGGATAAAAGGAACCAGTCTGTAGATTTGACTGCTCAACCTTATAATTATAGAAGTTCGCCAGATTCTTCTGTCCAGTCTAACAGTCCTGTAAATTATCAAAATATAACTACAGAGACTAATACTGATGGTCCAAGTACCAGGGTCCATTCCATCATTGAATCAGAAGAAGATAACCAAATTTCGAATTAATTTCATAACGAAGGACAACCGCCACGTAGACGAGGTCCAAATTATGCAGCACCAGAGCCACCAGAAAAAGTATTGAAACAGTTTTAAAAACATGCAGTTAATTATTTTTCATATTTTCTAATGGAGGTAAGGAGTCTACTGCTGATTATTCCATTATGAATGATGGTTTGTTTTACTTCCTGTATTCGATACAGCCTTAATGGTATACACAAGTTTTAAAACTTGATTGATCTATAAAGCATAATTTCCTGATAATGCTAGTATTTACATATGTTGAAAATAGCTCTGTTGTGAGGAAATCGGCACCTTCAAATGCATTATGATTATAGAGTCAAAATGTGACTACTAAGATGTATTAAGGTTACAAATAAGTGAATTGTATAGATAGTGATCAGACGGAGTAGTTTCACAATTATATCAGTATTTATTAATTATTTGTTAAACAGAAAGTATGTTGAAATCCATGTATTTTTTGATACAAGATATTTATGATACTTCCGTTAGATTCGTATTTTTGAAAACTCGTTTGTTCGAAATAGTTCTTCCTCACAGTGAAAAGTGTGCGCAGTAATTATCTTTCACGTAATTCTTGCGTTGACAGTGATGAGCTTATTCAAATGAAATGACAACATTGTTAGCTGGTTGATTATCATTAGTTAAGTTTGTGTTCACTTCAATTGTTATGTTCTGTAATGGAAAATTATAAGACATTTAAGAGAAATAATATAGTTCTGTTTTGTATGATTCCGTATAACAAATCACTTCCAGCTTTTATTGAATGTGCTGCAGGTTGTACCTAGTCAGAGTGCACAATTTTAAAGACAAAGTGAATCTAATATGTTCATGAGTTGTGGATATGGAAATCCCATCCGAGGGTCGAGATACGTCCCAAAATCGAGGCTCCGAGAAGTTTATTTTGACGTATCTTAACCCGAGGGTGGGATTTCCTTATCCACAACTCAATGGACATGGTAGATTTATTTTCTTTTTCATCGGCGCATATATATATAATTAAGCGTTTTTTAATAGTAAGCATAGAATTAAAAGAAAATTGTATTTTGTTTGTTTTGTATGGATATGGAATATATCTAAACTCAAAGTGATACAATTTGCACATTTTAACTTGCGCTTCGCGCTCGTAAAAATATTACAATTGTATCACTTCTCATTGAGATATATTCCATATCCACTCAAAACAAACAAGTTTCCTCTATCACCGGTAAATGCGCGGGAAAAGGTATCTCATAGGTAAGAAAAAAATATCTTAAATAAGCTTTTAAACTAATTTTATCTCACAAAATCTGAATAATGATATGTTCGAATTTCAGCAGCCTCTAGCTGATAGATACAAAATAACATGTTGAATAAGTACATGTACAGCATCATAGCTTACTCTAAATAATGAAATCACCAACATGTACAATAGTTTGACCTAAAAGCTCACATTACTTCATGAATGTATGTAGTAAATTAATTATGTAAGCGCTTTAGCGTATCTGAGCATACAATGCCCATGGTGAGCATTTAGGATGCTTAAATGCCCGTCGTCCGTATGAGCTTCAAATAAGATCTCCTCTGAAACCACTAGGCAAATGCTGATCAAACTTGGCAGGACTGTTCCTTGCATGAAGCAAGCTGTTTAAATAATTCCATTTCAACTCTGGTTACCATGACAATGGGAAGGAAAAACTCCAAAAAAACTATTTTGACCCGAGTTGAACGAGTTTTTAACTATGCTGCTATGATAGGTTCACATTCTTTCAATTTTTAATCTGCGTATTTCATTTTTACTTCTAGTGCGAATGGTAACCTTTGTCATTTTAAGGTCTGAGTGCTAAGATGAACTTTTCAAAGTTTTACCTTTATATAATAGCTGATAGACATTACATATGTATTAGATATTTCTACAAAAAGTGAATTTCATAAACCAAACTATCGGTAGATGTTTGTTTTCAAAACAGTACTTTATTTTATCATTTAAGTGTTTATATACCGGGTTTTGTATAGTGCATCCTAATGGAAATGGGAAATTCTTCGTCAAAACAATGTTAAAATAGTGATTACTGTAAAGATTTATAAATCATGTGTTGTTTTTAACATTTCTTTTTTAAGGTAAAGGTCATAAAATCATATTTATTGTGAAACCAAAAAGGAATTAAATTTGTCACTTATCAGTTATTTAGACTACAGCTAGCTTGCATGTATATTCAATTGAAATATATTATAAGTAATGTTACTGCTTGTGTGTATATGTTTCTTTATATAAGAATATTTAAATCATCATTTATATACTGAGTTCAGATGTAGAGTGATTAATACATGTGTGGAAAAATAGTGTCCATATTTTGTCTGATCATATAATGCAAGTGTTAATATAGTTATAGAAATAAATGTACCATGCAATTGATACGACTCGTACGATATAAAAATCCTACTTGTGAACATAGTATGTTAATGAAATAAAAAGCCTTTTAATTAGAAGATTCAAAAAGAATATTTGATATTCGGTACGACAAATAATATAAGAGCATGTGTTTTCTATTCTATTAAATATAAAAGAACAGTCATTATGTTCGTGACATACAGAAGGCTATACATGTAGCAAATGTTTTGGTTAGTGAATATTATAGGTTGATTGACAGAACAAATAAAACTCCTTAGACAATGTACAGTTTAACTACATTACATGCTCTTTGAAATTGATCATGAATATTATGACTGTTGAATGTTCTTGCTAACATAGTGTACACATGTTCTGTTTTATGCCAATGTTTTGTCTTTTCGTCTTTTACGTTATGTTTTATTTTTATATTTTACTGTTGTGATGTTTCTACGGACATCTCTGAAACCACTGGGTCAATGTTGATTAAACTCGGCAGGGATGTTCTTTGCATGAAACAATATCGAAGTTGTTCAAAAATTCTATTTCATGCAGAACTCTGATTGCTATGGTAAAAAATAGGAAACAATTCAATGGTCTTATTATCTGAAACCACAAGGCATATAGCTAAGATATTTCGCATGTAGCATTGACTATCTGACCTTTATCAAAATTGTTCAAATCGCTACACCCGAATTGACCCGCCAAGGGGGAGGGGGGAATGGGGATCACTTGATTTTACCTAGACTTATACAGGAAAAACATTCAAAATCTCTGGTATTTCGCATGTAGCATGCAAGCAATATATTTAGATATTTAGCATGTAGCATTGCCTAGTGGACCTCTTGAATCAAGGTTTCAAGGATTATACAGTTCATACATGTATGCACAATGGGACTTTAATTACTTAATGATCTGCTGTTTTATCGTAAAGATCACATGAGCAATTCGGTCATGATGACAGCTTGAATGTAACAAAAGTTGACCCTGTGTCCTATGCATAGGCAACGAAGTTTGTTAGAAGGCATCTCTTTCAATAATGTTGTTTCTTCACAACCCCCCCCCCCCGTTTTGTCGACTTTCGAATCTCTGGCATAAACATTAAAAGTCTACCGAAATGCGCCAGCCAACAAGCATCCCCCCCCCTTTTTCCTAAGAGTTTTATGAGTCATTATTCATCAACTGCACGCTAGTTAGAAATTTCTGATAATACGGAGTACATGCATTCCATAGGCCCCTGGTAGATCTCAACTGATTTTTAAATCAGCACTCAACCACAAAAAATAAAACTGTTAACTGATTCACAAAATAATTTCCAGTTTCAATACTGTAACGATTGTTTAATTCTGAAAAATCAATTTCGGAGCAGGCCTTGCTTAATTATCGCCAACGTACTGCTATATTGTGTAAGAAGTTTTTTATTAGTATATTATATCTGATGTATATGTTTGTAACGATTTTTTAATTATACATTTCATTTGTAACGATTCTTTAATTAAACATTTCATAATGATTTCTTTGTGTTATGTATATAATGTAAATACAAATATTAAAAGTTCTTATTGATTGTTCTTTAATGATTTTTGGTCTGGGGCTGTAAGCCCCAATGTCATAGTTACCCCAATACCATAGTCGTTATTATTATTCAAAAACAAGAGCTGTCCCTCACAAGTAACAAATGCACCCGAAAGAAATGTCTCACAGTCTGTATTCTCTCCATGTGCTCAATAATTATGCCATGTTATTTTAAAATCCTTCCATGCATGATAGGGTTACCATGCATACAGTATTCCATTACTTTTAAACACTAAATGTGACCTTGACGTTTTAGGTAGGGACGTGGGTCTTTCACACAACATATTGTCTTGATGTGCTGCACTTTTGTGATAAGTTATTTTAAAATAAATCAATGCATGACAAAGTAACAGTCTGGACACAAATGTATGTATATGTATAGGATTCCAATACCTATAAACTGTTGTTATCCAATTAATAATAGTCGTTATAATTAATATTATCATAGTAACCATGCTAAATTTAAAAAAAAAACGTAGACAATGAGGAATTTTAGTCAGTTATCTCCTATTAATACTCTCTAAATGCAGTTAGGTCCTTTCATTTGGATTACTCTGCTTTTTTCGCTATTTACTTTGTTCCATATAATGAAATTTAAGGCAAAATATTGCTAATCATGATAATATCTTTAAATGATGCTTTTAGTTACATGTTCTATTAACACCCCAGTGTCTAATTTTTTACAGTCCTTGCATTTTAATCAACACATGTGTGAGATAATTCTGCACATGACAAAGTTGAGTGTATATTAGAGGATGTCTTCCCCCCACCCCACCTTTAAAATAGGAACACTCCCGCACCTTCTAGATGTGTTGAACATTTGTGCCACAATGTATTTAAATAAGCATCGATAAAGTACAGCGACACGAACAACGGCCCCCTACAGACGGACGGCATCAACCCTCAGGGAACCCTTCATGAGTTCATGTACTTGAACGGACCAACTTGCAAATTGAAAAAAATAAAGACATTTATATCTCTTCTAGACTTCCCCTTATCTGACACGGGAGATAATTTCCTTGTTATCCACTAAATAATAGTCGTTCTTATTAATATTATCATAGTTACCATGCTACTTTTAAAAAACCGTAGACAATTTAATTGTAAAATATGCTGATACCAATTGTAAAAATGCGCGATTGGTAAGAAGTGCAAGAATGACCAGATCAAGCTGATGTTTGAAGTAGCATACGCTTAGACAATTTTACAAAAACCAGTACTGACAATTTCAAACGATTGCAGAGTCGTTCAAAGCTAAATCATTGTCAAAGTTCAATATCTCGAAAGATAGACGGTAAACCATTTTCATTTGTTTTTATATTGCAGTTCATATATTACTAACAAAAGTTCCATAATCTGTACTGATGCCCCTACTCAAAATATTTTGTTACACTCTTGTCTAATATTAATTATTAAAAGAATGCAGATACATTGTATACAGCATGTCCTTAATTCTATTGTCATATATTTCATTCCTTTATGCAACTTTATAAACAAAATACAGCATTCCTGTTTTATTCTTCACAAAAAGACTCTTTAATTTTCTGTTGCTATCTACAGAATCTAGAAAGAGCAGTAAGCAAGGCTTATTTTTTTAATCTAAGTAGCATGGTCTCAAATGTTGATCAATCAAAAAAGTGATAAAGCAGAAATTCAGATATGGTTGTCTGTTTCAATCTATGCTTTCCGATCTCGGTCTAATATTAGACATTTGAATGTTTTCAACAAATCCGTCAACGTTTATGTCAGCTTCAGCATCATCATTGGTTTGAGAACGGTTAGCATATCTTTTCAGACAACACCTGATAAAGACAAACACTAGTACTAACACACACGAAGAAGTGACGGCAACAATATATTTCGTATCTGCTGTATGACTTACTTTGTTGCTTGATATATCATTCGTACTGTCAATGACTCCAGGTCGCATTTGGGTTTTTGGTTGCCATTCATACCAGTAACTTAGTGATGCGGTGGAATTCATTACATAGATTGACCTGTCCTTAACGCAACTAAATGCATTATCTATACAGACAATGTTTCCTTCTAAAAACCGGTGATAATTCAGAATCCGTTTCGATGCAGAATCCTCAATGAAGCTACCGTCCAAGTGAGCCGTCTTATCTCTTCTTCGGTCATATCAACCGTGTGGCAAAATGATGTTTTTTTGTATTAATATCAAGATTTGTTTTGCTAATAAACGGTTTCCATCCAAACGGTCTCACTGGGTGTAAATCTTCTATTTTCAATGGATCAACACTTTGGAGGTGTTTTAGTCAATACCCGAGGCTACTTCTGTACAAAGCGACATACGTTCCGAACGTAAGTCTAACATTCACGTTTACCTTGACGTCTTTCATTAAGATAGAAATCGGCAATTGTCTTTCAATGAGTACAAGATGGTTGACGAGTTCTAGAAGGAAAGAGTAATTTCCTTTGGCAAAGTGCCAACTGACAGTCAAGAAAACTACATATTTTATATCTGTTTTTATTTCTTTGGACGATATGTTATTTTACCATATAACAATAATTATCTCTTTATTGCAAGTTGCTGTAAACCAGACATATCAATAGTTTAGTTTATACTAATTTATTTTAGCTCGATTGTGAAGAAAGCTTGTAGCTTATCGAGTCACTCTTGAGTCCGCTTACTGGAAACACCAGTACTGGTGTCATATGAGGAGGTACGGTCGTGACCTTGGTGGGGCTCGAACCCGCAACTTCCGGGATGAGCGGCCGACACCTTTACCTCTACACCACCGCTCAAGAGGTTTCGGATGGTATATACAAAGATACATAAAGCACATACCTATCTGTGGACAAAAGTGTTTTATCAAACAATAGAATAACACCAAAGCTAAACCCTTCGCATACACGCTTCACAAATGATAAGCCGAGGTCATAGAGTTCAATATAAAGCCTTTTCCGAATAATATCATCCAGACTCGAAAATAAAGCCGTATCGACGACGCTTACTGGTGCTCCTTTAATAAACAATGAATATTGTAGCAGCATTTCCAGTATAATCTTGTAAAATACATTTTCTATGACAGCAAACACAGATTCAAATTTGCCATTCTTGACGTAGAAATCAACCGGACTAAGAACATGACGACACAGGCTCTGAAAAAAAACCTCTAAATGTGAATAATATTGTGACCTTTTAGAAGTATTGTCTTGGAGCTCGGTAGATGGTTTTCCACTCTTACTAAAAATGGGATTACATTCTGTAGAAATGGTTGAAATACTTAGTAAATAGAGTATTAAATAGAGCACATAATGTTATGAGTTTTTTTCATGATTTAATTTTCGGGACGCTTCATAGAATTCATGAAGTACAAGCAATGCACTATTTCTTTATCAAAAGACATTTCCTATATCCATTCCAATATGGTATTTGGATTTATTTCGGTTACTACTGTTACCTTATATAATATTTTTTGTCATTAATGACACTGTTGTCTTTTGACAAGACAATCAGAATTTAATATAATAGCTTGAATGATCTGTTTTATATCCTGAAATTATTTTCCTTTTTTGTGTAAAACCCTGTTAACTGTCTGAAATAAAACAAAACAGTCTAGTCTCAAAATATAACAGGATTTGTATTCCAATGCTACGTATATTGTTGTTTGGCTGGATTCTAGAAACACCAACTATCGACTAAGTTACAACATTTTATGATTTGATTATTTTTCCTCTAGTTTTTGTATGAGTAGTACTTCTTTCAAACTCTTTTTATCTAAAGATTATATCTCATACAATGGTGAAGGGTTTAAGAGTCATTAAGTGTAAATATTTCATTTTCTAACGTTGAGAAACATGTATGTGGAATCTAAATTTGGTCCGTAAATGTCGAGCATGTCTTTAAAGATTTTTCACTAATTTACACAGAAATACTATTATAAAAAACAAAATACTACCCCAGCTCTATTGATGTTACTGCTGCTAAAGCATATCGCCCCATTATAATCTCTGCATCTGAAGAAGAATAAATAAACTGTTTGGAACATTTTTATTTTGTACTGGAATACTTGCTGTCTTTTTTTATTGTTTACTTATCTGCGAACAGTGATAGCACAATTATGATTGTTTTTCCGTAATCAAAAATTCTGCTCGAATATTATATGAGATGGAGATATAGTAACAGTTGCTCATCTGCTATTAGAAATCATGTACGCATTGCTTTTATAAGGGCTATTTTCAATTGCAACAGTGTATGCATAACTAGCATAAACGTTCCTGTTAATCACAACTCTAAAATTAAATAATATTTTCATTAGCCTTTGAATTACATTGGAAGCTGAATTTGATAACTCGAATCGACATAAAGTCAAGAGAAGGCTACGGGTGTTTTGCTTTATATGTTTGTGTCTGTGCAGCGCAATAACGCAAGTATTGTAGATGTTTGAAAGCGACGATTGTAACCGTGATATCATACTTGTCAGATTGAGACCTTGTTGAGGAGAATTTAATGTTGAAAGGCGTACATGGTGCTTTCAGTTTCGTTAGATACTGAGTTGCAACGCTGAGGCCTGATGAAAAAGTATTACAAGTTAGTTACCTAGAAGATACTTCATCTATCCTTAAACCGAAGGTCTGTATGAAACATCCTTATAATGAGCTAAAATACAGATTCACATAAAAATGTATAATGAACAAAGTGAAATGAGAACAATAAAAACTAACGTAGCACATACACGAGTCGTCAGTTGTGCCTTAACCAACTGCGATATCAAATCTTGTCCCATATCAATGGTTCCTATTCCTGTCTATGCTGCCTACGACAGTCAGGGAAGGTAAATTGGTTTATGCTGCGCCTTAAAACCGATGTTTTCCTGTTTCCTATGCCTGTCAGGAAAGGTAAATTAGTTTAAGCCTCTTGCCGCATAAGCCAGCCAAGGTAGGTAAATTATTATATGCTGCGCTTTAAAACTGAATCTTCATGCTGCCAAAGCCAGTCAGGGAAGGTAACTCAGTATATGCTGCGCCTTAAAACCGAATCTTCCTGCTGCTTAAGCCAACCAGGGAAGGTTAATTTTGGGATTTGTGGGTCAAATTTCAAGGTCACAATTACCCCGATAGAGGTTCATTGATAACGCTCAACATGTCACAGTTTTCATTCAACTTGGTCAAACTTGCTCAGAAGAATGCTGTTGACAAACGATTGTGATCGCGGGCATCATGTGCAAAACGTTTATTAATTTTAGACATAGTATAAATTTACACTGGATATTTTAATTAATTTTATTCATACTACTTTCTGACGTTCGTTTTAATATTCCGACATCATAAACTTTGACAACAGAAACATTTTCACGGCTACAGGTACGCCCTACAATATATTTTGTAGAATTTACTTCACCTTCACGGAGATTTGTAGACTGCATTGTACATGTTAAGTGACTGTAAAGCGCCTGCTCTATTCAAAACAAAAATAAAATCCACTTCAAGAGGATGCATTTAGTAAGTACAAGTGCACTTAAACAGCTTGGAGCGGTCGACAGTACACCTTTGCTGAAAACGCAAACATTGAACGTTGAAATGCATTAAAAAGATAAGACAATTGTTCACTTTAATCGTTTTCATTAATTGCCAAGTTTGATATGAATGTCTGAGTTTATATTACGAAACTAAACCTGCAAAAACGCGCACACTTAGTTCAAATATGAATTAAAATTCTACTGTCATACATTTCACTCCTTTATGCAGTTGAATAAACAAAAACATAGCATTCCTGTTTTATTCTTAAGTATTCTTAAGCAAAAGACTCCTTAATTTTCTGTTGCTATCTACAGAACAGGCAGTAAGACATGTTTTTAACCTTAGTGTCATGGTTTAAAATGTGTTTTTTACCATACGGACCAAACAAAAGTGTTAAAGCAGAAATATAGGTATGGTTCTCTGTTTTCAATCTATGTTTTCTGATTTCTGTCTAATATCAGACATTTCGATGTTTTCAACAAATCTGTCAAGTTTTATGTCAGCTTCGGCATCATCATTGGTTTGAGAACGGTTAGAATATCTTTTCAGACAACGCCTGATAAAGAGAAATACTAGTACTAACACACACGAAGAAATGACTGCAGCAATAGACTTCGTATCTGCGGTATGACTTACTATGTTGCTTGATATATCACTCGTACTGTCAATAAATTCAGGTCGCATTTGGGTTTTTGGATTCGGTTGCCATTCATACAAGTAACTCAGTGATGCGGTGGAATTCACAACATAGTTTGCCCTTTCATCAACACCACTAAAAACATCATCTATACAAACAATGGTTCCTTCTGCAGACCGATGATAATTCAGAATCCGTTTCGTTGCTAAATCTTCAATGAAGCTACCGTCTCTAGTCAGCCATCTTATTTCTTCTTCCGTCATATCAATCGTGTGGCAAAACGATGTTTTTTTAACATCCATTTCAACATTTGTTTTGCTAATGAACGGTTTCCATCCAAGCGGTCGTACTGGGTGTAAATATTCTATTTCCAATGGATCAACATTTTGGAGGTATTTTAGTCGATACCCGAGACTACTTCTGTACAAAGCGACATATGTTCCGAACGTAAGTCCGACATTCACGTTTACCATAACGTCCTTCATTAAGATAGAAATCGTAAATTGTCTTTCAATGAGTACAAGATGGTTGACGAGTTCTAGAAGGAAATGGTAATTCCCTTTGGCAAAGTGCCAACTGACAGACAAGAAAACTACATATTTTATATCTATTTTGATTTCCTTGGCCGATATGTTATTTCTCCATAAGCTGAGGTCAAAGAGTTCCTCATCAAGCCTTCTCCGAAGGATATCATCCAGACTCGAAAATAAAGCCGTATCGACGACATTTACTGGTGCTCCTTTTATCGAATATGGTAGCAGAACTTCCAGTATAATCTTGTAAAATACATTTTCTATGACAGCAAACACAGGTTCACATTTGCCATTCTTGACGAAGAAATAAACCGGACAAAGAACTTGACGACACAGTCTCTGCAAAAAGAAACTTTAGATGTTTATGATATTGTGACCAGTTGAATGTATTGTCTTGGCACTTGGTTTAAGATTTTCTCCGTTTACTAAAGAATAAGGTTTACAGTTTGCGGAAATGGTCTAGTTTTCATGCAATACTTAGTAAATAGAATACCGTACTTACAATGTACATGAAAAAGAAAGGAGAAAACACGATCCAGTGGCACATAATGCAATAAGTTTTATTTTTCATGATTATAAATTTTCGGGATGCTTCATACATGTAGAAGGCATAAAGTACAAGCAACGAATGCTTATTTTATTAGATGACACTTCATATATCCATTCCAATATGGTGTTAGGATTTTTTTCTGTTACTACTGTTACTTTATATAAAAATCTTTGTCATCAAGAACACTGTTATCTTTTGACTCTGGTAATATTTCGAAAATCAGTACTTGATAATCATAATAGCTGAATGATCTGTTTTATATCCTGAAATTATTTTCCTTACTTGTGAAAAATCCTGTACAAAAACAAAACAGTCTGGTCTCAAAATATCACATAATTTGTATTCCAATGCCATGTATAATGTTGCTCGGCTTGATTCTTGAAACACCAAATATGGACTACGTTACAAGATTTTATGATAATCACGAATTGTGCTCGAATATTATGACATGGAGATGGAGTAACAGTAGCTCATCTGTTATTAGAAATCATGTAATTATTTTCATAAGGTTTATTTGCAATTGACATCAAGGTTTTATCGTCATGGGTAAAGTCTATAGCCTTATTTTGTATGATCTTCACAGAATGCTTGAAGTTCGTTCATACAAACGTACTTGTAACAAAGTAATGGGATCAATATGAAATTATTGCAGTTGAGATTATTATGATTGAAAAACGTTACAAGTATTATCATACATTCTACATACATGTAAGAACATGTAATCCCTGTCCCTTCCTATTCTGTATAAGTAAAGCATTACTTTCAGTAACTAATGTAAAAGATTACTTCTAATTTGTTTCGTGTTTTTTTGTTGTTTTTTTTTTCGATGTTTTCTGTGAATTAATAATCATAAAGTTAGTTTCAGAGCAACGTTCATCAAATATAGTGACAGTACCATACATTTTGTACACAGTATAAGCATTTGTCGACTTTAATAATAAAAATAATAATCTTTATTTATAGAAGATAACTCATTAAGTCTTTCTGTTAAAAACAAAACTTATCTAACATAAGGCCTTCTTAGAAAATACATAGTATAAAACAAAACAACAATAACAATTTACCAGATTAACTTAAGCAGAACTAAATTCCTAAGCCAAAAAACATCCACACAGTGTCAATGTAAAGTCATCGATCTGGATAACCTTGTATAAAGGAACGCCAGTGTGGAACTTTTTTTTTTTTTTTTTTTATAATTTTTTTTTTTTTTTTTTTTTTTTTTTTTTTTTTTTTTTTTTTTTTTTTTTTTTTTTTTTTTTTTCTCCCCCTTTTTTTTTTCCCCCCCCCCCCCCCCTTATCTTTTTTTTTTTTTCCCTTGTGTGGAACTTAAATCGTACATCTAATGGTAACCAGGACAGTTGTTTAAACATAGTGTATGAAAGAGTTCTAAATGGAAGCTGTAAGATTATTCTAGCAGATCTTTTTTTGCAGTTTCAATTATTTGTAAATATTTTTGACTACAATTCCCAATACATTGAAGCAATAATTAAGCATTGGCAGATTATAGGAATCCTATTGTAATTATTAGTTTATGTCATTTGTCAAATATCGTGATATTTGTTTGAAAAGATTCAATTTTACATTCATGTTACAACTTCCTTTACTTTATAGTTCCAATCCAAAGATTGATTTACTCTTAATCCAAAACTGTCTGATTTTCAATGTTTTGTATCGTATTATAACTAATGAAAAGGTTCAACAGTTTAGAATGCCCAAACTTAATTTTTGAACCTAACAAGAGTTTTCGAAAGGTTAAGGACCATAGTATTAACATCACACCAGTACTTAATATAGTTAAGGTCTTCCTGCAAGTTATGTTCTATAGTCGATACATTTTTGCCAAAACAGTATAAAGTGGAATCATCTGCATACATATCAAGTTTTGTATTTTTAGCCATCAAGGCAGATCATTTGCAAAAATTAAAAGCAACAAAGGACCTATTATCAAACCTTGGGAAACATCCACTGTGCTAGATACATTTTGTCCAATTCTAACATATAAAATTGTAAATATATATTCTTATTGAGAAATGTTTCACAGACCGCGACAATACTTAAACATTTGTTTTTAAACACAATCAATCTGAATTCATCAAATTTTGGTAGATGTAAACCTTTACCTTGCAGGTTAAGCGTCAGTTCTTATAGGAGTATCCAAATTCCTAATAAAACTATCATTTACATTAAAGCTTAGGGATTTTGATTTTAAGGAGCGGAACAGTGGTCTTGTGGTTAACGCGCTGGCCTTTTATCCAGTGAGCCTTTATCCCCTCTCCTTTACTAACATAACTAACGGTCGTTCGGATGAGACCTAAAACCGATGTACGGGCATCTTAAAAAACAGAGGATGTCTCTGGAACGGGACGCGTTCTGTATCTTGCACTATCACCCGAAACACATTTTTTTTTTCATGAACGGATGCTACTATGATATGCCTTGGATTCCAAGCGGTCTACCCTCTGTATCTGATGAGCTGGAAAATTACAGTTGAAAGCATGAATTGCGCCGCCAGATCTGAAAGAATGTGGTGTATACAAATGTATTAGTTTGGATCTAAACCAATATGAGACCCACAATGTCTGACTGACTATCTTGCATACTATGACACTTTAAAATGATTCTTTAGATTGAAAAATTGACCTATGGATGAACCTCGAAACCGCCGAAATCTATACTAGGTGCGTATCGATCACAGACTTTTGCCAGCATTAAACTAAAACTCTAGAAATTTACTGTGTTCCCAAAAATTTTTTTTTTTTGCCCCGCCCCCTTTAATAAATATTTTTTTTTTTTTTTTTTTTTTTTTTAAAATTTTTTCCCCCCCCTTTAAAAATATATTTTTTTTTTTTTTTTTTAATTTTTTCCCCCCCCCCCCCCCCCCCCCCCCCCCCCCCCAAAAAAAAAAAAAAAAAAAAAAAAAAAAAAAAAAAAAAAAAAACCACAGGTTTTAAAGCCGTTATAAGGGAGGACAAAAATGAAAACCGTAACTAGTAGTTCCGGACTATATGTTCGTATCTTGATGGTATGTTAGCAGATGAGGAAGGAATCAAATAGATTTTTGTCTGAAGTATGCGAGACTTGAAATACGGGAACGAATAATTGAGAATGTGTAACCTTTAGTTTAGCAGTAAGCAAGCTCTGCCTTCTGTTCTGATAACGGGAATGACAGAGAACTAGGATATGCAATCAGAGAAAAGATTCAAAACTTATTGAAGGTCATTAGTATGCTTGTTTTGTGGTAGATGCAATAGAACTGTCAAGTAAATGTAGTACACATTTGTTTTACTCATATCTAACAGTGCGGATTGACTTTTGTTGGCGTTGCGTCCATGCTTTGTGTTGCGGCTTTCAACTGTCTGATCTACAAGCGTGACAGAAAATCTGCTAAGGTATTAAGTTTACAAGTAATATGTTTTGCTTAAATAAGAATGTTGTAGCGCATATATAGTAAAACAAATTTCCTGACCAAGCGAACCAATCAGGGTCCATAGATGTTTGTTTAGAATATAAACGACTGTCTCATTATCAGAATACAGAAATAAGCATCTATTTATCAGATTATTTCCCAGATAACCAGTTCTAAATTATTTGAAAACGCTGGTACTTGCTTGTAACTGGGTTGGCCTGGAGTCGTAGAACCAATGTTTAAAGAGTTCCAACCCCCAGCGAGCCGTTAAATGTAGCCAAACATTTATATCCCTACGGCTATCTCAATTGACAGTTAAACTGTGCTTTTTTGGTGAGAGAAATATTTGTGAAATTCATCAACCGACGCATATACATGTAACATCAACTAACCAACAAAAATTTCGAAGTCCTATCAGACTCTGTTAGTCCAGCAATGTAGTCTAGCGGCGCTTGACCTGAGCCGTTTACCTTTTCTTAAAATATATGTCACCTAGCACCCTTGCAACCATGTTTAGATAAACTTTCTCAATACCTATAAAAATTATGGTTGGCTGTACTGTTTTTGCAGCCTTTATATTGACAACTTTATAGGCACATTGACAAAAGAAATGATCCAGGTAAATTTAAAATTGAGCGTGTGCACCTATTATCAAAATATATCTAAAAAAAATGTATTATGGAAGTTTTTCTAAAATTTTAATCTGATTTAGCAAACCACTGTGCAGAGGAACTGAAACGTTCAAATACAGTAAATGTTAGATGATGCACCCGTTGTAAAAAGAACATTGACCTGCTGAGTATGATCCTTTACAGAAACAAAAGGCATTGGGGAGGGTGACATTACAATATGTTGAATGGTCAACATGTTTAGGTCAAAACCGGGGTAGGTTTGAAAAACAAACAAATTTTCCTTTTAGCTCATCTGGCATTTTGTGCCTGGGTAAGTTTTTTTGATGGATGATTTTCCGTCGTTCGTCAACATTTTGCTTCCAAAGACATCTTATCTTACCACTGTGCCAATGTTGAGTAAACTTGGCAGGGATGTTTATTGCCTGAAGCTCTACCAAAGATTTTTAAAGAATTCTATTACATGCAGAACTCTGGTTGCTACGGCAACAAATAGAAAAAATTTACAAATCTTCTTTATAACCACAAAGCTAAGAGCATGGATATTTAGAAGGTAGCATTGTCTTGAAGACCACTATCAAGATTTTTTTAATTATGACCCCTGGGTCAAAATTGAAAACACTCGAGGGGTCACTTGATTTCACATGGACTAATATAGGAAGTATTTAATTATCTTCTACTCTGAAGCTGCAAGGCCTAAAGCTTAGATATTTGGCATGTAGCATTGCCTAGTTGACCTCTGGGTCAAAATTGACCCCGCCCGCGAGTCACTTGATTTTACATAAGTTTCCATTGGAAAACCTCAAAATTTTTTTTCTCCAAAACAACAAGGCGTAGAGCTAAGATATCTAGTATACAACATTGTGTAGTACAAGGAGATCCCTATCAGGTTTGTTTAAGCATATAAGAATTAACAAGATTATAGGAAACATACATTCTCAACACAATTTTATACATTGCAATGAGGTTACACAGCCTTGTGCAACTTATTTGAAAATAGACCTCAAGAAGTGTGCACATATATAATCAGACAATCTGAGGAATGATGGACATTTAAAGCTTATCTTAATATATTGTGAGCATAACCAAGTTAGTACTACAGAGTAAAATTATAGTTTGTCAGGCTTTGCAAGAAAACACTAACTGGGCTGTCTATCCTTTCAGTAGCGTTCAGAAGCAGTGAAATGTCTGTTTCTTACATAAAATATTATTAAAGTCACGACCAAACAGCAAGTGATCAAACTCTTCAGTAGAGATTTGGAAACATATTTGACAAACAAAAGACCAAAATGTCCAAATGTCACTTTACAAGTGTTTTATCAGTAGAACTGCAAAATTTTTATTTAAAGTAACTCCCCATATGTTTGCCATGGTAAGTTTGCGAATACGTTTAAAGTCTTCACTGATATATAGCCCACCCATTAGTATCCATCTATAGTTCGTTTTAAGAAATTAGTTTAAAAAATAACTCATTTGTTCCGACGCCTAAATAAGAGACAAATTCGCTGACATTAGGTAAACAAATATGAATTATGGTCTTTTCGCCAAAAGTAGGGGAAGAGGAAAATGTTCTCTATCAGAAATAATGTTCTTTTCTTTATACAATAGAGGATGTACTAAATTGTTTGTATTCTCAAATAAAGTATATGAAAAATATAGTGATGCCGAAAACTGGAAAAAAAAATAAAAAAAATAAAAAATTTTTTTGTTTTATAACAAACTCAATATTAATCGATGAATGATCTTATGTGCGGACTCTCATAAAATGCGGCCCAAATCTTTCTAAATTTTCATTAGAGAAAAATAATCACCCCCGATCAGTATTTGAAAAATTTTGATTCTTATTAACAAATGATTAAGTACTTAAGTATAAAATTGATTATTGACGAAAGGTACTGAAGGAAATTCCTTTAAACTGCAAATAATGAGAGAAGACACTTAGGGGAAGTGCAGTGCCCAAGAAAAAACTAGCCCTGTGTTGTTGTTTTTTTAATTGTCACCCTTTATTGAGTTATCATACACAGAGCATAATCATGTCCTCATCATAACTTCAGAAGTACTAAAGGGAAGTGCAGTGATTCTTTGGTATTTAGTACAACTATGAGATTATGAACTTCTGTTGTTTTTTCAATAGAATAATGTGCAAACAGCTGATGCTCTGTTTTAACAAGTGTGTGTGTAATTAGAGTTTTATCGTTGGTACCATATAATCCATATGACTGGCGCCCCTAGAAGAGGTTAGTTATCTTAGGTTTTCGGAGAATAGTGCAAGATACAAAAAGCGTCCCAATTCCAGAGACACCCCTGGTTCTTTTACATGCCAGGTGTATAGCACCTATACATGACGGGACATCGGTTTTAAGTCTCATCCGAAAGACTGTTAGCAATTTTAGTTGGTCAGCCCCGGGAATCGAACCCACAACACCAAGATTACAAATCTCGTGCTGTACCTATTGAGCTAACCGGACTGACTGATTTAACAAATACAAACAATCACATTATATAACAATTAAGAAGCTTAATCGATTACAAATCCTTTGTCTGCAGTCAATTGACTTGAATTACTCAATTATGATAGATGCCACTATAGTGTTGTTTTTGTCTTGTACAATGTATATAAAAACACCCTTAGCTCCACCGTAACTTTTGAATGGGTAAATGATAGAATAATAATATTCATGATGTGGAAAGTAGTGTTCAAATCCTGCAATGACCAATTAGGAATGATAAACAGTTTTGATTGATTGATGGTTGATTATACTATTAACATAGAAGAATCTTTAAAATAAATTGGCACAGTTGTTTAGCGTCAATGTCACAAACTGTGAGACACCACTTCGGGGTCATTTGCCTCTTACAAGTGACAGCTCTTGTTTACACATGTGTTTGAAAAAGGACACGCGATAGTGTTGTTTGTATCATATTACTTATGTTGGAATTAAAAACGATGTTCTGTGTTGTTTAGTTTTTGCGTTAGGATGTAAATACAATTTTTTGGAATTCTAATTTAGTATGTAGATTTTTGTTTGTATTCTCGGGAAAGAAAGAAACGGTTGAAAACTAATTATTTTCCTTTAATTTTTTGTTCTTGACCGTGATTTTCTAGTCATTTCAAACAGTATTATAGTTTTAACACTTGAAAAAACAACAACAATTGTTTAAGCGTTGATGAAATAGGCACCTTGTGCCGTGCATGACAACATTATGACAACAATTGTTTACCTTCCTCACGTCATAAATAAACCCCTCTGAACAATGCTCGTTCGCCTTGGTGAAGTTTTGTCGAATTGTCACATCTTGTGTGTGATTTTTATTTCGATATCGCTGCCAAGTTTCATTCGGCTTCAGTTCAGGCGTTTCCACATTCAAGATGACTGCAAAATATGGTCTTGTACGATAATCAAGTATAGAGCTTGAATAACACTGATGTGGAAATTCAACTCCATTGCAAACCATGCATGCATAATTTTTGTATGTTTCTAATTTTAGGCGTGACTGTACCATCAGTGGCCATGTGTATTCATTACAAGCTGTTATGACACCAGAGTCCACATATCCATCTTCACAAGTGTCGATTATTTCTTCACGTTCGCATGGTTCAGTCGATACGCTTGCTGTGGAAATTTTTTTCGGTCGGAACATGATACTGCATGCCCTAGCCTTAATCCGAAATGTCTTTTCCACAAGTTCAAACGGAGACGTCAGATAAAAATAGCGGAAATCGGGCCTACCAGTACATACAAACCAAAATTCCCAAAACTGATATGAACCATTCTTTGGGGAATGACACGACAAGCAAAAACGATTTTTGTAAGTTTGTCCAGTCACTTTGTCCGAAATAGGTAAGTGGTCGTAAATGTCCGCATTCTGATAGTCCCATTTTGCTTCACAACGGACTTTCGTGGTATTTTCTGTGAATGTTTCAGGACAGGAATCTCTCATTATAAACCCTTCCTTGCTATAAAGCAATCCGTAGTGGGTTCTAACACAGCCTGATCTATCATTAGTGTTGTTAAAACGTTCAGATCCTTTAGACACAGAATCCAACAAGTTTTGCGGCGACATCCCCATGTTCCCTGCACCATTATAATCTGGACAACAAGTGCCAAATTCTTCGCATTGCTTCTCACACGAGCAATTCCGGCAGCACGGTACAAAATATCGGTTTGATTCGTAACTCGATGTATTTGATAACGTACACAAGGAAACATATGAACACAGATGAGCTTGCGACAATGTGAAGTTAGCGGTTTGTGCTGAAATAACCTTAAACATGAGCAACAATGTCTTTAGTTTGAATACTTCCATCTTTCATTTATACAGAACAGACATGCGTCGTCAAAAAATACAAAACAAAAGACTGAAGACTACATGTAACGAAAGTAGTTTCTGAGAATAATATTGAAATAACATATTAGAACGATGCTCAATGTTAAACAGAATAGTAGTTTTATACGGATTCAGTCGAATGTTTACTTATAAAACGTTTCCTGTTGTTAATCAAGTTAATATATTAGGCGCGTATACAGATATGTTATGTTATTTGCCAAATTAGACAGTGCATTGTCGCTATTTGCCTTTTTGTATCCTTATTAAAGTAACAAGAAGCCGACTATCCTCGCTAATGACTGTAAACTCAGGTATGAAAACTCATCATATGTTATTTCACTAATGAAGCCAAGTTCTGAACACCATCTGTTTAACAAAGTTAATATTAAAGATATTTAGGAATCTTATTCATTCAGCTCGTGGTAAGATAACGACTAATTGGTTTCTTCATAACAAGGGTAAATAAAGTTTCTATATAGATGCACCGTATAAGTGCCATAACAACTTACTCTTAATCAAAGGACTGAAAGTGCTGGAGGATCGATTGTCTCTGAACAACACAGTCTGCACACATACATGTGTAAATATCCGGACAACATAGACTGTACACATACATGTGTGAATATCAGGACAACCCTTGCACGAGTAAAGTTATAAACTGGAGACACAACTGTCCACAGATTTTGACCTTTCACCATTTGTGTAAACTTTACTTTTGAGATAGGAACCCATGTGCTTACATTATGTCATTCAGTGACTTTGTTCAACTACCCTATGAAGTATTAAGCTGTGAATCGTAACTGAGAAATGGATTTTGACAAAAGTGAACTGAAAATTTATGGTTTGAACAACTTTAAATGTCATTCAAAAGTTATGGGATATGCCCATAAGGTTGATTGTATTGTGCGAATTAATTCGGATTTAACGTCGCACCCAACAGCTAAGGTCATATTGCAACTTCCGGCTTTCATGGAGGAGGAAGACCCTGGGTGCCAATTCCCTGTATCATAATTTGGGGGTCATTTAGAAACTCCGAGGGTCATACCCTTTATTGTAAAAAAAAAGGCATGACTATGTGTTAAAGAAGTTTTATTCAGTTTACTTCTGAAAAACTGCATGTGATACATCACAAAACGGTGGGTAATCAAAGGGTTGGCAAGACAACAGGTGTTTCTCTTTGGATGCTTTCGATTTTGTCACTGTATCTCAAAAGTCAAATTTGTCCACAAAGTGCATTCAACCATAGACATTAAACTTGGATATTATTTGGCACACTTAAACCCCTTTCAATAGTGACAGTCTGATCGAAATGACTACAAAATGATCATTAAAATCACTCAGAAAGACGTTTTTGTTTCCCGTATTAAGGTTCGTCGACCATCTCTGATGACGGTATCATAGGAATCAACACACACAAAAACCCAATGGTACAAAATGCAGGTCGATCCCCTAAATCAGACGACAACGACGACGCAATAGGGTCAAAATTAGACATATCCCATACCGACCGGAAGCGTATTTTATCAACAATTTATCTTGCATTTCGAAGCGTTTTGAGAGGTTTTGAAATGTTGTTTTTGTAGTAATTTGATCATACACATTTTAATTGCGTCATAGAAGACGCTCTTTGCTATTTCTGTTGCGTCATTGACAAAATGAGTGCGTCAAAACCGCAGAAAACGCGCTCTCGCGGAAACACTGAATTAAGTGTATCCGGTGTAGCGATGCGTATTTCACGGTCTTGTATTTCTCATGTCACACCGGTCTGACGATAAAAACCGTGTAGGAAAATAGTTCTATACAGAACAGATACCTCGTTGATTTAAGTTACAAATTATAAGAAAAACAACAATATAATATTATGCTATTCTGTTATGTTTTGGTATTATTTAGATCTGTTACTATATAATTTTTAAAACAGAGGACAGTAATATAGAACTACTTTTCGGTCGTATTCGACAAAAATTTGTGTTAAGAGTTCGGCCGTAAGGGTCTGAAATACTCTGTTAACTTTGGATACGATTGAATAAATTCAATCGATCCAAAAATATAGTCCCAGTTATTCAAAGTTTTAACCAGTGATAAAGCAAACAGTTGAATAAGATTTGGAGTGTTGCTTGTAAAGCATTCTATGCATTAAAGAAATCAAAAATCTAAATTTTCTTTAAAGTAAACTCACACAACTATCATGAGTTAATCAATGGTTTATTTAACGGGTGGTTAAAGTGTTTTCAACGAATGGCTACAAACGTTTCAAAACAACCGGACGCTGTTTGCCATTATTCATTGAAAAGACGGATGGTTTTATTTTAAAATAACCCTGTAAATAATAATCAAAAGACTGAAAGTACCGGAGGATCGATTGTCTCTGAACAACACAGACTGTACAAATACATGTGTAAATATTAGGACAATCCTTACACGAGTAAAGTTATAAACCGGAGACTTTACTTTGAGATAGGAACCCATGTGCTTACCTTTTGCATTCAGTGACTGTGTTCAACTACCCTATGAAGTATCATAGCTGTAAATGGTAACTGAGAAATGGATTTTCACAAAACTGAACTGAAAATTCAAAGTTTGCACAACTTTTAATGTCATTCAAAAGTTATGGGATTTCAAGGCTTTAATGGTTACCGATAAAGCAAATTTTAAGAAAGCTTAACCAGATTTATGACGACACTGCCGACTGACGTCATGAAGGTTATGACAATGGCTCTTCTGTTTTTCATAGAAGAGCTGAAAATGGATAAATCATTCTTTTGTTATTGATTCAGTATTTACCTATTGTAGAACAAGTACTTGCAGCTTACATTAACTACCCAGATGGGTGTTTCCTGGGGCTCTGACACATTCTCGCTCCGAATTAACGGATTTTGAGGTTACCAGGATGAGAACCCACGACCTCCTTGTTAGCAGTTTGATGCACTACCCCTACGCCACATCGCCTCTAGAAAACGAGAATCAATACCGTAGTTAAAGTGTGGAGGCAGTCGAATACCAGCATTCGATAACGGACAGGATCATATCCGAACGGAAGGAAACCTGTATCGTTGCAGCCCTACTTACTCTTCATCACCAAATTGATACACGTCAGACAGGAACAGAACAGTTCAGTTACTAAATGTAGTCGATATTGGTCTTGATTTGATATACAGTGCCACAGACTTCTAGAAGAACATTACTGGTTACGGTCCTAGTTTCGGCCACATTTAGCATACATTTTGCTATAACTCGCAAACTAGTTACCAAATCTTTATGAAATTTCATAATTCGGTTCCTCAATTTTTCTTTACTTCTTAACCTAGTTTTAGCTCACAATGAGGTCACCAAGGGAGCTAATTTTTGTAATACAAAGTACCATAACTTCTGAAAGAGTTATCTGCTTGCTTTTTTATCCTCTTCATCCCTTGTTTTTTTTATTCTAAACTAAAAGAAATAAAACAGTAAGTATTCTGTAATTTGCCGACTCAAAATTGGTTTACATTCCGGGTTCAACTGCTCCTAAAATCTAAATACTGTGTTGTCAATGTTGATGAAAGAACGAAGAAGATTAACGGTACTTTTCGAGCTTTCAGTAAGAAGCAAAAAAATCGGACCGCCTTCCCAGTACTTGCCTGTTTGAAATAAATTCCTATCCTAAATTGTAGGCAAACACTGAACAGTGTGCAAGATCAAAGAAGACACAGAATAAATTAATAACTGAACAAGAAAAACAGTGATACAAAGTATCACAGCGGGCCCACAAACAAAACTGACATGTAAATATTTTGGAAATTAGTGATGGTTGATGTTGAGGCATGCCCTTCCCCCTCAAAAAAATCAAGGAAACCAATTCTGGTTGAACAAGCAATACCTGACGCGACTACTGACTGACCTGTAGTATCGAAATTTTACTGTTATCGAATAATAATATGTATACAGTATGAATTAATTTTTCATATTATCCTTTTTAGTTTGAGATGAATGAAGATTTTTAAGATTATTTGCCGTAAATATTTAAAAATGGTTTAAAAGCTAAAAATGATAAGTAAAACAGAAGAAAAAAGAAAAAAATATGGTTTTGGATGGGTTTTGAACTCATCCGTTTAAGTATGACAGTGTAGTACCAGATGCAGACGCCTTTACCGATTACACCACGGACGCCAATTATAATGTTAAGGGAAAAACGAGGTTATCTCTATTTTTCTGTCCAAGTTGTTCGTTTACGCATTTATAGTGTTTTTTTTACGATTAATTTCAAATTTAAAGAACAACAACAAACTAATATTATGCTATTCTGAAATGTTTGGAAATTACTTAGATCTATAACTAATATTACATAACGTAAATGTAAATAAATGTACTCCAAATATCATCGTATATGGTGAAGTATAGCTACTATTGTTAAGTGTCAAATAAAAGAACGAGTTTAATTTTTTCTAATGTTAATTGTTGCACTAATTAATTAATAAATAGTAATCAGTACTTTGATATGTATGACAGCAGTGTTTTTGACCTGTTAGGAAAACCCTTAATGAACTATGAATGTTTAAAATTGGATAACAGGTACGTTAAAAAAGATCATGTTTTAAATGTTATGATTAAAAACAACTGAAAGACCAAAAAAAGGGACTGTGGAGGCCGAGGTGAAATAACAATTTTTATCAATGATTGTTTTATTAGCGATGGATTATACTAATCTATTAATTTCTTTTAAAAGAAAATTATTTCAATCTCATTAACTTCTATAATCATACAATATGCAGAGTGTGTTTAGAAAAAAATGTTCACAAAAGTATATTTTGTGCAAATGTATGTATAGTGAGACGTCCGTCGTGGAAAACATTGTCCTATATTCGGAACGAATGGTTTTCTGTGCTAACAAATTAGAGACGGACGAGAAAGTATATTGAATTTGGGGTCACTAGATCAAAGGTTATAGTGACTGTGCATTTCAAAACTGTTTCCCCTCACTAACTTGACAGTGTTTCGACCTAAGATATTCGAACTTATCAGGGTTTTAGTTTATGAAGATTAGAAGAGAAAAGTTGATTTTGAGGTCACTAAGTCAAAGGTCAAGGTCGCAGTAACCTTGCTTTTAAATACCAGTCTGCTAAATGACCCAACAGTGCTCTGACAAAAAAACCGTTCCCGCTTAATTACTCAACAACCCTTTCACCTTGCTAGGATTATTGTTAATGGGAATTGATGACCCCTGTTGATCTCTAATAACTTCCGGAACACTGAATCATTAGTAGTGTCTTGCGTTGCAGTAACTGGGTGGGAGTACATATGGGAGGGGGTGGTGGAATAAGCGTTGAACACACAATCTCCTGTTTTCCTCGTGTACTGCTCCTAGCACTATTACAGTCCTTTCCGAGCTTCCTTTTTTACACAACATTTAGATAAATCTTCAAATTAAGTTGCCGTAAACCTTGAAAGACTTGAAAGTAGATTATCATGCTGAAAAACCGTAGAAACCACACTTACTATATTCTAATCACCAATAGTGTGGACGGTCATGAAGTAGTGGGAGTCTCAAGAGTCAAGTTTGTTTTAAAACTAGGCCATAAGGGGCATCAGTCTAATCAATATTATACTTAACATTATATAAATTCACACATAAACAGTTGGGACTGCAGAAACACAAATACAATTACAGTTTTTCATGACTTCAAATAAATCAGGTAAACTTCGGACACCAACTGGGACGTTCCCAGCTAAGCAGTAAAATTCTGTTGTGACACAGGAAGGTGACTTAATATGCTCCACAGTAAACGAATGATCTTACAGATCCTTATAATCAAATACTGCCATGCTAAATCTTAACTGTTTAAGTTTAAACATTTCGGCAAGGTTCATTCGAACACTAATATGTATGTTAACAAAATACTAACACAAAAAAGTACCGGTAACCATTCAAACAGAGCCAATTAGGCTGTGTAATAAACGTGAAGAAAGGAAAGCAATAAACAATTATTATTTTTACTAGATTTAAGATTTAACAAAATAGTTTCTATGAGAAAGTATCATTTAATAATCTGCTTAATTTTCTTAACAAATACTGCTAAACGTAATAGTGTCCTATTAGAAGTTTGAAATAAATTCAGCAAAGATACTACATTTAGTATTCTTAAACCTATTGGTAAGTTTTTTCGTCAATAAAATGTTAACAATGAAACTCGTCTCTAACTGAATTGCTGTTACAAAAATGTCAATACGTATGACAATATTCGATATTATATTACAATGTAAAAAAGTACAAAGTAGAAGAAGCTGACTAATTTAACTAAATGTCTGCAAAACCTAATTGCTGTAAAGAATTTTTTAGCATTCTTAATCCTAGGTCAACTGTAAACATTTTCACAATCTAATTGAAACAACAAGTTATAAATTATTTAATTTATATTCTCTTGTTTGCTATTAACAGTTTTACACCAAAGTAATTCAGCACCCTACATTAAATAACAGCATCTAAGAGTAAAACACCAACTTCATCAAACACCGTGACATTTGGTGTACATTTCATGACATTTAACAACAACATCAAAATTCCTTCGAAAATTAGATATATACTAGCTCCTCACATCCCCAGACTTCAACTCCATATAACAGCATTGATTCAAAGAGGAGGAGATGTAAATCAATACTGAATAGTAACTATCTGGCCGTTTTAAAAAGAGCAAACATAGCTTTTCATGCCTGATCATACAACTGCTTCTTAAACTACAAGAACCATTATACTTTTTTAAGTTAAACTTTATTTACTTTACGCCGATTGCAATACAAGTTATACAACTTATGCTAGATCACGCTCGTTGGGACTGATGATTGCGTTATTGTGGCCTTTTCCAAAAGAGGAAACCGCAGTACCCAGAAAAACCACCTTGTCCGGCTTGGTAACAACATAACCATCCCAAAACGCAGTGGTAAGTTAGAACTCGGACAGCCATTATAATCAAATGAACTCCTAAGTAACTAAACTCATACAAAACCTATGACTACTTAAAACACAAGACCTTGCTTTCTCATAGGTTGCATATATCACTTGAAACATGTTACCATCAATATTGTGTTGCAATATTTTATTCGATCAGGAAACACGATTAATCGAGTAAAAAGCTTTCATGATATCAATAAAGGCATAAAATAGCCCGTTGTCTCCTTGCTAAGATAAAATTCACAAGAAACTTGAGAAAGAAAATGTAGTCTACTAATGAAATTTTTTCGCGGAAACCAGTTTGTTTTTCATATAATAGACCTGATATTTCCTAAAAACACTTATTTTTTCTGTTTAAAAAGTAGTAAATAGCTTGCTTCAACAAATAAGTATTGTAATGCAACGATAATTAACAAGATTCCTTGACTGCGAGTATAATGATGTCCAATGTTTCCTGATAACTAATGATTTAAAGGGCTGTAATGGTGTTAATAAAAGTAAGTAATCTAGGGTACGTGACAGCAAACTACGCAGTTAGTATCTGCTTATACGGGGATCTCGGTTTCAATTAAGGTTAATTGAAATTGACTCCCTGTCAAAGTGTGGACACAGAAGTTTGCGTAAGTGGACAAAGCCAGAGAGTCTACGTAATAATCCCCTTTCCCATTTTTACCGCTCGGTTCGTCTTATCCCCCTACTTTCCCTCTGCTCGGAACAAACCAATCCTCCACAGTAGGCCATGTAACATGCTCTAAATGTTGTAATTATATGATAACAATTTTAGGAACAATCTGAAGTATATGGTTTTAACTAAATGGGCGCTTACCATCCTACTCCTACACAACTAATTAATATTACGGTTACGTAGGAAATACGTCAAGTTATATACGAACTGCTTCGACAAATACGAGGTTATGATGTCATAATATGCGCCGTTTAGTCAAGTTTGACGTAATGGGTATAAGTAATGCGCTACGTTGGCTAGGCTGTTCCCTCATTGGCATATGTATGGAAATAATGAAACCGTAAGTCAGCCTCCACACCGTGTGTTAGGAGAGAGAGAAGGAGGGCACTCCGTGTGTTAGGAGAGAGAGAGAGAAGGAGGGGGGGGTGAATTAGAGAGAGAAGCAAAGTTGTAAGAGAAAAATTTAATCAGACGTTTCTTTAAAAGTTTGTTAAAGATCGTACTACGGCAATTTTAAGAGATCTATTATACATATAGAATAGAAAGAGACTTTGTTGCTGTAACCAAAAGAACCTTGGTAATTCAAACACTGACTACGTGACAAATTAATGTACCTAAAGAAACGGTTTCAACATACAAATACACTACATTGTACTTATATAATTATTATTAAAAGATATTTTGAAACTCTTATAAGGATATGTCACGAGCGAACGAGCCAATTTTGACTTACATGTAATTCTAAAGCTCTAAGGCCTAAAAAAATGTTCGTTTCAGGTTTCATGTCCCAAAAAAATAGGGTAGGTAGGTCGGGAATTTTTTTTTTTTTTTTTATTCTCCAACTAATCAAATTCAATATAAATTTGAATATATTTGTGCTAAAAAAAATTAAAACGCAAAAAAGTTCTAGGGTCGGGGCAAAAAAATAGGGTAGGTCGGGAAACCTGAAACAAACATATTATTTCTTTAACGCATACTTGAAGATGTAAGGGTTTGTGTTCCGTCTTATTTCCTCTTTGCAGAATTATTCAGGATGACCATTCTTAAAATTGAAAATTACAAGAAGTCTCGTTTAAGATATTTTCTTCGTTGGTTACATTGAACTATGATATTTGATGAAAGAGCTGGGTTCATTGCAAAACACAATAACTTGGATTACAACTGTAGACATTATTCAATTTTTAAAATGATATTCATCAATAACACATCTGCGAATTTATATTAACTTATGACTGGCAGTTTTTTTTTGTTGATTTTTTTAGTGGGGTGAAAAGGGGTGTTCCCATGATTCGCCTCATTTCAATAAACAAATTAAATAAACATGAGATAGTAAAGTCCACATTCGATAAAGGATTTGAATTAGTGACTTAAAATTGGCCAAAAAGAAACAAAAAGTTGTATTTGATTTTATCTTTTTAAAGAAGCTTTGATCACTGAAAGAAAATTTTAACCCATCATACAGACCCGCATTTCTATTCACTTTAAAGAAATTGCACTTCCTCCTTTCGGTTAAATTAAACACTAAGATAGACATACCTGAAACCAAAATAAAATCAGCAAATCTAGGTCAGGAGTATTCATGTGACTTAATAATACATGTACTGGTGTACTGGACTTTAGTAGAAGGACGTCAACCTTCACTTTTTTCGTTAGCTGTGTTAAAATACTTAATTCTTATTATATATGTTTAAAGATGGAGTAGGTCTTATCAATAATACAACATGGGGAATTGTTGCGGAAACGAGGTTTGTATGGGTTTTTATCAACTCTGGAAATTAAACAAACGAAAGAGAAAACGAAAGTAATATAACCGTAAGTTATTATTGCGGAGTACATTAAGTCCGTTTACTAAGACTTTATTTAAGATTTTCGCAGAAGAATCGATCATCTCAGATCTAACATTTAAAGTCCCATGATCACCTCTGCTCTAACATTAAAGCTTCATGATTGCCTCTGCTCTAACATTAAAGTCCCATGATCACCTCTGCTGTAACATTAAAGTCCCATGATCACATCTGCTCCAACATTAAAGTCCCATGATCACCTCTGCTGTAACATTAAAGTCCCATGATCACCTCTGCTGTAACATTAAAGTCCCATGATCACCTCTGCTTTTACATTAAAGTTTCATGATCATTTCTGCTCTAACAATAAAGTACAATGATAACCTCTGCTCTAAATTAAAGTCCTATGATCACCTATGCTCTAATATTGAAGCTCCGTGATCACCTCTGCTCTGTTCATGATCATTTCTGCTCTAACATTAAAGTTTAATGTAACACCACATGTGTACTGCACGTCAGTGAGAGAAACACATGCATAGTCTGAAAAAAAATTAAATACCAAGCACAGTGAACGCGCTAGGCTATTTACCAGGAGAATATGAGACAACTGTTTTCTGCTCAATTTTGATCGGAGCAGAGGAGATCGAGGTGTTTCACAAAATCAAACTCATAAACAATTGCTCGATGTTAATGCATGTAGTATACCATGATGTCCGTGTATACATGTAATCGCAACAACGAGTGTATACACTGTTTTTAACACGGAAGTATACTTAATATGTTTTTCAGGAGGAACAGCGACCGTTACTGAATACCGGAAATGTCGGTGTCCGGTCGGGTACCTTGTCTCAATCCGTTCCGGTAGTGACCGAGGCCCCCCAGTCAGCAAGACAGCATAATCCCGCGGGCCACAATGAGTTTGGTAAGCATACAATGTACTAGAGGACTATCTAAATCAGACACGAAATTAGAGTTTCGAAGTTCTTACTAGTTTGAAAATCAAATGAATTTTGCAACCGGAGAAAATAAAGAGAGCGCCGGAGCGTGGTCGATTTTGACCGGGAGTCAAGTTTTGAACAATATTGGTAGTGGACCGTCGCCAAATACCTTAAGTAAGTATTAAGTCTTGCGGTTGGAGACAAGAAGATTTTGAAAGACCTTACATAAGTTCATTTCATAAGTCAATTCTACCAGGGGGCCATGATTTAGGCAATCTTAGTAGAGGCCCGCAAGACGATGCGTCTTGCTAAATATCGATGTCCATTACTTTAAAGAGCAGTGCGTGTAACATACCCCTTTCCGCTGTTCGGGCAAAAAAGTGTGTCTATAAGATTGCAACAATAAATGCCTTGGGTAAAGTGTATTGTAGTAACTTTACTTCAGAATCGCTATTTACCTATATATAGTATACATGATAATTTTGATATTACAATACTGTTCGTAATATGTGTCTATATATCGCTCATACTTTTGAGAATACAGTGACAATATGCAATAAAAACAACACAGTTAAAGGAAATGCGTATGAGACTTTAATGAAGTGTGTCCATGGCAGATCACGGGTGTCACTGTACGCAAGCGCCAGCGAATTAGGCCTAAACACGGACCTATAAGTGGCATAAATCATGTAAATGAGAATCTAATTTACATTTTGAATTCCAAATACACTCAACTGCGCTAATGTTAGCCATTACGTCTCACAATGTTGTGCATGTACATTACTCATATTGGTAGTTTATCATTTTAAAGAATACTTTTGTATTTTACAGAGACGTCTATAGAACTGATATCGACTGTACATTTACAGACTGTTCCTATAGCAACCATAGACAAAACATTTAAGGTAAAACCAAATTAACCTAATAACTGTAACATGAATAAATAATAACATCTTTATCTAACGAAGGTTATTAATTAAGCAAACATCATATGATATCAAACACTATGGTGAACAACATGACTGTATTAAAGTCACAGAATCACAATTACAAGTAGCTCTTATTTTACTGTGTTACCGGCGGAAATAATTGTCATTTATACCAAAATCATTCCTAACTTTGCTTTTTAAATTGGAAATATACTTAGGGCCATAGTATGTATGCCTGTATAGGGCTATGCCCCTGTGTAGTGGCGAGTTTCTTTTGTGCACATAGCACATAGTAAATCATTAAATTTTCTGGTTAACGTTCTGGACTATCAATCCGGAGGTCCCCGGTTCGAATGCCGGAATTCAGACTGCACGCTTTTAAGAGTTCCCCACCCATCTATAGATGAATTAGTTACAAACCCACAGGTAGCCTTGTCATGTTTCGGTGCTGTACACATTAAGTGCCTGGTTCAAAGAGCCGAAACACACGACACGAAGTTGATCTGGATCAGATCAGAAGTATTGCCCTTGATTCATATGAACTTGTCGTATGTTGCACATCTTCCTCTATACGAGACTTATGTTTTTGTATATCCATACTTAGATATATTTTATCGATCTTCCATTCAACCCAGTTAAGCTAACAAACAATCCTTTCATATGGCCAAGATTGACATTTATTTGTCAACAGAGAATGTTTGCAATACTTTACCAAGCCTGTGTGATTTGCATACGTATACGCTTAGAATAGATTATTAAGGTGTGTTGTTTTTGTTATTTTAAACCCAACTTCACTTTGACGCTAAGAATAGGCGAACTAATTAAGGTTTGTTGTGTTTGCGGTTTTCAACCCAACTTCACTTTGACAACCAATTTAAGGATGGCCTCAGCACTTTGGCGATCATGACAAATACATTCTTGTTTGGGCGTCACGAATATAAGAAACGTAATGGCGCTTGTACGGATAAGCGAAACGTATGGCACTTGTTCACCTGTGATTTTGATTAAGCCTGGACATCTGTGCAGTCTGGTGAAGTCCTACACTTTTCACTATTTGGTCAGTAATTTGTTTTAGGAGAGTATGGACAGTAAATGGTTCCGTCCAAATTGACAGATTGGCAAGTCTAATGTAGAAATTCAGGAGGGAAATGGTTAAGTAAGTCTTGATCTCTTTTCAGGACCTGACGAGGTTGTACAATGAAGTTATCGAGAACTTCCGGTCACTTGAGACAGAGACACATAAATTCAAGGAATACTTTGTGGCTGAAACAGCCGGGATTCCTGTACTTTCTACCTGCGTTGTGATATTGAGAAAAAGAGCAGGTACAGTATACTACGTTTGGTTGAATTAATTTTGTAACAAGTAGCACAGGGCTAGTGTAATTTATCCGACGTTGAAGCCGGAGTTTTTCGATGGGCGCTTTTTTCTACCGTTTGACAACTATAAAAATTTAAGATTCATAAAAGGGTCAAACCGGAGAGCCGAATAAATTAGACTACCATATACTAGCTACTTAAACTAGCCCAGTAAAATATGTTACGGGACACATTTGTTAGTAGTATACTGTTGGTATATTCATGCTTTCGAAGGCAAAAAATACATAATTGTTTTCAAAGCCATAAATGTACAGGTGTTAACATATCAGTTCTTCTGTTACAAGTTAACGAATCGTGGTGCCACTTTTCCACACAGCAAGTTTTTCCTCTTTAGACCCTGGGATATTTACATACATACATATAGAAGCGTTCAGAAAACTTAAAAACGTGTCCAAATGACACAGCTACCCAAACTTCCTTTTTAGCTCACCTGAGCTGGCTCAGGGTAAGCTATTAGGATCGATGAATGTCCGTCGTCCGTCGTCCGTCCACACTTAATTCGTTAACACTCTAGTGGTCACATTTTTGCCTCAATTGTCAAGAAACTTGGTCAGGATGTTTGTCCCAGTAATTACTCGGACGAGTTCGAATATGGGTCATCTCGGATGAAAAACTAGGTCACATGACCCAAAAATAGAAAAATCTTGTTACGGCTCTAGAGGCTACTGTTCCTGGCAATTTGTCAGAAACGTTGTTTGGTTGATTTCTAGCTCAAGTTTTAATATGGGTCACTATGGAAAAACCTTGTTAACACTCTAGAGGTAACATTTTCAGCCCAAATATCCTGGAAATATGTCAGAAAGGTTGTTTCGATGATTTCTAGCCCAAGTTCGAATATGGGTCATCTGGGGTCAAAAACTAGGTCACAGAGCCCAAATATGGAAAAACCTTGTTAACACTCGAGATGTTACATTTTCAGCCCAGATATCCTTGAAATTTGTCAGAAAGAATTTCTAGCTCAAGTTCGAATATGGGTTATCTGGGGTCAACAACTAGGTCACACAGCCAAAACATGGAAAAACCTTGTTAACACTCTAGAGGTAACATTTTCAACCCAAATATCCTGGAAATTTGTCGGAAAGGTTGTTTTGATGATTTCTAGCTCAAGTTCGAATATGGGTCATCTGGGGTCAAAAACTAGGTCACAGAGCCCAAATGTGGAAAAACCTTGTTAACACTCTAGAGGTTACATTTTCAGCCCAAATATCCTGGAAATTTGTCAGAAAGGTTGTTTCGATGATTTCTAGCTCAAGTTTGAATATGGGTCATCTGGGGTCAAAAACTAGGTCACAGAGCCCAAATATGGAAAAACCTTGTTAATACTCTAGAGGTAATATTTTCAACCCAAATATCCTGGAAATTTGTCAGAAAGATTGTTTCTATGATTTCTAGCTCAAGTTCGAATATGGGTCATCTTGGGTCAAAAACTTGGTCACAGAGCCCAAATATGGAAACACCTTGTTAACACCCTAGAGGTAACATTTTCAGCCCAAATATCCTGGAAATTTGTCAGAAAGGTTGTTTCGATGATTTCTAGCAACTTTGTTAAAAGCAGTTGTGCTCTGATGAGCGATAAAGGGCCATCATGGCCCTCTTGTTGTTTTTTTGCTGTGACACAATCACTATATACCAAGTGCACTTGCTAACTGATTGAATCAACAATACATTGTGTGGAACAATATATATTTAAATGTGTGTGAAACAGAACAGTTCCAATTTAAAATGATATCAAACATTGCCAAATCTAGGGCTATAATTTTTGTTGTACAGTTTAAACATCATAATACTTGTATATTCTTATTGTTTTATTGTACGGTTAAAACAGAAAACTGTAATGCATGCCTTCCTCATGTGTATGTGTTATGGCTCTAGATAATTGTGTATCCTTTTTAAGCAATGCCGAATGTAAGCTGAAAACTGCCAATGAAAGAATTATGCACAAATGGAAAAGAATAAGTGCCTATTTTCAATTCCCAATAAGTGGAGAAATAAAGCTGCTCTAAGTTAAATGATAATTAAGTTTATTTTTCTGTTTTTTTCTTTTATTATTATATGGTATAATTTTACATTTACAGGTGAGGCAGTAATAACTATAGAGAGGAAATCAAAAAACTTCATTGAACTGAAATTTGATGCCACAGAAATAGCCAAGAGTTGTGAAGGTAATCCAGAACTTGTGATACGGCCGGTAGAACATTTCGCAAACGCTTGTCGTCATATCCGAAACGTACTGTCCCATGCTCCTCAGGTTGAAAATAATGTGAAAATCATCCTTCAAGATGAAGATAATCTGAAGAAGGAAATAATGAAAGCAAACATGTCGACGACAGAAATACAACACGGTATAAAGACTTTTCTTGACAACGTGTCCAAACTGCGAACAGTGGCAGCGGGTACAGACACAATTAAGCGTGATGTTGAGAAGAAATTTAAAGAATTTTCAAAAGCGAGTGAAGGATTCTTCAATGAAAATGAGGCATAAATGTACATATTATTAGAAATGCCAGTTTTAATCTTGGATATCTGACAACTTTATCGTCTAAAGTTTTAAAATACTCTATTTTATTTGTGAAAGTACATGTAAGTCTAACAGTTTGATGATGTCTGTGGATCATTCTTCTTATTTAACACATGGCATATTCCCAAAGAAGAAACATTAACACATCAAAAACCGCTTTCAAAGTACATGCCATTCAGTGTGTAGCTCACACGATGTACGTTTTTGTCTTTTACAAAACACTATGTAGTACAATACTCTTAAATTGCTCATTAGCCAAAAATGTTCCTTGGTTTCATTTCTCGGGATTTAAAGCCTTATCAACTGTATTTCAAGTTTTTTTACAGGCGAGCAATTTACTTCCGCATCCTTCCTGTGTAAGACAAGAACTAAACCCCTATCCTCAATAAGAAACTGTCAACACTTTTAAATAAACAGACATGGTTCCAGGCTCGACTAAAGATCCTAAAAGAAAGTAGAGGTAACAGTGATGTTAAGTCATCAAGCCTCTTAGGTGGGGCAAAAATTTATTGATACAAGAGATGTGGCGATCGATGCTTGTCTTTTGACATATTTGACATGTAACATTCTTTTAACAAAAAAGATTTTTCTCAACGGAAGATCTTTATAAAACATTTAGCAACTGTTCTCATATGACATTAGTACATTTTATAGAGACGATACTGCTTGTTTAGTGCATCAGTGCTCAGCTGTGATGTGAAGGGATTACAAATGTTACAATGTCAATTGTTTTATCTGATAAAAAACTCCCTAAATTACCAAGCTATGTTGTAAAAGTAGTAGGTGTCAAACATTGTAAAACCCTACCTTTAATTTACTCCCCCCCCATTCCCACATATTAGTGTTGTAAATGACTTTATAGTGAAAAACGTGTCAATGACCAGCGTCAAACATACAAATGATTTATAAAACCGTAATTTCCTTTACTCATATATAAAATGCAACATTTTTCTGGATGGTATGTATATAGTAACAGCTTGAGGTCAATTTCATCAAGTGAAAGCAGACCTGATTGTCTGCTTCTAAACACATTATTTTGTTTTTGTTTCACAAAAAGTCAATAAAAACATTTTGTCATGCCATGAGATTTACACTTTTCACATGACCTACCAAGGTCCATTGATCAAAGGTGTTTTAAATAGCGATTGGAAATCAAGTTTTAAAATTTATCTGAAACTATTAGGCCCAGATCCTGGATATTTGGAATCTAGCATTGTCTAGTGGACCTCGATCAATATTGTTACAATTATAACCCCTGTCCTTCAATTGTCCCCTCTCCGGGATTCATTTGATTTTACGTAGGCTTACATAGAGAAAATCTTCCTTTCCAAAGTCATACGACCTAGAGCTTAAATATTTGATTTGTAGCATCATGTAGTAGACCTCTACAAGAGATTGTCGAAATTCACCACACTCATGGGTCACTGGTTTTCATACAGACCAGATGGTCTTGGGCTTAGATATTTAGTACGTAGCATTGTCTAGTGGACCATTTTCAAGTAAGTTCATTTTGTCTCTGGAGTCAATATCAACCCCGCTCAGGGAGTCACTTGTTTATATCGTATACCTGTCATAAATACTTAATCCTGTATATGTATAACCCGACTTCCTGGTATACCATGCATATACAGTTCAACGCAGTAACATCGAGCAATGTTTTATGCGTTTGAATTTGTTTAACACCTTGTTGATCACCTTGTTCCGGTGACAATTTAGCAGTAAACAATTGCATCATAAGTTCACTGTGCTTCGTATTTTTTTGTTCAAAATATACATGTGTTTCTATAAGTGACTGCTATAACACAGTCTTAGACCACATGTTAATCGACATACGATATGAAAGATGCAAGACGTATACATGTATGTCGTATACATGTTATAAATACTAAATCCTGATTGGCCGATAGCGCTCACGTGCCGGGTCCGCAAAAGAATGTGCAGACCTGGAAAATGATGTGTAGGCTTGCACGGATTTTAAGACGTCATTTCTGTTATTTTTTCGCATGATTTTCACTTCTTTTTATGATAGAGGTATACGACATAATAAATTAAGACTTAAGTTTCGGTCAATAAATAATTTTGCGTACCTGTGAAATAATGATATTTACTTCGGACTTCGTCCTCAGTCAATATCATTTTTAACAGGTCTGCAAAACTATGTATTGACCTCAGAAAGTATATAATTGTATAACATAGCCGTATATAGGTTGCATCACAGTATACTTGCAATATTATAAGTCAGCATCCTTGTACCAGTATCACAGGTTGCATCATTGTTTGATTACACATCACAAATTATCAACCATCTAGGTCAAAATAATTCATGTGACTTAATGCATGTAATAAACTTTCATTGTTTCAAGTACGGTTAATGATAAATGCTCCTATCTTCTCTTTTTACGTTAACTATGTACTTGTTCTTCATGTTTAAACATGAAGTGGATCTTCTAATAAATGATACAACATGGGGAATTGTTGCGGAAACGAGGTTTGTATGGTTGCTTTAATTATGTATGAAATCAAACAAATGAAATCAAACAAATGAAAGAAAAATTAAAGTATTAAAACCGTAAGTCTTCTTAAAACAAACTGAGTATCAGAAATGAAGTACGTTTGTAGGTGCATTAGTTGTAATATGTTCGCAAAAGACGATAGTTAGACGTACCATGCATACTTATGTATAGCGTTTCTATTTATGTGATCGTGTGCTGTAACATTTAAGTCCCATGATCACTTCGAATGTTACAATATATTACCAATGACATTGACCGTTATTTGCACAACAATTTTTTTTTAAATCGAAAGTACTTTTTTATAGATATAACGCAGTAATATTTTCGATGACATAAATATGAAAGAAAGGTATACATCGTTACTGCTTAATAGTAAACAGAACATAGTTCTGTCAATATTCTATCAGAAAAGTAATATTATTCCATATAATAGTTTTATTATTTGATGTGAAGTGATAATTGGAATTTAAGGCGATCAGAGTCCACATTGGATAATCATACCTTGTTATACCTTGTGTATATTATACAATTATAGACCAATTTCGGTCAAAATAAAGTTTTGCGGACCTGTTAAAAGTGACATTGACCGAGGACGAAGTCCGAGGTCAATATCATTTTTACACAGGTCCACAAAACCATATATTGACCGAAACATTAGTCTAAAATCATTATTATATCGTAAACCTCATAAAACGTAGTGAAAACCATGCGAAAAAAAACAGAAATGACGTCTTGAAACCTTTGCAGGTCTACACTTCATTTTCCAGATCTATACATACTTTTGCGGACCCGGCACGTGAGCGCTATCGGCCAATCAGGATTAAGTATTTATAACATGTATACGACATATATGTATACGTCTTGCATCTTTAATATCGTATGTCGATTAACATGTGGTCTAAGACTGTGTTATAGCAGTCACTTATAGAAACACAGGTATATTTTGAACAAAAAAAATACGAAGTACAGTGAACTTGCTCGACTATATGATGCAATTGTTTACTGCTAAATTGTCACCGGAACAAGGTGATCAACAAGGTGATAAACAAATTCAAACGCATAAAACATTGCTCGATGTTACTGCGTTGAACTGTATATGCATAGTATACCAGGAAGTCGGGTTATACATGTAAATGAAACAACAAGTAAGACGAGGTTGCCTCGAAGATTTAGAAGAGAGAAAAAAACAATTAGAGTGTAGACATAATTGATTTTGAACATGGAAACAACTTAATATGTTTTAAACCTATTTTCAGAAGGAACAACGACCGTTACTGAATTCCGGAACTGTCGGTGTCCGGTCGGCTGCCTGGTCTCAAATAGTTCCGGTAGTGACCGAGGTCAAGCAGTCATCAAGACCGCATATTCCCGCTGATCACAAGGAGTTTGGTAAGCATACTGGAGGACTATCCACATCGCACACGTGAATTACATTTTCGAAGTTCTGACTAGTTTGAACATTGAGTGAATTTTGTAACCAAAGAAATTATACAATTGGTCAACTATAGAGTTGTGTCCAAATGACTTCCATATTTGTCAAAAAAGCACATTTCTATAACTTTGCTCTTACTCGCCTGATATGTTAAGGTGAGCCAAATCAAAGTAGGTTAGTAGGTCAACTGACCCCGGCATTGAGCCAACTTAGACCCAAGGGGTATGAATTGGACTATCTTGAGCAGGACCACTGTTAGAACCGTAACGTTCTATAATTAACTTTTACGCTTGGCGCTATATGTTACGTTGGCGTCAACTGTTACGTGACGTAGACGTACATCTGACGTCATTTCCGTTCCATTGCATTGTTTGTATACATTTGAAAGTAAGATAAGGAACTTGGGCGACTTTTACTGATCGTAGTAAAATAATTTGAGATATCAAAGTCGGTAAGGGATTTTTATTATTCAGCATTTTATTTTTAATAATAATAATAATTATTATTAACCACTTTAATTTATGCAGCTAAGAATTTGAATTTGTTGCGTAAATAACATTGATTTGTCATTTTATTATTACTTTGCATGTTTTTGTATAAATGCGTATTGTATGAATGTCCTGTACATTTGTTTGAATATTTGTTTATATTTATTGCAGAGAATCGGCTTAGTTACGGCTTAGTTACGGCTTAGTTACGGCTTAGTTACGGCATATTTACGGCATAGCTACGGCATAGCTACTGCATAGCTACGGCATAGTACGACATATAGATCTATGTAGTATTGCGATACATTACTCTGCATGTATATATGAGAAATAAATCATACATGAAGAAGCCGCATCTCTCGAATATCTGACTTGAATCCCGAGTCCCTTACAACCACTAAGCGGTGCTACATGCCAAATATATAAGCTCTGGACTCGGAGAGATTTTACTGAGTGTCAAATATATCTCAATGTAAAATCCAGTGAGCCCCGGGGCGTTAAAACCAGAAGATTGACGAAGTGAGAAGAAAACGAGCACCCCTTTTTATTTTCTATACCTATCTTCTAGCAACGGCTGTTTTAGAAGCGCTAGAGTATGCACATATATGAATCCAGTTGCTAGGCTTGCCCTGATTGTAATTCCAAAACAGCCGTTGCTAGAAGATAGGTATAGAAAATAAAAATGGGGTGCTCGTTTTCACTATTCGTCGAGTGCAGGAGTTTTCTTCTCACTTCGTCAATCTTGTGGTTTTAACGTCGGCATTTCGCATGGGGACGCCGAAATACCATAAGGGTCGAATAGCGAGCTTAGATTTTTTAAAAATCTTTTAAAATACTTTGTTTAGTTGAAGAAAGCCATCACTTACCTGCCTAAACACCGTTTATCTCTATTTTTCACCTTCACCGGAAGTTGGTGAAGGTGATGCGCGTTTACGGGCCGTGACAGGGGGTCATGATTTGAACAATCATGATAGAGGTCAGCAAGACGATGCTTCTTGGTAATAATATATGTCAATTACATAACGAGCAGTGCGTGCCACAAATTCTTCATATCAAATCCCAAAGTTTTGACTTGGTCAAAAACCATAGCTATATGTACTTGCCATATAGAATGCCATAATTTGAATAAGTCAAGGACCACAAGTATATGTTACTAATCCAATATAACAACTAAAACCCAGGTGCACAACTATATAAACAAATAAACAGTTGCATGGAGTTTGATGACTCTATATCCATGAGCAAAGAAATTGCACGTGTCACAAAATATTCGGCTTAATTTTGACTAAGTTGAGAGATACCGCTTAATGCTCCAATAAAAAAACTGAAAGTCTTTTTCTAATGAACATTTGACATGTGTAAACTTTGGTAACTCTATGTCAATGAAATGATGATCAGTGCGTCCCACAAACTCTTCATATAAAATGCCAAAATTTTGACTTGGTCAAAAACCATAGCTATATCTCTTTACTAGTCTAATATAACAACTAAAACGCCGGTGCACAACTTCTCATCCCAGTAAACATTCGTGTGAAGTTTGGTGACTCTATATAGATTCATTAGTAAAGGATCTGCACGTGTCACAAAGTTGTTGGCTTAATTGTGACTAAGTTAAGGGATATACTGCTGTATAACGGGTCAAATATAAAAACAATACGTCTCATCCTGGTAAACATTTGTGTAAAATTTTGTAACTCTTTTTCAATTACATAAGGAGAAGTGCACGCCACAAACTCTTCGTATAGAATGCCTTATTTTTTACTAAGACAATGGCCCATAATTCAGATGTCACTGGTCTAACAAAAAGTAATAAAACAGATGCAGAACTTCATCCAGAGATGTCTAAACAGTTCCCGGAAGCGTGTCTATTAAAATACAACAATTAATGCCGTGGATAACACGTATTGTATCTGTAGGCCTATGGTTTATTTTACTTTTGTTTACCTATAGTATGCATAATAATTCCAATTATAAAAAGGGCGTTTCAGTAATGCTGATCTATGGCCTTCATATTTTTGAGAATTAATTAAGTGGATGTATATACAATAAAAACAGTACAATTAAATGGAATGCATATGACCTACATGATGTGTGTCCATCAAATTGTAAGTAAGTGCATGCGTGGCAAATCAGGCCTAAACAGCTATCATGCAGTGCCTAAATTATATTTTACGCTTTGAATTACAAATATACTCAATAGCACTAATGATAGTCATTACATATTACAATTATGGTGTACATGTTCATTACCCGCAAAAATAAGAACTATATGTATTTTAACACTTTAAATAATATTTCGTATTTTTTCAGAGACATCTATAGAACCAATATCGGTTGTACAGTTACAGACTGTTCCCATAGCGAACATAGACAAACTATTTAAGGTAAAACCAAATTAACCCAATAACTGCAGCAGTAGTGAAACTACAATGTTCTGTAAATAATGGTAATAACATCTGTATTTAACGAAGGTTATTTAGTAAGCAAACATCATAATTAATTATAAAATCATACATTATGGTACATTTTTTATTTCAATTTAGCCTTCAAACAATAATTACAAAAAAACATTATGTAAAACTGCAGCAAGAAATGTATCACAGGCTGACATATAAATAAACATATTATGTTCATATGTATATACATGCATGAGTCACATCATTGAAAAAAAAGATATATATATATATTTAGAGCTGTTTTTATTGTCATACAAATATTTCATTTTTTAAAACTTTATAAAGATTGAGACTTTTTGATATTCATTGGTAAATTCCAAACTGACATGCTAGAATAATAAAACGAATGTTTGTTGTACACAGATTTTTAACGCTGTAATCTGAGTAATCTTTTTTGATAGAATTTATTTTCAGAAAATTGCAGTAAATCGGAAATACACTTAGGGCTATATTATGTATGGCTTTATTGGGTGATCCCCTTAATTCGTCTTGAAAAAGTTCCATCTCGTGTACATACCACCAATTAGACATCACCCATTAGATGCCTTTTAAAAGGAAACAACCTGAAAATAAGGACGCTAGTTTGGAATAATTTTTGTAGGTGTTCTCATAGGCTTCGGAAGTTAAATTTAGTCACTTTTTTATAAATTTAAGTATTCTGTTTATGATACTAGGTGTATTACTATATCCATACTCAGATATGTTTGTCTTCCATTTTTCCAATCCTTTCTAATGGCCAATATTGGCATTTATTGGTCAACAGAAATGTTTTGCAATACCTAGCCTGTGTGATTTGCATAAGTATACGCTTAGAATAGGCTAACTAATAAAGGTTTGTTGTCTTTGTTGTTTTCAACCCAACTTCAATTTGACAACCAATTTAAGGATGGTCTCTGAACTTTGGCGATCATGACCAATACATTCTTGTCGTGGCGTCACGAATATGAAAATCTTTGTGGCTATGATAAATAAATGCATGTAAAGATACATATGGCACTTGTTCACCTGTAAATTACAACTCGGAACATCAACAAAGAGATAAGATCGGCACCATGTTAATTCAAAACCATCTTGTTTAACACATTAATCCTGCTCCGGAAAGTGATTCTACCTTCAAGGCCCGTGTAGATAATGGTCAGCCTGGACATCCGTGCAATCTGGTCAAGACCTGCACTTTTCATTATATAACCAGTAAATGTGTAGGAGAGTATCCGTATGAACTATAAATGGTACTTTCCAAATTGATAGATGGCCAATGTCCAATACAGAAATTCAGGAGGGAAATGGTTAAGTAGCAGTTATCTTGATCTTTTTTCAGGACCTGACGAGGTTGTATAACGAAGTTATCGAAAACTTCCGGTCACTGGAGACAGAGACACATAAATTCAAGGAATACTTTGTGGCTGAAACAGCCGGGATTCCTGCACTTTCTATCTGCGTTGTGATATTGAGAGAAAGAGCACGTACAGTACCACATTTTGCTGAATTAATTTTGTAACAAGTAACACAGGACTAGTCTTACAGTGAAGCCGGAGAGATATTTTTCAATAGGCACCTTCTGTCATGTGTGACAACTATAGAAATATTAGATCCATAAAACGGATCAAACCAGAGAGCCGACTGAATTAGGCTAGCATCGGACCAGCTGCTTATACTAGCCCGGGAGAATATGTTACAGGACACACTTGTTAGTAGAATACTGTTGGTACCTCCATGCTTTCAAAAGAAAGAAAATTATTTTCAAGGCAGATGCCTAAATTCGAACCTGTACAATACAGCAACAACACCTAGCCTCGTAAATCAAGACTGCTTTAAAGTTCATTGAATAAGAATTTGTTCTTTCAAGTTTCAAACTGGTTTTAGACATGAATGTTGAGGTGTTTACATCCTCAGTACTTCTTGATCAAATCGTAGTGCCACGTTTCCACACACCAAGGTTTTCTCTTTGTGATGGTCCATCTTGATTAGTCAAGGGCAGTTCTTGATGGGCGCAATCGGAGACAGCACTTCAGGATCATGACTTTACGTGAAATGCTTAACAGTTATATGTAACTTTTTGTTTTCGATAGAAGTTGGGGAATGAAATTGTTTTAAGTCCAATGATAGTTAAGTTTGACATACTGTGGTGGTCAATGTTCAAAAAAAATATCACTCAGTTTAAAATTATAATCATTAAGAACTGATAAAAAATGGCTTATTTAAAAGGATTTTTAGCCTTTTTACACAAGCAAATGCTTCAATGTTAAGACATTACTCATAACTGCCTGTATCAACATATTACAGTAAAACATCTCTTAGGCCCCCACATATGTGTGTTTTCTGTCTTCCAACAGACCTTGAGCTCACCTTTTGTAAAAACATGATAAAAAAATGTCAAGTGTTTCCGAGTAAACAAAAAAATGTTTTGATGCCACAAAGGTAGGCATATATCAATGTCAACGTCTGTCTGTCCGTGTTTGCGTCCATCCGGAATTTCGGGTCAGGTTTCTATCTGTCACATGCATAGACTAGTGTTGATATGATTATGATGATAGGCCTACACACAATTATTGTCCATAATTATCATGAGGATTGGAGTATAAGTCAACTACTAGTTTCCGATGTCAAGGTCACACCTGCCGAACGACTGACCTGACCTGTTTGGCAAGAAGGGTGAACCAAAACACACATTCTTTATTGGCCTAATATCCTTCACCTTTTTGGACCACTGATCGTGCAAGTTAAAGCACAACCAGGTTTTCAATATACATTCATACTTACGGGACCAAGGGACTTTGCAATATAAGGCAGTTTTTCCTTACAATTATGTGCTAGACAAGATAGATTTTACTCTATTATTACATTTTTGTACTATTATTATAATCAGTTTCATGATCATTACTATATGGTGTATTTTTGCATTTACAGGTGAGGCAGTTATAAATGTAGAAAAGATATCAAAAAACTTCATTGAACTGAAATTTGATGCCACAGAAATAACCAACTGTTGTGAAGGGAATCCAGAACATGTGATAAGGCCGTTAGAACATTTCGAAAACGCTTGTCGTCATATCCGAAACGTACTGTCGCATGCCGCTCAAGTTGAATATAGCGTGAAAATCATCCTTCAAGATGAAGATAATCTGAAGAAGGAAATAATGAAAGCAAACATGTCGATGACAGAAATAAAACAGGGTATAAAGACGTTTTTTGACAACGTGTTTATACTGCGAAAAGTGACAGCGGGTACAGACACAATTAAGCGTTATGTTGAGAAGAAATTTATAGAATTTTCAAAAGCGAGTGAAGGATTTTTTATTGAAGTTGAGACATATAGGTATCTATTAATAGAACTATCTCTTTTAATGTCGGATAGCTGACAATTTTATTGTCTAAGTTTTAAAACAATTTATTTTATTTGTGGAAGAACATGTTGAAGGGGAGCGGTGGTGTAGAGGTTTAGGTGTCTGCCGCTCATCCCGGAGGTTGCGGGTTCGAGCCCCACCAAGGTCACGACCGTACCTCCTCATATGACACCAGTATTGGTTTTTCCAGGCAGTGGACTCGAGAGTGACTCGATAATCTACTAGCTTTCTTCACAATCGAGCTAAAATAAATTAGTATAAACTAACATGTTGGTCTTGCAGTTTGGTATTCTTATATTATGCACTAGATGGCATTTTCCCCAAGGAAAAATATCAAAGGCCGCATTCAAAATAAACCTCTGTTAGTAAATGCTATTCAGTATTTAACTCATCCTATGTACGTGTGTCTTGTCTTGAAATACATATAGTTCTTGTGTGTACATGAAGTACAATATTTTTACATTTCTTATTCGCCAAAACTGTTCGTTGGTTTCATTTCTCAGGGTCTACGGTATTTCAGCTATTTTAACATGCGATTAATTACATTCCCCATCCTTCTTGGGAAGAACTAGTATTAAAACCCTATCCTTAACAAGAAACTGCCAACATTCTCACGTAAACATTCGACTGGTAACAATTGGTCGTTCATGACCCTCCAACAACTAGAGGTAACTGTGATTTCAAGTCAGCAACTTAAACACTTTGCCTCTGAGATTGTATCAAAATGATTATATATAGAACAGATGTGACGAAGTCGATGCTTGTCTTTTGAGATATTTGAGATCTAATATTCGTCAAAAAGAACGGAAGATTATTCTTTTAAAAACATTTTGCAACTGTTCTCAAATAACTAAGATGAATTCTATGAACAACTTGCATCACGATTATAGATCGGCAAGACTGGTACTTTGTGCAATAGTGAGTTAACTTCAGTCCAGGCAAATGCTACCTGAAGCATGCAGTTTTTCTCAATGCACAGTACACAATTATCATGCCACTACGACACAGTGATCCAGTTTCAAGAAGGAACTTGAGACACACATGTAACCTCTATTCACCAAGACATCTCATTAAGGAAGTATCAATAAAAGCGGATCTATATTTTGTATATTCTTGTTAATGTCTACATAGTCCGGATTTGAAATATTCTGCAAGTGTTTAAATACTAACAAAACTTATTTTGGTACATAGTAATTTTAGCATCTAAGTTGATTCTACTTCTACATGTAGTTATATAGTTGTAAGTTATGAACTAAATGAAAATCCAATTTCCTCTCCAAATGTTAAAGAGCAGTAATTTGACATTAAATATACAATTACATGTACAGTAAGTCGTATTCGAGGTCCCTTTGTCTGGCTCTTATTTTTTAAAAGCAAAATATCATTAGCATTTTGTCAATGGAACTTTGTTAGGTTAAAGACATTAAGTATTGATATAAAAATGCTTTTTCTGGTACAGCAGGGCTCAGCTATGCTGTGAAGGGCCAAGCTATGCTTTGAAGGGATTACAAGGGTTACAATCTTAATTGTTTTATCTTACAAAAAGCTCCCATAAGTTACAAGCTTTGTTGTAAAAATAATATCAGTCACACTTTTTAAAACCCAGCCTTTAGTTTACTCGTAAATAGAATAACGAATTAAGTGATAGAATAACAATAATTTTTTTAAAAAACACGTCACTCCAATGATCCCTTCCCTCCTGAAGGAAAAATTCACTGGCATGGAACCACCCCTCCAATAATTATCTCACTATTGTAGGAAACCCCAAGCTGACCTGCAGGGTATAGGGAGGGTTTGAAGGATGTGAATATCTGAAAGAGTGATCATTAAATTATTTGAGCCAATTACAATTCAATTTTGATAACAGGTTTCAGAGAAAAAAATTTTTAAAGTTTTTATATTGAATATATAAGAACCAAGGGCAATAACTCTGGAGTTATTGAATACAGTCAGATGACAGTTGTGAGTGTGCAGCTGCATCATGCTTCTGTATACTTTTAAGTTTCATGAATTTCTATTCATTGGTTCTGTTATCTGTAGATATGGCTCAGGATGGACAGACAGACAACACCAAAAAAATATATCCCTCTGCCTTTGTTTGGGGATAAAAACACTTTGTCTCCCTAATGATAGGGGGAACATTATGAATATAGCGTGTTCTGTTTACTCAGAAATGATGTTGACGATGCATTTCTTCTGCATTCATGTCACTTATTGTCCAAAAAGTGTAGTCTAAAATTCTTTCTAATTTTTTGCATTATCATCAAAAAAGTTACTGTGCTAATGTATGCTTTCGATACAACAATCAACATAAAGAATGTTTTAATGCAGAAATAACGGAGACTTTTGATGGTTAGTCTTATCTTATTATCTTCCCTAGTAATAAAAGTACTACAGATCATTGTAACCATGGTAACATGGTTTACAAGGTTGTCATGGAACTTTAAAAATTGAGATTACCACATGGTCAATGTAATAGTAACGGATCTTAAATTTTACCTTTTAAAAATTTTATACATGTTATCAACTTCATATTCAAATAAAATGAAGAATGTTTTGACAGTTTTTCAGTTTGACTTCTTCCCATGTTGAAAATTTTATTGATTGCCTCTTCACAATTTCAGCTCTCCAACCGAGATCTGACACCCAAGCTCTGACACCCAGTTTGGAGATAGCCAATCTGAACAAAGTGAAAATAGACTAAGGTAGTTGGTTCTCCTTAAAACAACACGTGTTTAGAGTGTTAATCAGGCTCAAATTTCAATTTGTATAGAATGGTATTTGTGTGCACATAATTATTTGTTTGTTTCGCAAAAGAAGTCCATAAAAATTGTCTTACAATGAGATTTGATCATTTCCCCTTTTCACTAGAAAATAACAAGGTCCTGTGCCTCCAGACTTTTAAAACAGGGATTGGAAATTAAGAAGTTAAGTTTTGTGAGACCTCAAAGTACCCATTAGTGTCAAAGTGTGCTCTTTGAGACTACAAGAGATGATTGTAATAAGCTGGGCGTCTATGTAAAACGAGTTATTTTACTGAAACATGTAACCAGGCTTATTTGTTTGTTGTTTTTGATGCTTCAAATTCTTGGGTTTCATTTTAAACAGATTGCCAAGTTATTGCACCAGCCCCATAGCATTTAATTTTTCCAAGTTACTCAAGTGTTTTGTTGCTTTTGTTGTGTGTTTGCATCCATTATTTCAAAAATCACTAATAGGGTCTAGGTACAAATGTAACGTGATATTATGTCTTCACTGATAAGGTCCTTTACCTCAATGATAAGGTCCCTTATGGTCATCCACTGTGAAATTACTACCTTTGGAAAACTTTTGCAATCAGTGCAGATCATGATCAGTCTGCATATCCACGCTGACTAGCTTTCTAACAAACATGCCAAGTGCAAAAACAATCATTTTATCAACTTATCTTTTTATTTCTGTACATCAGTACCAGCATGAACATAATATGAAAATACCAGAATTCCTAATATGAAATAAAATAGTTTTTCCAGTCATGTATTTGACAAGGTTTTCAGTTTTACTCATCTTCAGACATTAAAGCATCGCAATTTCAACAAATCCAATACGCTTTCTGCCTAAACATTATGTATTTTTATCTCTGTAAACTACTTTTTGAATTCAAAATCGCAACCCTAAATCCTAAAACTAAAAAGCTGTGAAATAGACAACTCATACATATGCTTATGTTTTAAGTACAAAGAAGATAATTGTTGGTTTCAGTGTAATATCACGTTTTAATTTCACCAAATGGGCACCAAAAGTGATATTGTCACAAGTGGCACAGCCACAAGTGAAAATTACTACATTTTGTACAATTGATGTTCACGAATGAAATTATTGTGATATTACCCTTTTTGTGGGTTTGTTTCAATAAAATGTCAAAAATCACATGGAAACTTCACCAAAAAGCATTGCAAAAATGACTTCATTTTAACGACATCATTGTCATACCTATTCCAGCATACACTATACTCGGTAAACATTTTGACCTTAATCTGGGTAGAAAATCTTTGGTAATTTTCACTGAGTGGACAGTGAGTTTAGTGGGATATAATCCACCTTAATATTTCAATAAACCACCGAAAAATATAAATAAATCAAATCTCATTTTACAAGTATCTTACATATTCACAAGTAAGCAAATTTTAATGAAGCAGCATTTTCTAACCAATAGCCTACTTTCGCTAAAAAACAAAATAAGTTTTAAAAATAGGATATATACATGATTATGATACAATGTGAAATAAAATGCTATTAATAGAATGTAGAGTGTTTATTTTAGAATATCCATCGACATTGCCAGCAATGTTTCACATGTATCAACGGCATTTTTATTTAAACTGCCACTTAAGACTTCACCTGTATGACCTATCAACAACAGGTCAAGCTTATCAACACGACACCAAACTTAACCTCAACATCTGTAACCAGTTGCATTTTTTGACAGACCATTTCAATGAATTGATGTGATTTTTTTGACTGACCAATTCAATGAATTGATGCAACATTTTTATAACAAATGATAAAATGTCCTAGCATGTTGAGCTAAAGTCTCATGTTACAGTTTTGATACCAGCCAACACATTACGTATACTGGTATCCATACAAAACTTCTCTAGGTCTTCTTCTATTCAGATTATCACCAAGCTTGTTGTTACATATCAGAGCAAAAACAATTTGCGTTCAATTTCTGACCTAGTCATGACAGAACATTACCACATTTCTTCATAAAATCACAATGTTGACATTTATGGCACTTGAACAACTGTTAGTTTTTCAGCGATGTGTCTCTAGGTCTGTATGGAATGCCTTTATTTTTCAAGCTTCTGACAATTCCTGGAGGAAGACGCCCTGTGACAGATAATGCATAGCATCCTTTCACAAACCTCTCTGAAAGAGAAATGACAATATTTATACAATTTTACTATATGTTTACAATTAGAGGTTAATATATATGTATGTATACATCTCCTATACATCTTACCTTCTTACATTAGTTAGCTGTGCTTCAAGAAAGGTGCTTCTACAGAAAAGTCACTTCTCATTTTGTCCGTCTGTCTGTAACTACCGGTAATAATGCTATTTCTATTCCAATAACTTTGTGTATGCCAAAGGGATTGGCTGTAAAATTGGTGCACACATATACAGCTATAAGGAAAATGCAAAACACATATAACTAGAACTATCACTGAAGGAGATGTATACCCCTCGGATTTTGCACTGACACAGTATATAAAATTTATGTTAGAGTTGATGCTTTAATCATTGGACCATCCATAGCTAGGCAGTTTTGGAGATTTAACGTCCACAAGATTTACTATCTCGAGCCCCTGTGACTTTGGCCTAGTGACCCGAAACATGGACCATGCACAACTAGGCATGGTACTTATCACTTGTGTGAAGTATTATTAAATTTTGACCAGGGGTTTTGGAGATCAAGTGTTTACAAGATTTTACTATCTCGAGCCCATGTGACCTTGACCTTTGACCTACTGACCCGAAACATGGACCATGCACAACTAAGCATGGTACTTATCACTTCTGTGAAGTATCAATAACTTCTGATCTGGGGTTTTGGAGATTTAGTGTCCACAAGATACCGTATACAGATGGACGGACAGACAAGGGAGAAGTGATATGTCAGTGTCACTCTGCTTAAGTGACACAGAAAGATACATATCGCATTATAAATCTTGTTTCTTCATTCAAATGTAATTTATAACAAAAAACATACAACTAAAGTTTTCATGGAAGGGTTATTGTCACACTGATAAAAAGCAAGCTAATAAATTTACTTGAAAACTATTACAAGCATTCTTTGAGTTACAACAATCTATACATTAATAATAATTTATAACAGTTTTTCATTCATACCTATTCTCTGCCATTTGGCAACCCAGCTATCTTCAAGCCCCATCATAGCTACAATCCTGTAATAAAAGTTACATGGTTAATATAAGAGTTTCTTGGGTTTTTATTTAACACCCATTTCAACCACAGACAACAATATCAAATTGAAAACAATATTTTTTTGAAAGTAAACAGTGAATATAATCCAGATGAACTATGAGATGCGGTTGGTACACTTATCAGGGTATTCGGTAGGCTTTGAAAATCAAGGGTCATTCAGCTAACTCTTCAGCTAAAATTTTCAAGGGTCAAAATCAAATGTTCAAGAGACAAAGTGACAATTTTAAGGGTCGAGTCAAGGGTCATCGGGTTCAGGTAATATATCCTACATGTCGGCTTACATATCATATTTTTCTGTTTGTGTCCTGCTGCTTCTCAGTCGTATTTTCTAATGATTCTTAAATGAGATAGCTGCTTATCCCTCTCCTAGGCTCTAACAGCTGAAAATTACGTTGTTCCCCGTTTGTCAAGAGATAAGAGAGACGGCCACATGCTGGTTGATAGGTAGTGACTTATTAGTTCTGCCTTCTTTCGTATATCAACTAACAGACGACAATCGATTTTTGACTGACGTTGTAATTGCCGAGACTTGTAATGATGCCCACATATGTTATCTAATAGAGGATTGTTCTTCCAACTTTTTAGGTTCTTGACCCAAGGTCTCAGGTCAATTGAACATCCTGCTTATTGCTCAAAAAAAAATTGGACATTGATATAATGATCTGTGACTACTTGTTGGGTTATAAATGTTAAATGTTTTAATTACCCATCAAAATTTGAGCTTGTACACTCATACACAGCGTCTGTGTTGTTCTTCAAGTGTAAATACACATCACAGTTGTCGCACCCGTCCATCTCAAACTGGTCGAAGGTCTGAAAGTTACAATATCTAATAAGCCTTAATCACAGTATAATTGCAATATTAAAAGTCAGTTTCCTTGTATCACAAGACAACCAAACCCGATAACAAAATATTCATTAGACCACCAATCGACCAGATTTGACCAAGTGTGGCGACTAAGTTATGTTAATCTTATAGAACATGATAAGCCTTGCATCATTTCTATGGTGTTCAAGAGACCTCCAACCAAAATTTGATTGCATTCGTGTGACACTGGGATAGGTAGAATAGTCGTTTTAAACCATTTTATTGCACAGCGCTGCACCATCTCAATTTTGTTTAATAAGTTCTATTTAGTTTGAGGTGACCAAACTGTTGATAAATTTTCATGTTGGGGATGGACAAGTGTTTTATAAGTAAGAGATTGGACATGTTTGTTTTTTGTAATAATGTTTCTGCGGATGAACCCTAATGTTTTGTTAGCTGTGGTGCTGACTCTATCGATGTAAGTGTTTCAAGACATATCTTTTGAAATGTCCAGCACCAGATATTTTGCATTTGACAAAAGTTAGATAAAGGTTGTAAGGTTTCTCCATGTGTATATTTATAGAAAATAGGAGTATGGCTTTTGGAAAAATGTAGGACCTGACATTTGCTGGCGTTAAACTCCATACGTCCATAACCCAACTGAGTTACTGACCCTACTTTATTGGCCTGAAATTTAAAAAAATAAGTTTATTAAACATTGTCCGACCCATCTCGTCATAGCTTTTCCTCAAATTTGATTCCCTCCTCCACCTTTCTTTGTGACTGCTGCGTCTTTCCTCTTGTCGTGAGTAACAAAAACCTTGACAAAATCAAAGACAGTACCCCACCCACTTCATGGAACAAATGCCCTACCAACTTCTTTTTCTAACGTGTAGAATCATTAGGCGAATTTACCTTCACAAGAGAACATAAAAGACATGCTCTTAAATTTCTTAGATCCTTTGGTACTGTTTCTACCGACATTGTTTCTTAATTCCTTTCGCAATTATCAATATTGTTCAACAGGAAACTTTAGTACGGTCGAGTTGAATGTAAAGAGCCAAACTTATTAAGAATACGTTCTGATATGGCGCCCACTGGACGTGTTTGATTTTCACCATGAGCGTACAAGATACAAGATATACAAGATACAAAATACAAGAATCTTTGTTTAACGTCGGTCATACATAAGTATACAACATTAGCTAGAAACTATTTAGCGTATCGTACATTCGGGTTTTATCGTTGGTTGACCAACACCCCCAGAAGAGGTTAGATTTCGGAAGATAGTGCAAAATACAGAAAGCGTCCCAATTCCAGAGACACCCCTGGTTCTTTAACATGCCAGATGTATAGCACCCATACATGGGACCTCGGTTTAAGTCTCATTCGAAAGACTGTTAACTAGTAATTTTAGTTGGTCAGCCCCGGGAATCGAACCCGCTACCTCGAGATTTCAAGTCTCATACTCTACCGATTGAGCTAACCGGGCTAGTTTATACTAATTTATTTTAGGTCGATTGTGAAAGGCCAGAAGAAGGCCAGTAGGCCGAAATATTTAGTAAAGAGCGAACTTTTGAATTGTTTCATAAACTAAATAGATCTTTTACAGTAGTTTTATTAAAACAGTAGACAATAGCCTAATTCTAACCGAGTGAACTTTTGAATTGTTTCATAATTATTCTCCATACGGAGTTACTTTTTGTGTATATTATATTTATTTTATGTTTTCAGTGGTTTATCTACCCACCTACCTACCTAACTATCTGGTAATACTGTCTCACACCTCTCACGAGAATTATGGGTATGGTGCACGACGGGTGTTCCACTGTGTTCCTTTAATTGTTCGTTTTGTCCTCGTGTGTTTGCTTTGTATGCTAGTGTGTGTTTTTTTGTTTGTAATTGTGCTTATTGGGTCCACCATCCTCGTTCGAGGCATAGTCGGTACGACCCGGCTAGTGTGTGTTGGTAGTGTATATGTGTGTTTATAATACCGCAGATAAATTTGATAGATTCTGATTGGTCAAGAGCCCCTGTATATGAGACCGTATACACCGTGAGCAATCCCGTATATACCGTCTCCCATTTTGAGCCTCATCGGTTTTGCCTTTTCTGATTGGCTGGAGAAGCTCTGTAAATATTGTTTACATTCAAAACAAAATGGCCGCCGTTCCACCGATCAATTTTTTCAGCGACGTTTGTAAGCACTGCACATGTCGTTTGGAAGAATAAATCAAATTCATAGACATTAAAACTTACATTGATGCTATCTTTACCTTCGTTTCTCCCGAGTCAAAACGGGTTACGGACATGAAATCTCATTTCAGTCGATCAAGTTCACCATGAACATGAATCCCAGTGGCAGTGGAATATTGTTTTTTGAAAATGAAAACACTATCATTGACACTAATAAGTACGGTAACCAGTCAACTCGTACCTAAGTCAACTCGTACCTTAGTCATCTCGTACCCGAATTGGTCAACTCGTACCTGATTTTGTTTTCGAAAAAGTCAACTCGTACCTTTTTTATTTTTTAACATTTTTTATTGAGTATCTTTGAGATAATAATATTTTTTATCAATCAGCATTTAATGATTGCATTGAAATACGTTATTTTGCTCTTATTTTGCAAAATTGTATCAGAAAGTGGTAGAAATGAAGAGAATCTTTTGAAAAATGTCAACTCATGCTATACCTAATCATTCATTTGAAGTGTTACTAAAATAATGAATAACGGGACTTTCGAAAATTGTATTATTTTCATCATGTAAAATGACACAAAATATGTTTATTTCAGTTCAACTTAGGTTCTTTAAGACAAAATAGGCCCTCGGACATCGAATTTAGGTTTGTAGACACGCTCATAAAATAAGTCTTAATTTGCTTCCTGTTTTAGTTTTGTAACCAATTTATATACAAAAATTTGTCTGTGTGAATTTATTTATCAATGCGATGGAATTTCAGATCAAGTGACAGTAACAGATTAACTCTGAACTTATCGAACAACAATTTTGTTAATTTCAACTGTTTAATATCTGAAAATTATACAATACTGAGCACTATAACACATATTTCAATAAAATAATGATATATTCCATATGGCCCAACCTTTGATTACATATCAGTACATTTTGCTCCTGGCTGAATGAAAATATAAGTTCACTTGAAACAAAACTTAGGTGAAATGTAAGTTTTGAAAAAAAGTACGTTGACCTTACAAAGGGAGAGTTGACTTTTTGAACCGTAAACTTGACGAATTCGGGTACAGATGACTAAGGTACGATTTGACTTATTCGTATTAGTTGACCCGGAAGCATCAAGTACTCTTCGAATTAATGGTAATGTCAGTTCAGAATTAACCGCTGCTGACAGGACATTCATTTAAAAATTCAACCTCTGGAATGACGAAATAAATTACCGCCAGATCAGAGGAAAATCTGAAAACAAATGTCCTTTTATATCCTGTTAATGCATCATTACTGTGGTCTATTTCACTTGTCTAGAAATAATGTGAAGTCCTACTCCCAATAAAACGCTGTTTATCCTTATTTTTTGTCACATCAAAGTGAGACTTAGAAGCCGAAGTAATAAATTTAAAAGATCAACCTGTGTTTATCCAGTCCACACGCTACAAAAATGTCTGCCAAAACATTAGTCTCGGTGACGTAGACTTGACCTGATGACGTAATAGATTCGGAAAATGGGACCGGTTAAACGGAAAGCTCCTAATTAGAGACACCCTAGATTATTTGACATGCCAGATAATACAAAATGCCATGGGACCTACTTTAAGCTCTCGGTTCGAAAACACCGTAAACTACAGGATTATTTTTCTTGGTCTAGCCCTTGAATTACTGGAAAAAACTAAGATCGGCTGATTACGAGCTCTCGTACGGAATCATACCAAGTTAAAGGAATTGGGGCTCCCCATGGGTATCGGCTTTTTGTCATTTATAAATATAACATCAATATTTCGACAATTTTGTCGACAATTCAGGTAGGTAATCTTGTCTTTCAAACAAATCTGCGCTATTTGAATTCGTTTCATAAACTAAATAGATCTTTTACAGTAGTTTTATTAAAACCGTAGCCAATACGCCTAAGGCTAACCGAGTGAACTTTTGAATTGGTTCATAAGTTATTCTCCACGTCAAGAATCTGTATACTATTTGTGTATATTATATTTATTTTATGTGTTTGGTGTGTTTGTCTGCCCCCTGCCTACCTAACTTCTGGAGTGCTGTGGGGCTCGTTTTGGGCACTGCGTTTTTGGTACGTGGCATTCCCTGTTTGATATTATTTTTGTTTTAATGAAAGTAAAAATAAATTAACTGCAAGACAGTTCTTCCAGTTAAGAGAATCAAGATTGCTTAAATTGTTAAAAAAAGTAAAGGAATAAAAGGTTTAAAAACAACTGCTGTATAATTAATAGCTGAGCTGGGCATGATTCAATACCAGGCAGGTTTTAAGCAGGATTTATAAGATATTGTTTGTATATAAGATTTCTGGTTCAGGTTATTAAGATCATGTCATCATGCATATTCACTGCAAGTTTTGGTAGTCATGGAGAACAAGATAGAATGGGTTGATGAGGGAACATGCTTTAACTGCTTGTTATATACTATTAACAAACATTTTGATAATGTAGCTCAAGAACATTTTTTTTAAATAAAAAGACATGCTAAAGATTGAGTACGGAATAATTGGGAAGTTATTAGAATGGAGTAGGACCCTGTTTAAAGGCAGTAAACAGTGTGTGGTCGTGGACAATGAAACATCTGATTTTACTGACGTCATAAGAGGTGTACCTCAGCACAGTGTCCTTACACATCTGAGTTCACCCTAGTGACAAGTGCTGAAGCATCTGAGTTTATTGAAGTGACAAGTGGTGGACGTCAGGACAGAGTCCTGAAACATCTGAGTTTACTGAAGTGACAAGTGGTGTACCTCAGGACAGAGTCCTAAAACATTTGAGTTTACTGAAGCGACAAGTGGTGTACCTCAGGACAGTGTCCTGAAACAGTGTCCTGAAACATCTGAGTTTACTGAAGTAACTTGTAAGTGGTGTACCTCAGGACAGTGTCCTAGATCCCATGCTATATGTATTTTACATTAATGACACTGAGGACCAGATTGAAAGCTATATAAGATTATTTGTTGATGATCTCAAATTATTCAGAGTTATGAACAGAATTATGAAGATCAAAGAAAATTCCAAAAAGGTTACATGTAATATTGATTGGGATGAAAACAAGTTATTGAAGCATAAACATCAAAAAGTGTTGCACTGTCCTCTATAGCAAAATAATCCTAAAAATAAATATTTCATGAATGACAATGGCATGAAACAGTACAAAAGGAAGAGTGAAGAGAAGAGATATTTTAGTGGTTTATTTGATTGGCATCTAAAATTTAGGCAGCATTTAAGTAACATCTATTAATACAGCTACTTGTACTTTTTGACTGTCACAAGATCTTTACCATATTAAAGAAAAAACATTTAACAACTGATTACAACACTAATACGTTCCCTTGTATCATGGCTACTGCATATTTGTATAGGAAAACACTGTACTGTATTTGTGATAATTTGCATTGTGTAGGGGCGGAGCAGACCGTGCTCATCTGAATAGAGAACAGATCTATCTGCAATAGAGACCTTTTCAGTTTTTCAAAAAAAAAAAACAAGCCATTGCCAAAGAAGAAAGATGTGCTCTGTAAAATTGACTAAACTCAAATGTTTAAGAGGAATGGAAGGGTGGACATACTATCACGAACTCGAAACACGAGTCTCCTGAGCAGTTTATATCTCATGCAGTTTTTTTGTGAAAGCATGATGTCGTCGGCATCTAAAGGAACTTGTGAAAGAATGATATCGTCTAAATCTTCTAATTGACTGATTCAGTTCATTAGCCATCTGTAACAAAACTTATCCTGCATTCTAAAATATCCATAATGCAGAGTTCATCTATCTTTCTTAGCGTTCTTTTTTAAGGGAACGACAAAGACATATTAACGTGATCCCACCCATTTTGTTACGTCACACGATGTTCGGGGCCTGCGAGCTGTCAATCAAAATGTCATGTGGTGTACGTGCCTTACACGTACCATATCAATCGTAGAGTGTCTGTTTGCTCAATATACGTCTTTCTCGGGGCTCGCCCTCGAACATTCCCAACCCATCTAATACATATTTAATATTGTAACTAAGTATGGCATCTAACATTCATGGAATATATCGATGCAATTGAAAGAGCCATTTAAATAACATAATTATAGAAGATTTAAAAGTGATTTAATTGAAGTTTGCAAGTATCCAAATGGAAAGATGATATTTAATATTTTTCTTTGACAATTTTGAAAATAAATGACATATTTCAGGTCATTGTCAGAAGTTGAAGATGACCCTATATCGCTCACCTAAGTGCCATTGTCTGCAATGTTAAATTTTTTAATAAATTACCTTTAGCAACTTTTGAGTTATTTCTCAGAAAAAAATATATAAATGTTAATATATTTCAGATGAAGACCAACCTCCCTAGAGTGAGGTTCCAACTACAATGATTCTCAAGATATTTGAACATGCATGGTAGCGGATCGAATCAGACCTATGTCTTAGGACTGGTGGAGAAACTAACGTGTTGCCATATAAACGTGAAATATAGCACATTTTGCAATTCAATGTCCTGTAACTCTAGACATTCTGGTCGATCTAACCCATAAGAGTAGGGTCATACACATTCTGCATAAATATGATTAGGATTGGTGAAATGAAGATGCCAGACTGTAAACAAGATGAAATATAGCATTTGTTGCAATTGAAGGACCCATACCCTTGTCATACTTGCCCGATCTTGCCCATAATCGAACTTGACAGAATTCTTAGGGTCATACACATTTTCTATAAATCAGAAACGAATTTGCGAGGTTGAGTGTAAGCAAATTGAAATAATAGTAAATCTTGCAATTCAAGGCCCATAACTCTGATCATACTGCTCCGATCTTGTCCATAATCAAACTCGACTGAGATCTTAGGATCATACACAATTCTGTATAAAGATGATATGGACAAGTGAAGAAATGAAGATGCTAAAGTGTAAACAATGTAAATATAGCAATTTTTGCAATTCAGAGACCCATAATCCTGGCCATACATGCCCGATCTAGCCCATAATCGACATTGACCGAGATCTTTTGGTCATTCACATTCCATACAAATATGAACATAATTTGTGAAGAAATGAAGACGCTAGAGTGTAAACAAAGTGAGATATAGCATATAGCAATTGTAGACGGACAAACGACGGACATACAACGATCCTAAAAGCTCATTATGAGCACTTCGTGTTCAGGCAAAATTAAATCGTGTAAAAAAAGTAATTCTTAAAATCTTCATTTCCTTAAGAGCTTAAGCAACTTGGAATTGTCATTCTGAATTTGTTATTAGTGCGCCAATTTTAAACAGTTTTGAAACTTCATCGGAGAAAGTGCATGGGTGTACGTAATTAAGAGGGAGTTACATAAGTTGTTATACAGGACTTTCAGCCATACAAGGATAAAGAACAGTAAAATAAAGGGTAGTTTTATGTAAACTAGATATTCTTGTTATTACACAGCATTCGTTCTAAAAACTATATCATTAAAATTTATTGAGGAAAAGTAAGTTGTCGACGACTAGAATTGTTCTGAAATTGTACAAAATAAAATCAGTGATGCAAACACCTATGTCCGTGAACAACTAAATGCTGATGATCCAATTGCTATCGGTTGGGGGAAGACCTGTTTGGGCGGCAGAGGAGAGTATACCGGGATGATCCAACAGGTGTTTTTGTTTTCATTTCTAATCCATCTAACATATATTACAGCCCAGTCATTGTTGTAATTTCTATCTAATTGTCGTATCAATTTTACTACAAGGCGTTATGGCAGTCTCTCAACATTCTGCTGAATAACGTACACTCGGTTTTTGTGTTATTTCCTATCCATTAATTTAAACACTTATTTATGGACAAATATACCGACCTAAATCTCTGTCGGCTTTGTTTTTGTTTGGTTTAATTTAATGATACCATCAATGTAAAACAGAGAATCTAATAAGAAATATTGCCATGCAATACAAACCCTCTATCGTTGGGAACATTTTACGGTGCAAGTGTGTTCTTTTTGGGTGTGTAGACAGTATGAGAGTGTGTTTTTATTATTAAAACGCATTTTGAAAAATTTGCTTGTTGATAGAAATAAACTAGTATAATGTAACGGTATAAAAAAGGACTAATGTAAATGGTGTCTGGTTTTTGCCAAGGGGAACTGGCATTATACCCTAAGTTTGACTGAAACATGAATTCTGAACATCTCGAGAATATGAACATCTGACAGAAGCTGAACATCTTTCAAGCAGTTTAGGAGATAAAGTCTCAAAATTGACATTGAACTGGCGAAGTTGGGATATGAGTTATGGATGTCGCCTCGATGAGATTAGCATTCCACCATAGTTTCACGCAAATCTGTCGAAAGGTTCAAGACATCTAGTTGTTTTAAGCTTTTATCCTTTATGTGATCTTGATCATGGCAGTAGCCACCTGGTGTGATGCATGACTCACCATTGTGTTTTAGGCTACAACTGTGTGAAATTAATCGGAAACTAGAATTGTTTCACAATGTCCGTCTTAGGTTCATGCCGAGTTCTGAATTATTACAAGTACATGTATATAAAGATTGGCAAATGTATACCGTCGATAAACTAGTTAACTGTGTTTATTGAAAGTTCATGTGATGAGGTGGTCGCTATGTACGTGACTTGGATCAAGTCCTTGTCCACTCACGAATTTATTCCCTTTCTGTGACACAATGTAACATTAGTAAATCCAATGTTAAATCATCTACCAATGTGGCGCAATCACTACGATGAAGTAAGTAAACAACCTGTTGACAAAATAGTTAACCGAACTGTGATGTATTTCATTATTTTCAACAAGTTTGAATGTACGTTGTATATAATTTAGAAATGAATGATAAACATCATAATATACGCTTACAAAGCCTTCTAACCAAGTTTACAATAACTTTGCTAATTTATACAAATACCTGAAATAGTTAAAGGATTTAAAACACAAAAACACCCCTAGGAAAACATTTATATGTATAATAGTGACTTATTTTGCTATAATGTGATAACAAAAATGCCTCCAAATTGTTTTGCAAGGTTTCGTTAGTAAGTTTCCTTGTCGTGGTTCATGTAACATTATGTATTTGTTTTTTTTATATGAAACTTTTTTGTTAAAAAGATTATTCACATTTTTTATGGGAGTTAATTAGAGATTTGTTCAGTCACGGATGCAGACCGTTTGTTTCAAGTAAATAAAGTTACTGATCATGTTGAAGAAATGTTAATTTTAATTTTCTTTTTACCTAAAAAAAGTGGAAAGTACGAGTTTAAAATAACATTTCTGTCGGAATAAAGGTAAATGCTGTGTTTCAATGTGATAGAGATATTAATTTTCCGGTCATTGTTTAGTCGATGTGTTTTACAAAGGAATGTGTATTTGCGGCGATATTATATAATAATTGTTTTTATAGAGGCATTGTTGTTGTTGTTGAAAACAATCTTATTTTAACGCGAAAAATATCGTTAAAACGAGTTATAAGTCTTACTAAAATGAGAAAAATATCGTTAAAACGAGTTATAAGTCTTATTAAAATGAGAAAAATATCGTTAAAACGAGTAATAAGTCTTATTAAAATGAGAAAAAAATCGTTACAACGAGATGAGAAAAAAGTCGTTTTAACAAGTAGTGTATATCGTTACCACAAGAAATGTCGTTATCACACAGAAGATGGCGTTAAAATACACTTTAGGGACATGGAATCTAATTCTAGCCAGCTTTCTTGAAAACGTCATTTATAAGAGACGACTTTGAGTCCGCCTTCCAGACATTAACAACACTGGGGATTTAAGTCTAAATATATGCATTTCTAACGAAAGTGCCAACAACGTAGCCATGTGGTTGATGTATAACATACCGAGACTACTTCTACTATCACTCAAAGATACTGTTGTTACTTATGCAACATACACAGCCGGAATGTGTTTCGCTTCGTAATTGCTTCTACATTTGTACTTCTTTATAGGTAGGACCTGCCTTTCAACGTACTAAAGATGGAAGCTAAGCGACGGATTAAAGCTTTCATGCCGCTTTGCTCTTTGCGGGCCGATTTTTACGTCCAGGTTCATCCGTGTAATATACAGCCTAAAAAGAAGCAGTCAATGTAACCCGTCTCGCCGATTATCACGATATTAAAAGTCGTTATAACGATATCTTTCATATTAAAACGCGGTATTTAAGTCGACTCGATGGTATATATTTCTTTATACCGATATTTTAGCTCGATTATTGGGAGAATAAGGAGGACTATTACACTCACTATGCAGCGTTGCAGCTTTTGATTTAGACTTTACATGTAAGGTACTATCATAGACATATCTCAGTTACCACTTATGGGACTGATCTGAAACTTTACTAAAGTGTTTAGGGGTAATGCAAAATATGACTCTGGTTGGATTTTGAAATTTTGGTTAAAGTTTTGCATGGACGCTACTATCATAGACACATCCCAGTAACCGCTAATTGGATTGATTTGAAGCTTTACTTAACAGAAGTGCTAATTAGATAGCTTTTGACACACTTTAATACTAATTATGGCCCATTTTGGTTAAATGTTTGCATGCAATCTACTATCAGGACATATCTGAGAACTAATGTGATGGATTTGAACTTTACCTTAGTGTTGAGGGCTATCAGACAAGCAAGTTAGATAACTCTTGACTGAATGTAATGTAACGTATGACCCTTGTTGGACTTACATATTTTGGTTAAATTTTATATGCAGTGTACTATCATGCACACACCTCAGAAAACCACTTATGGGATTGATAAAAAACTTCAATACAGTTTTTGTTTTAAGTTTTGCATGCAATGTACTATCAGGCACAAACTTCAGTAACCACTTACGACAGTTATTTGAAATTTAGCAATTGTGTTGAGGGTAAAAAAATTAACTCCTGACTGAATGAACTATTAATAATGGCCCTTGTTGAAATTACGAACTTTCATTAAAGTTATGCGTGCAAGGTACAATCATGTACATACTTCAGTAACCACTTATGGTAGTTACTTGAAACTTAGCAATAGTGTTCAGAGGTATCAAATAGTTAAGTTACCGTAAACTTTTTATGACTGTAGTTTTCTAGTTAAACATTCGGAGTCACAGAATTTGTTTTGCTATTTACTAAAAAAGTGTTTTGTATTAATGTCAAGCACTAAGAATATTTGAGCATGTTGTATTACGGACAGCTCTTGTTCTGGTCATAGCGAGATATAAAAGCCGTTATTGAGATATTATTCTTGTTCTAACGCGGCATGAATTGTTAACAGTCGTTTCAACTATTAAAAGTTTCTTTTTTCTTTTGAATGATATCGACAATTGTCTGATTATATTAAGGTCTTTATTGTAGCGACGTGTTTGAAAGTCGTTATACTCACACTTTTCATAGTTCAAAGTTTTGAAAAATTAAAGGTCAAATGTACATGTATATAGTTTTGTATTCGTGTTGGAGTTGTGGTGCTAGACCATTTTAACAGACTGATTTCACGTAAATTGCAAATAAACGGGATTTTAACAATTTAGTATTACATTCATCAATGTAAGACTAAACGAGGCACACTTACGGCTTTCCGTGGTTTGTAAGCAGCCCATGACAATCTCTTGTTTACAGACAAAAACTTGAAAAAAGTATGCATTTTGACATCCTTTAAGGAAAGAATACAATCCCCAACATAGATTTTAATATTGTCATCAGGTGACCAGATGGTAAATTCTGTATAACTATATATTGAAATCAGTTGCTATAAGGTGACCGGTGCGATAGACTTTAAAAATAAGCATCAACTTTTAATAAAGATGACTTTCGATACTGCTTAATAAATGAACTGAGAATAGGAATCTTTTGTCATAAATTGTGGACTGCAAAATAGGTTGTTGCCTAAACTGTGACATACACGACACAGGTCTTTCAACAGCCTTCCGCCATGAATTTAACCCCATGAGAAAAGCATTTATCATTATAGGTACCTGTTTCAAACATGTTATATATCTTCATGAAATTATGAAGCGACCAATGGGATTGCTGCATCAAATGGATCGGTCTTTTTTAAAACATTGATTTCTTTCTTTGATAACTAGCAAATGGAACTAGTCATGTTAGAATTAGGAATTTAAGTTATATAAATATAGCACATGTATATCGGGACACAGTGTGGATTTCAGATACTTGTTAATGTAAATTAATTAAGAAGACATATAATCACGGACCTATATACATATATGTCCGTGATATAATCAACTATTTATAAACTTTTGTAAAAAATTTAATTGTTTTCGTAGGCATAAGGTCTTCCAAAATTGTAATTAAAACATAATTGAACATATGTTATCATCTCGGGCTTGAGTACAATGTTTATTTTTCTGCCGCTTTTCACCGTGCACTATTTTTGGGCAGTCATGTTGCAAAAATGGACGAATTCCGACATTTTACTTGACCACACATACAGGGTAGTTACATTTTTTGCAGGAAAAGACAAGTTGACAGAGATACTAACACAACACATTTTGAAGCAAACCATGGAGGAGCCAGAGATACTGGACCATGAGTGTCATTTTTCACGTTCTTTTGATACAAGAAAATTTATTTTGTCCCATCGGAGAAAGCGTCTAGACAGTGCTCCTTCAAGATTTATTCAGACAGATGATGAGAGACATAATGAAAATGCTATAAACAATTTGCGAGATCGTGAGTCGAAAAGTTTGAATCAACAATGGGGTTCGCCTGATTCAGCACAAAAGTTCCGAGGAAGGTTATCATCTTACACCGATGAAAATTTGGCGAGAGTTCGAAAGCGACACGGCCAGAGAACAAATCTTCTGAAACTTTCAAAGAAGGCAAGTAAACAGTAGATTCTAATCCCATTCACACCTCTTGTATTTTAGCTCATCTGAGCACGAATTCTACATGGTGAGCTTTTTTGATGGTGGCGTGTCCGGCGTCCGTCCGTCATTCACATTTGCTTTGAATGACATCTCCTCTGAAACCACTGGGGCAATGTTAAGGAAACTTGGCATGAATGTTTCTTGCATGGAACTCCACCAAAACGGTTCAAAGAATTATATTCCATGCAGAACTCTGGTTGCAGTGGCAATGGCAAGAAAACACTTTAAAAAGCTTCTTCTCTGAAACCATAATGCACAGAGTTGAGATATTTGGTATGTAGCTTTGTCTAGTGAACTTCTACCAAGTTCGTTCAAATCTTGCCCCTCGGATCAATATAAGCAACGCCCGGTGGGTCATTTTTTCACAATCGGGTCAAAATTGACCAGGTCTTGGGGTTCACTTGTTTAACATTGGTTTCTATAGGAATTTTTAAAAAGATCTTTTACTCTGAAACCACTAGGACCAACGTTTAGGTATTTGGCATGTAGCATTTCCCAGTGGATATCTACCAAAATTGTTCAACTCATGAGCCCCCTGGTCAAATTTGACTCGATTTATATCGGGTTTTCTCGGAAAAACTTTAAAAATATTCTTGTCTGAAACCACGAGGCCCACAGCTTAGATATTTGGCATGTAGCATTTCCCAGTAGACCTCTACTTAAATTGTTTAAATTTTCATCTAGGGTCAATATTTGTTACGCCTGGGTGTCATTTGTTTAACATTGGTTTCTACAGGAAAACGTTTAAAAATCTTCTCCAAAGCCATAAGGTCTAAAGCTGAGATATTTGTTATATATCATTGTCCAGTAGACCGTCACTCGTTTCACATACTTATATAGGAAAATGTTTAGAAATTTTCTACTTCAAAAACAATAAGGTCTAGAGCTTAGATATTGTGTGTGTAGCATTTTCTAGTGGACCTCTATAAAGTTCATTCGCATCTCGCCCCAGAGGTCAATACTGACTTCGCCCGGGGTCACTTGTTTTACAAAGATCTATATAGGAAAACCTTTAATTATCTTCTTCTCCAAAACCACAAAGTATAGAGCTTAGATATCTGGTTTGTAGGAGTGTCTAGTGGTTCTCTACCAATGTGTACAGATCATGCCCATCGGGCCTTGTCCGTATAGAATTATAGGAATATCCATTTCAAATGAATTCCTTTAGCAACAAGCGGCTTACCTAGCAACCAGTGACTTCTTCAATAACCAGTGACTTCTTCAATAACCAGTGACTTACTTAGTAACCAGTGACTTCCCCTAGCAACCAGTGACTTCTTCAATAACCAGTGACTTCCCCTAGGTACAAGTGACTTCTTTATCAACGATATATTTCCTAAGCAACAACTTAGTTGCCTAGCAACCAGTCAGTTCCCTAGCAACCAGTGTCTTCTTTAGCAACCAGTGGCTTCCCCTAGCAAACAGTGACTTCCTAAGCAACCAGTGACTTCCCCTGGAAACAAGTGACTTTCTTAGCAACCATTTACTACCTTAGCAACATCTTAGTCCCCTACTAACCAGTGACCTCCTTAGCAACCACAACCTGTGGCTTACTGTAGAAACCAGTGACCTTCTTAGTAACCATTGTCTTCCTTAGCAACCATTCAGTCTCTATCCAGTTCTCCTTACATCCAGTGATTTTCCTAGCAACCAGTGACTTCCCCTAGTAACTAGGGGCTTCCCCTAGTAACTAGGGGCTTTTTAAGCAACCACTGACTTCATCAGCAACAATTTTATCCCCTATCAAGAAGTGATACGACCTGGCAACCAGTGACTTCCTTGGTGACCAGTGACTTCCCCTTTGAACAAGTGACTTCCTTAGCAAAAACTCATTCCCCTAGCATCCAATGACTTCCCGTAGCAATCAGTGACTTCCTTAGCAACCGGTGACTTCCTCAGCAACATCTTAGTTTGCCTAACTACTAATGACATCCTTAGTAACTGTTTGCAGTCTCTACTATGGCTTCCAAAGCATCCATTGACGTCTTTACCAGCTAGCAACAGCTGACTTCCTTGGCAATCACTGACTTCCCGTAGTGACTATTGGTTTCCTTAGCAGACATTGACTGCAGCTGGTGACTTTTAGGGACCAGTGACATCTTTAGAAACCAGTGACTTCAGAGACTTTTTAACAACTACTGATTCACTTTAGCAACAAGTGACTTCCTTAGTTACCGGTAAGTCCGCTGGTTGTCAGGTGGGCGATAGAGGGCCATCATGACCCTTTTGTTTGTTATTTCATATCATTCATGGGAGAAATTTTATAAACAGTACGCCTCATAATCACTATAACTTGAGAAATATAATTTTACAGTTTTTATATCCACATTGTAGGTCAAGATTAGCAATTATTATATACTTTCATATTGCCCCGTTCACTTTGCCTTAGAGAGTTCGTTCAGTATTCTACGGTACTGCACGTTGGTAAGGAATGATACTGAACGTTGGCATGGGAGGGCGGTCCTAGCGATAAGCTTTACGGACTATTTTATTTGTTTGCAAACATCGTTTTAATGAGGTTTCTATGTCGAAGTTCGACAGTTTTTTTACAATTAAATAAGCTACTGTCTGAAAATAAAAAAGAAACTTTAATCATTTTCAAGTAGACGTAAAAGAGTTTCGTTTTTAAAAAGGTTCGAATTTTTTAGGGCACGCAATACCAGTTCTGGTTACGAAAATTACTGGTACGTAGTTCAGCCAAGTATTGATAAAGAAAAGGAATGATGTTTTGCATGTAGTCATAAGAAAGAAAACACATTTTTAGGAACGTATATCAAATTGATGTATTCACATTTCAAAGTACAATCCTGCATCCGTAGGAAAATTCTTGCGTTTTTCAAAACAAGATGGCGGACGGCAACTGAAATTTCTTACCGTACAATTGGCGTCAACGTTTCTCCTAATAAATGACGTCACGTATAATATCAATAACAATAATAACAATTCAATCGAGTACATGGTGAAATAGTACACTAGTTGTCTGAGAAATTTCAAGATTCATTTATTGTTTTTTGCTAACAGAATGTCATTTTTGTTCATATTCAATATGAAAGTATATAATAAAAAGGTTATTGAACTTGTATGGCGAAATATTACTTGGAACTCGTTGATTTGGCGGGAACAACTCGCAAGCTCGTTGTTCCCGCCAAATCAACTCGTTCCAAGTAATATTTCACCATACAAGTTCAATAACCTATATTACTGTACAAGTATATTTACATTTTTATTATTAATTTTTGCTTTAACTAACACTAGAGCAAGTAATATAATGATATTACTCTACTAATATTCAATAGTTCTATATAGATTGTTATTTGTGAGGTCAGTCAAAAGCTATGTTAATTCTGTTATTATATGACATACCACGGACCTATATATATAGGTCCGTGGACATACCAACTCTAAATAAACTTTGTATTGTATTGTACCGAATTGTATCTGCTTTAAAAGTGTAGCAAAGTTACACAGTTACGCCCCTTTAAGTATTAGACCCCATTTGCAAAATTTAAGTCCTACAGAAGCGTCTTTACCTTTGTGCTTTGTAAAAGATTGGTAGAAATCACTTTTTCTCAGGTTTTCACACCAATGATTATGATAGAATCATAGTTATTTTGGGGGCAGCAATATCGCTTCCCATAGGTATAAAGAAAGACATTTAGTAACAGTTATTCTAATGCCTCTCTCTATTCATTCGCATTGAAAATAGTAGGTGCCTGTATGAAATTTTACAGCCGTAAGGTAGATCTAGACGGATTTTTTTTAATTTACCCCCGTACAAAATAAAATACGCCCTAGACTGAATTCTAACCTGATAGTGCAGATTACGCCTGGAATACTGTTTTACGCGACGGAAACCAACCGTAAATGGCACGGATTACGGGCATACAAATGGCACGTAATATGTAAATGAGCAGGAATTTATAGATGAAAATTATGCCCTTAAAAATCCATTTTACAGGCGTACACAATCCAGATTTTACGTCTATACTAAATTTACGCCCGTAAAAATAATAGGGCCGGAAATTACGCCTATTTAATGTTGCATCCAAAGAAAAAGCCGACATTTAACTCCTATTCAAAGATTTAAAAATTGTTTTTACTACTATGAAAGTTACTAATATAGTAGAAACATGCACATTACATATTTATTTTATAGAAAAAGAGATAATTGTGTAAGAAGTATATAGTATTACAAGCATGACTATTGGCTATCACAATAAGTAAAACTATCCAAGGAATAACATCGATTCTTTCAGACTGTCTTCAAACTCACAGGTCACAAACATCTCCACCCACTGTTTTAAAACACAGGCAATATCAACACATTATTTACACCATTAAATTCAAGATAATTTAAACTGTCATTTCTTATTCTGTTTCCTTGTGTAGGATGACTGACTCACTGATTCTTCAAAATTGAAGCCCTGACTTTTAACTGATATATTCTTTCAATTATAATAACAATCATATCATAATTTATTTTTAACTGTTCTCTGTTTAACAATTTACCTTTATACTGCACCCTCCTGTCCACAAGATAATAATTGATATCCATGCTATGAAGTTTCCTGCAATTTACATGACTTTGTAAGAAAAAATTAAATCATTCATATTCAATAAAAAGTGCCAAACTCGAACCTTAGGAACATTTTCTGTTTCGCTTCCCTAGAGTACTTTCAGTGCTTTTATCATTTTATGCATTGATATGATTTATATAAACATGCCATTGCTGACATCCTCAAATCGGACCCTGCCTTGAAACCAAGATTAAGGACTGGTGTTATCTAAATAGTGATGTTTTAGCATCATTCAAAGGGGCCTTTAACATTGGATGAATGGAAAAAGAATGACTTTTTGATGTATAAGCAAAATGACCCGCCCTGTGATAATCCATAACTTTATACAATCCATATAATTACAAAGAAAACAACAGTTACTGCCATGTGCATACATATTACTGTCACATGTTACTTGCAATGCTCAAATAATCTGAATTTGCACATAAGATAATAAACTTTCAAAGAATGAATATTTAATCTACTCTTATCAGTCAGTACAGTCAGTGTCACGTCCATGCATAATACAGGTTTCTTTTATTTCTCACAATTCATGCGTTTTCCACTAGTCTTGAGAGCTCTCGGTCGTAAAAACAAAGCAAACATTCAATACCTACTATTTCAAATAAATATTCCAAAAACTTCACTGTGCCACTTATCTAATCTTTTTCATTAAAAACTTCAATAATACCTAGCAAAATTTACACAGAGGCACCAAGGTCTAGAATTAAGTATCCTTGATTCAGCTATGAACAGGTAAGCTACACTAATGCATGAGTTGTCACTTTGGTTCAGTAGATGTTTGTAGTGATTCTGGACCAATTGTGTATCTTGTAATAATGTTTTCAGTATAGAGTGCAGCATTTCCCTTCGAACAGGTTCAGTCACTCAAAGAAAACATTTAAAAAATACCTTGTCTCTACTATTAACTACAAGATACACGACTGCTCAAAAGAATGAAATATCATTGATACTTGTATCTGTTTCAGTATTTGTACATTAAAGTGCACCAAGCCAAAATTTCCTCACCAGGTGCCAATTAAGAGACCAGATATTGATCTCTTGGTGCACTGCGGTCTTCAAATCAACACGGGATTCAAAAAGTACCTTTATTTTTTAACTTAATTGTAACTTCCTTTGAGGTAAAGATCCCAGCTGTTGAGTATACCTTCGTCATAACTATTTCAAATTTTGAACAGGGCACCAGAACTATTTTATGACATGCAACAATTATGGTGAAGTATGTTTGTTTTAAGATTGCAGGCTTTCTTATAATGGTAAAAAAAATTCTTGAACAAAGTACTGTGAAAAATGAATAAATTAAGCTACACATTGAAAAAAGCTTAAATTTATATTAAGAAACCAACATTTTTTTTTAAATATAATTATGCAAAAAAAATGTTCAAAAAAAATTTCATTTTGTGCCTGCAACTTTGACAATTTGATGCCTAAAAACTTTTAAATGTACTCCTGTAGTCATTTTATGCCCATATCTAATTTACATAATTTGGACTGTAATGCAGTTTTACAGATACAGACTTAAAAGCAATGCTTTTTCAGGTTTCTGCTGCTTTAAGTTTTGCACATTTAATGTCTGTGAAAGTTTTTAGAATTACAAGTGTAACATTTTGTATATAATGAGAGATACATCACATTCTTTAATTTACTGCATCGAAACCAAATACATGTAGTTGTACATGTGCACAAAAAATGACAAAACATTTTGCTCTTGGAATTTTGTAATAGTTTTATTCAGTATCAAAAGTTGATAATTATAGGTGTTGCCATTTTGAAGTACAAATTGAAGGGCATTCCAATATTTTATCGGGTTGTTCCTGTATTTATCACAATTCTGATATTTAGGCCAAAATGAATCAATTAAGATTGTGGTTCTGTTTTTCCTGCGTACCTTAACATTTTAGGCTCCACCATAAATTTTGTGTAAGCTTAAGTTACTTGTCACAGTTCTAAGTTAAAAGTGATATTACCGTTTTAAGTGACCACAATAATTTCAGAAAATATATTTTAGCACTGATTAGCAAATGATACTCTTACAAAAATCGATAATACCAAACTACCAAAGGTGTTTCAAATTATTTTTTATCCAATGTCTGTATATAAATAATTATACATACCGAGTCAGTATATACGGGAATTATGCTGATTTACAAACTAAATAAGTTAATGTTTATTTCTTTCGTAAATGCATAAAAAATGAACACAATTAACCTACAATATAATGTTTCGAGATCTGCATAGCAGTTTTGTCTTTACTGAATATCATAGATATTAGTTTAAGTCATTATTTAAACTGGTATTCCACTTATTTTTGTTCGTTTATTTTCATTTCAATCTCCTAATCAGAGAAACAACTGGAGTAACTTTTCTCACCATTACATAAGCTTCATCTTGCCATGAACTCAGGTGAGCGATCCAGGTACATCATGGGTTGTCGATAACGTAACTGCTAATTACACGTATATGTAACATCAAAAGTGATCTTACAGCTTTTTTTTTTTTTTTTTTCCCCAGTACCAAGTACAACATTTACATAAGATTATTTTGAAACATAAAATAATCTTTCCTATAACCATCAAGGTGATGCCAGAACCACAAGATAAATTTATCTTGGTCTTCTGCAGCATACTAAGGTGCTGCAATTTGTCTAAAGGTGAAAATTTTCATTATCGCCAAGTTTACATAAGAACAAACCTTCATAACACTTTTATTTGCGTTGCTCATTGTATCTCATTCAGTAGCCTGTATGACTTTGATGAAAGATGTTCTGAACACTGCATGATTACTTGAGGAAATATGTGTATCTAAGTTAGATGTTGATCGACATCTCTACGCGTTAGAATAAGTTAAAATAGACATGAATGTTTTTAAACTTTAGAATTAGAAATATTGAAATGAAATTGCTAAAATAATATTCACTTGACAGAAAAATATATGACTGAATTGTGTTTAAAAGGGAAATTGTTTACCATTGCATGTTAATGATCAGTGCTGACTGATGCCTCTTAAAGATTAACATAAGTTTGTTAAATAGAAAATTTACAAGTTACGGTTTACAAGTTTAATGGAAGTTAACATGGCATATTCTCGTTCAAAGTCACTTCCAATGATATCAACAAAAATGTCAGTAAAAAATGGAAGTGGCGGGGACTTTTTTTTAAAAACCAGTCTCTCTGAAGAAGATAAGTTTCACAAGAGAAGTTCATTTCGTAAAAAGATTAAATATTTCTTTGATCGCTGGAAAAAGTCACGTAGTGGAAGTGATATTAAGAGCATAGATGATGAGGAACAGTCTTTCAGAGAGGAGTACCGCTCAAGGTCTTACTATGACAGCTTTACACATCTACCATTTCAGGTATGGCATTATACTTAATTAATTGCGCTAAATTTAACAAGAAAAGTTTATTATATTTATTTAACCTTGGATACTATATATACAACTACTGATAGTACTGATATTTTACAAAATGTCTTTATCTGGTAATATTGACAGTTATTTGTACATAAAACATTATCAATTTAGTCGCTTTAAAATAAAAAGCACTGGTAAATGTCATAAATAAGTAGCAAACAATATGGAACAAGTTTTGTTTTTTGATAACACTTCATTTTGAAGAAACAATTTGAATGTTAGAGTAAATAGAACAAACTATGGGTGAGGTAGTAGCTGGTTGTATCCAGTTTGAGATATGTAATCATTCGGCTTTGATGCCTTTCAGCCACTATCAGAAGACACTTAATTCTCTCGCTGTTGTTATCTATTTTTAGCAGTAAACATTACTGAGGGCTTAATTATCTGTTTACATACAAGTTTGTTAAATACCTAGTACATTTGTATATCAGGACATGGTAAACAATTGTTTTAATGATTGCAGAGTGGTATAAATATATCCTAAAAAAATTACATTATATACATTTTGAAAAATTCTATAGTTTGCTCTCCAGTGGTGGTATATCTTTAAGGAAAATGCTTTAACTCATTTGAACATATTTAACAATCTTGTTTTTTCCTTAACCTTTCTATAACTATTTTTCAGTTATTTTACTTTTATTCTTAACACGCGGCGCGCAATGTTCCATGCCCATAATTTACTCGTGAGAGATGTGAAGCAGTTTCAAGAGATAGATAGATTGATCAATAGAGTACAATATAACAATGTGGTGTAGAAGTTGCTCTTTTAAACGACATGGTGAAGATCCATGACAAAATGAAAGGAGTTTAGCAATGGTTAGTGTGGTCATTTGGATGAGTGTCAATGTATTATTTTAATCATTTTTTTAATTAGAGACAAACATATGGTAACACAAGCTTTTGACAAGCTACTGAGCTAAAGGAGAATAGTGCATAGTTTATATGTATTGTAACTGCCTTTTCTGTTGTTTAAAGAGATAAATGTACCAGTATTTTCGGCACTTTGATTATCAAATGACACTGACATATTTCTCCTCCTAAATTCTATTGTATGTCCCTAATAACCTTTTCTATGTACATATAAATGTACATGACGCACAGAATCAGTTCTTAGCAGCTACTGTGTAAATACAAATTAACAAGTTTTTTTAACAGCTAGGATCATCCCAAAAAAAAGTATTTAATTGCTGTATTCTAATACTGTCTTTTCTTCAGTGGGTAGTAATATAAAGGATTTTTATCACTACATTTTCTTTTTTCCCTGATAAATTAAACGTTTTTTAAGCTTTAAAGTAAAAAAAGTTGGTCAAGCCACTGCAAACAAACTATTGTTTAAGGATTGCCTAAGATATGAAAATACGTCATACAGAAGGGTCTGACGACTGTATTTTATTTGCACTAAACTTATAATATGTTTAGAAATAGGTTGCCACCCTTTAAATGTCGCAGGTTTTTACTATTGAAATCTGACAGAGTCAATCCTTAAACAAACTGTCTTGATAACAGTTACACACAGCAGTGTTTTAAATTTTGATTAACAGGATTTGTTTATATAAACAAAACTTGTCGCTCGGGTCACAGTTTGCATGAGTAAAGGTAGGGCGGTCTTAACATAGTACGTCTTATGAAACTAGAATTACGTTATGCACTTTGCACAGTGACACGCAGCAGAAGAGCCCTGGATAATATGTATTTATTATGTCACTGTCACATTGTTCTAAGGTACTGTATTTTCCTACCTGTCTTAATCAGCCAGCTAAGAAATAAATTAGAGTGACCACTGAAAACAGACGGCTGTTCAAAACAAGGGTATGTCGCCATATATGATACCGCAGTACTAGCTTCTACATTCAGTAATCATTAAACTCTAAGTCAGCTAAAATAATTTTTTAAGTTAAAAACAAAATTGTACCATCAAACCTGTGTGTTTAAGACCACCTCCAAATAAAGACCACCATGTGAATGCAGACCACCATGTTAATGAAGACCACAATGTGCATGAATAAAGACCATAATGGAGGAAACCGTTCACTATTCAGATATTTTGTAAACACCTGTGAATAAACACCACCTGTCAACAAGGACTGCTTTAGCATCTTTCCGAGAGAGATCTTTGTCCACAGGTCTCACTGTATTTACTTTAACCCCCAAATGCTGTGGACCTTTGTCAAAATCGAAGTCAATTAGATTTTCTTAAATGAATTTGATTCTTATTTTTATCATTGATAATGCTATTTAGGAATAAAATTGTTTGATAGATAATAAAGAATCAGAGCTACCAGGATTGTCTCTGACAGTAGTGTAAATTAGATTTTAGTAGATTTTTGCTGTATAGCATCCAATGCCTGAATCTCTTTCGAAAAACAGAAAAAGGACCCAGTTCACTGGACAAAGGGGCAACTGTTACTAAAAATAGAAAACAATTATCCAGTTGATGAAGCTTTGAAGAGTTTAAAAATTGCATGCCTGATTCCCAAAGCGGGAAATAGTTACGGTCCATTGGGGCTGCTGTTTCTAAATACAAAAAAGTCTTAAAATGACTTCTTATGGATTCTCACCAAACTTGCTCTGTAACATCTATATGGTTCCAGTCCATTTCACATAGGGCCTTAGACATGAGTACTACATGTGGTATAAGTAGAACTCATAGTTGGGATGTCATTAAATTTGCTCTACGGCATCTCCTTGCATTGACCCTAGATTGGACAAATGAATTCTAAAGGTAATACAATCACATGAATTGGGACTTGATACTTTTAAATAAATCTATTCTTTTAAACCAAATTTCATGCTGCCCTCCAATCTACAAATTAATGTTGCCCTCTGGAATATGACATTTTGACAGCTTAATAATTGTCTGCTATTTAATTGTTGTTTTGGCCTTACTGATGGTTTTTCAACTGTGTATAATGTGTGTATAAAACTATGTATTTAAGTTTTTTATCATTGGTCCTGCATAATTCACATGACCAACAACCCCCAGTGAGAAGCAGTGAGTTATTTTAAGTTTCAGGGGATAGTGCAAGATACAGCACCTATCCCATTCCAGAAACAACTCCCGGTACTTTTACATGTCTGCATGGTGTTCAGCATGGATAACTTGGACCTCCGAGTTTAAAGACTTATCCCAAAGACCATTAGTTATGTTACTGGAGGAGCAGGGGGTCGAACCTGTGATCCTTGCATTACCAGTCTAGTGGGTTAACTACTAGACCAGTGATCTGCCACATACTGTTAAGTTTTATCTATAACTGGAATCAGTCAGAAAGTCATAGGTAGACATATGTGGTGATAGTAACTGTTATTAAGACCTTTGTACCACAACATTTTCCTTTGTTAAACTGACCGGGTCAAACAGCACTAAATTGACGACTGTCTATCTCTATAGTGCCCTTAGGGAGCCTTAATCATCAACCTATTATTTATTTATCAGTATTTTGAACAGAAATTAAAGCTACTGTTGTTAATGCCTTATTATAGCCCAAGAGCTTTTCGGGCCAAACTGTGGTAATGCCTCCTTGTTTTATATGGAGTTAACATAGTCTTGAATCACTTTCTTATTTTGTATATAATATATGGTGAAAGATTTCATGTTTCGCTGCAAGAAAACTGTATCTAATTTCAGTTTCTTCATAATAATACAGATACAGCAGTTTAATAACAATGACTTTATAATGAAGCTCTGTTCGTGAGAAAAGAGGCATTATTTACTGGATTCCTGGTTGTTTGTCACAATTTGTGAAAATGGACAGGGAATGCATGACAAGCAAAATTAGTGTTGATTGTAGTTAGAATAATTTGATATATATCATGTGACGTTTTGAGTCAGATTTTAAACTTCTACTGTCACGATTTTTGTATATAATAAGTTATCTAACTAATATTTGAATGGTGTCATTCAAATATTTGTAAATCTTTATTTATGCATAAGGCGATTTTTAATTACTTAAAGATTAGTCGGATTTAACTATAACACACTGAGTTTTTTGTGTATTTTCAATAAAAAAAGTTGGATATCGAAATAATACATTGCGAGTTGGAAGATATAATGTGAAATAATTGCTTTTTATAATAATTGAATTAAGAATTTGTAGAAAATATTTTACTTAAAATAACTGATAATCATTTTGGATTACATTGGCAGACCTGAAAGAAATTTGAATCACTGGAAATAAATAGTTTAAGAATAATGTTGTTTCTTTAATTACTATATATAATAACAGTGAATTAATGAATTTAATAACTTGTAAACAGGGACTTTTACACTGATTTTCAATGGCATACATATGTGTTATCATCATGATGTCACATGCAGCTGTCACTTTATTAATTAATAATAATTATCAGTACGCTAATTAACAGTGGGAGGGGAGCCAGCTGGTACTTCGTGTCCAAATCCTGTTTTATCAACAAATGAAGCATTTTTTTCGCAGAAGGTACAAATTGACAAAAACAAATATGGATGTGTATGACAAACGTAACTTATGTGAGCAGGATAGCGCTAAAAGTTTACAGATTTGTCAAAACTGTCGTAAATTGATGCAAAATGAAAGAACAATAGACAACATTTGTGCAGTAGATACTAATTATATGCATCGCATGGATGAAATAAACCAATGGTCATATGACTCAAAATACCCTAAAGGACATAGATACAGAAAGTCAGCATCATGGAATTTAAAACTTTTATTGGTAGGTTTCATCAGTTTGATAGTAAGTGTTTGTTTTTTGCTTTGTTTTGATTTGTTATAAAACACTGGTCAAGATGGAGTTTGAACTGGGCTCTGATTCATAACCCAATGACTTTAACCTCTTTCAGTGTCATTTTATCTTTTCTGTGAACAGATCCAGTAAATATTTTTATACCAGATATTGAATTTTTGAGTTGCAAAAGGACAAAAGAAACAAATAAAAGACAGCCAGCTAAGTCTGTTGCATTTTAATTCATATGGTAATACTGGAATTATTTATTCTCAATTAAGAAACAAGTTTTTACAACATAGACTAAAAGACTCTCGACATGCCAGACAGATACAGTCTCGAAGAGATAGAGAGGCATTGTTAAAATATCTGTGCCTCATATCATCAAATTCATGCAAACAGATTAGAAAAAAAAAATTAACATGGAAATGAATAAACAAGAGGGCCAAGATATGGCCCTATATCGCTTACCTTGGTACAAGTCCACTTGCCTGGTGGAAGATCACTAGACAATGTTATATACCAAATAGGTTTTCCTATATACATCTTATATAAAACAAATGACACCCCCCACCCCTTACAGGAAATGCTACATGCTAAATATCTAAGCTCTTAGGCCTTGTGGTTTCTGAGAAGAAGATTTTTAAAGTTTTTCCTATATCAGCAACTGAACCCCCCCTCCCAGGAATTGCTACATGCCATATCTAAGCTCTAGGCCTTGTGTTTTCAGAGAAGAAGATTTTAAAAGTTTTTCCTATTTGATGCCATAGCAACTATAGTGCTGCCATAGAATGTAATTCTTTGAACAAATTTTGGTAGAGCTTCATACAAGGAACATCCTTGCATAGTTTCATCAACATTGGCCTAGTGGTTTCAGAGGAGATGTCATTTGAATCAAAATGTTGACAGACGACGGACAATCATCCATCAGAAAGGCTCACCCTGGCAAAGCCAGGTGAGCTAAAAAAAAATAACATGAAAATGACATATCAAAATACATCATTATATAATATTTAATTTAGATGGTGCAGACTGCTTTAAGTAACCAGATCATACTGACAGAGGTTCAACTGTTATCTTTTCTACTACAGTGAAGTTCCGATAATAAGACCACCATTTGGACCTGCGTATAAAGAGTGGTCTTTATATAGAAATGGTCTTTTTATTGAGATCTTTTTACTATAAATTGTGCCATTTGGTTTAGAAATGTTTGGTCTTATATAGCGATGTTCGTCTTATTATCGGATTGTCTTGATAGCAGAACTTTACTGTATTTATATAATATTGACCTCAATGACACTTTTATAAAGAGAAACATTTCTGTACAGAGGAAAACCTCTTATATTTCATGTTAACTCACTCACATATTCACTTCCAGTTATATAGGCAGTTAATTTAATAGCGATCCAAAACCATGATAAAACTAAAATATCTTAAAAGCCAAAAGGTTCATTATAAATACATTGTACCTTATATCAGTATGTCACCTTGACTTTCCGCTAAGTGCGTAACATGAGGTACATGTATTATGTATTACATTAGTTACCATGGTAAACTTAACAACTGCCACATTTTCAGCCTCATGAGTGGGAAGGGAATCTGTTTATCCTATAAATGGACATTATCCTCCAAGGACATTTTAAAGCCCCATGGCTAGATCTGCATCCTGCATAGTCAGTACAGATAATCAACAACATAATATAGAATCATGTTACATTAAGGAAAAGTTTTGTATTTTTGATATTAAAAATGGCTTTTAATTATTTTCAGCATGAAAACATCTACAGAGGATTACTGAGAAGTTTGCTTCATCCTCTGGGCTCGGCAGATGGCACTGTAGGGCTAAGGCCAGGGGATTTACTTGATCATTTAAGAGAGGTAAGTTAAAAACATACTCTTGTCAGTACTCACGGGCTAAAGAAATGCCTATGATGTACTAAATTTTTAAAATATTTGACCAACCTTTAAAAAAGTTTTCTGCAATCCTGTCTAGAATTGATATTCAGTGGATTGCTAAAGTACCATGCAGTCAGGTACGTAGGAATTCTTTACTGAATTTTCTAAACGTAAAACGTATTTGATATGTATTCAAATAATAAATTTAATATTTTTGTTTACGCATAGGGATGTTTTTCTTTAGTGCAAGCATATCACATAACCGAAATCTCATTGAATGCAAGGAGGGCCTTGGTAGTGTTAGATAGAGGTTTCGGACAGTGCTGGTTTCTGATCAATTGGTAGTCTTCATGCAGGGTTTAAATATAGATGATTATGTGTCTGAGGAAACATAATAACATGGAAGAATTGTTAACAAGTTTAGACACAAGCCCATCACTATATATCACATCCTTAATTGACTGTACAGTGCTATATTATCTGCAGGTATTTGACATTGAGAGAGAAGACCATGAGCTGTATATTATGGAGGAGGTGCCGAACAGGGTAAGAAGTTATATAATAACCAAGATTTTTAGGAGCTGAATGAACACTTGTCTTGTTAAGTCATTTTATAAAGATACTGTGACGGACCCCTTCTCTCTGCCTGTAAAGTTAACAGTGACAGAAATTGTATTATTATGTACTCTTTTCTGCAAATGGAAAGGCAATTTCCAAAACTATAGTGCTTCAGTAACCGAAAGAATTAAGGACGGCTGTTGTATTGTAACCAAGTAGCATAAGTCAAAACAGAATGAATTTGCACAGAAAAGTTTGAATGTGAGAGTGGAAACTTATCATGATATGCTTCATAACATGAACCTCAGTCTGTCAAGAAGTGAAAATGGATTAATAAAGTGCTTAAAATTTTGTTTAGAGACATGCTTGTGATATTATAGAAGTAAATGAACATGCATGTTACCAGTCTCAGTAACATACATACAAACGTTGAAGATCTGAGACTCTGGGCAAACTTAGATGTAAATGGGTATTATAGCAGGGATGAAAAACTCACTGCTCTGAGACTCTCTCTCCCATCTGAGCATGATTACATCTGGGAAGAGTGTTCAAGAGCAATTCAATCAGCTGTGGAAGCTTTCTTTGTCATCAAACTAAGATACTATTATTATTTGATACGTATAAACTAAACAAAGATGGACATCATCAAACTAAGATAGATACGTATAAACTAAACAAAGATGGACATCATCAAACTAAGATAGATACGTATAAACTAAACAAAGATGGACATATAAACTAAGATAGGTAAACAAGGATGGACATCATCAAACTAAGATAGATACGTATAAACTAAACAAAGATGGACATCATCAAACTAAAATAGATACGTATAAACTAAACAAAGATGGACATCATGGCTGTTTTAATAATGTAAATCATAATGCAAAAGCTTTTTCATATCGTTCAGTTTTGAAAGGACAGTGTTCTGTAGTGTGTTCAAAATTTAATGTACTCAATGAAAACTTACCTGCTGAAATAAATATACAGATCAAGTAAAATGTTATGATTACAGTTATGTATAAAACTTCATTTAGGCTTGAATAAAAAGAAATGCATGCATGGTACACAGAAACAGTGTTTTATATCATGATAATTTTACAGTGATACAGTATATATTTCTACCTTTTGGGGCGGGGGATGGGGGTTATGGTTGAAATATTTTGTGAACACAGTCATGAAGCTGTAGCATCACTGTCACAGTCTCCTAAATGATCTGTAATAAGAAGAGGCAATTTGTCAGATAGTAATGTTTTGAATTAAAAAACGCATAATCTTCAACACAGTCTCATGTAGTGTGTGATAAAAATCTAGTTTATCTATACTTATTGTTACAATAAAATGCCATAATCATGCTAACATTTATCATGTTAACCTAAATTCTAAGAGTTGTTTTAGATAGCGTTTTGCTACAATTTTATGGTAATTCAGTGTTAGAGATATTTCACAATTATGCATAATGGACCATAACTGTACGTATTTCTATTTTTCACAGCCAAAGAACATACAAGTCAACCTCATGTTGTTCGAGGCAAATGGATTACGCAGTTCAGATTTTTCCGAAGGTTTGTAAACGTGGTTATTGCCTAACTACAGTACAGCATTGAAAGAATTCATCATTCGTTAGGCTAACATAACTTATAAGTGGTTCTAGTTACCCATTTTTATCTACCCTGAGTTTTATATGGTCCAATAAATAATTTACTGCATTGAAGTGGTGTTCTTTATTTCATACTCTTTTGGCTTGGGAAGGTCAGCATGTGATGTCAGTGTACTTGTGGGGTGCTATAACTTAGAATCATCAAGTGCAGTGTTTATACCATTTCTATCTAACAAGTTTGTTTTGTATGTATGTTATGCTTTGTATTAAAATTTGGATAATGTATTTTCTAGATACATGTAGCTACTTCTGCTTGCTTGCCGTACATCATCCAGCATATGGAAAATCGGCACAGAGCTCACCAAAATCTTCAGCTTCTCCAAGACTTTCTCCCAGGTGCTCCCCTGCTAGTTCACCACCGATATCACCGATGATTGATGCTAAGCGCCTTTCTCAAAAGACTGGTTCTCCACACCTGTATCCAAGGAATGGTTCCCCGCATCTCTCTCAAATGACTGGTTCCCCACGTCTCTCTCCAAGGGCTGGGTCACCCAATGCAGACTGGAAGACAAGCAGGTCAAGAAGTGGCTCTCTAGATTCAGAGGTTTACAGAACGAGTATTGTTAAAAGTTCATCACATCCCAAATGGAATGAGGAATTTACACTGTAAATACGTTTTGCATTAATGATTACATATTGGTTTTAGTTTGATTTAGTTTAGTTTACACTTAATAATTACACAATTTGATTGAAGACCCTTGATTCTTGCAACATGTACAGACTTTTAAATCTTGATGGTTGCAATAATCCTGAAGTTTAGATAAATACTAAAAAAGAAAGCATCTCTGTCTAATTCAACTGACAGACTTTGACCCTTCCCAAACACTTTGGTTAGTAATTTTCCATTGTTTTCCTTTGTTTTTAGCTCACCCTGACCACGATGTGGTCATGGTGAATTTTTAGGATAGTTGAATGTCCGTCGTCCATCGGTCGTCCGTCCGTTCACAATTAGTTTGTTTACACTCTAGCTTCTACATTTTTGAAACTATCATAATGAAACTTGAACACAATGTATACGGCCACAAGACCTCATATATAACTATGTTTACACTCTAGGACCTTCATTTCTTCACAAATTCTAAATATATTTATAAAGAATGTGTGTGACCATAAGATCTGGGATGAGTTCAGTTAGGGGCTTGATCGGATTAGTTCTTCCAGAGTTATGGCGCTTGATTTAACAAAAAATGCTATATTTAACTATGTTTACACTCTAGCACCTTCATTTCTTCTTTAATCCTTATCATATTTACAGAGAATGTGTATGACCATAAGATCTAGAATGAGTTCAATTATGGACTTCATCAGATTAGTTCTTCCAGAGTTATGGCCCTTGATTTAACAAAGTTTGCAATATATAACTGTGTTTACACTCTAGCACCTTCAATTTTTCACTTATCCTATTCATATGTACAGAGAATGTGAATGACCATGAGATCTCAGATGAGTTCAATTGTGGGCTTGGTTCTTCCAGAGTTATGGCCCTTGATTTAACAAAAATTGCTAAATTTAACTCTGTTTACACTCTAGCACCTTCATTTCTTCTTTAATCCTAATCATATTTACAGAGAATGTGTATGACAATAAGATCTCAAATGAGGTCAATTATGGGCTTGATCAGATTAGTTCTTCCAGAGTTATGGCCCTTGACTTAACAAAAATTGCAATATATAACTGTTTAACAGTCTAGCACCTTCAATTTTTCACTAATCCTAATCATATTTACAGAGAATGTGAATGACCGTTACAGAGAATGTGAATGACCGCTATATATTTAGCATGTTGCATTACCTATTGGACCTCTACCAAGATTGTTCAAATTATGACCCCCAGGTCAAAATTGAGACCGCCCCGGGGGTAGAGCTTAGGTACTTGGCTGCCTGGTTAACATCTTCCAAGAATATTTAAATCATGTTGTTCCCCAGGTCAAAATTGACCCTTTCTACTATTGATGACCTTGTATTATAGCCAATGGTAGCCAGGTGAGTGATATAGGGCCATCCTGGCCTTCTTGTTTTAAATATCTGTTAAGTCACCTTACCACTTAGTTAATAATGTTTCTGCTCAGTCACACAGCTGAAGATAAATCAAAGCACTGAAGGCACTAGAAATTTAAAACAAATATATTACATGGTTTTATATACACTTACCAAAACCACTTTGACAAAACCTACCAATAATTTTACATGATATTCATTTATTTGTAGCAATATTGAAGATAATTTGACAGATGAGATTCATATATACATTTGTGGGCAGGATCTGCAAGATGGCAAGCACGAAAAACATTACAATGTCAAACAGTAAGTGATACCTGAATTTCAGCTGAGGCCACCAAAACAGTTTAGTTTTGACTTATTTATTTTACATCAGTTGTAGAGCTATATATATAACTTCTTGCAACCAAAAGAGTTTGGTTTTAAACATTTGCTCCTTAATTGAGCTTAATTAACCACTTTCTCCTTTATATAAATATGAAGCACTTTGCAGTATGACACCACTGGGTTCATATCTGTAGCCAAAGCTTGGTGATTCACTGTCTGAATATGCAGTAACCACAGTTAGGTGTTACTAATCATTGTCGATATACACCTAACAACAGTTAGGTGTGGTGAAATAATCACTGATGATATGCCAGTAACTACAGTTATGTGTTCTACTAACTATGTTCAGCTTCTATTGACATGTAGTAATGATATTGATGAAAATGGCATGCAATATTGCAAAGTCACAAACAAGGAAATGTTAAAGAAATCGATGGACTCACCTCTGTGGTCGAGTGGCTATGGTCACTGAACCTCTCACTGATTGGCAGTCACAGGCCCGAGACTTTGTACCTACCAGACTTTTTCTTTGAGAAAATTTACAGCTTTTTATGAATGATAGGAGTCTAGCACTTTTCCGTAATATGAACGATTCTTTGGTAAACTGTCTCACTATAGGGTCAGGGAAATACTGCAGGAAGAGACTTTAAATCACAAGAAGAAGATGATAGTGTTGATTTTTTTTCCAGTTTCCTGAGTTTGTTAAAACACAGTTCTGATACTGATTATACAGCATCACTTGGATACATAGGAAAGGTCACGTTACCTGTTAGGGTAGGTATAGTCGTACCATTACGTTGTAATTTACGCTTGCTTATGAAGAGACATAAGTGAATTTTTATTGTGGAATATTTGCAGTTTAATATGTATAAGTAGGCACATGCATTAATCCTCGAAGAACTTGTGTTATAGGAGGATATTGTTGTCATGATCCTATTTATATATGGTTTTAACTGATAATCTGCAGGCTGAGTGGCTAGCATCACGTCCTTTAAATATATAGAGGTTTACCCTCCATCCATCCATCCAAAAACTGGATCCTGAGCTACCTACATGTTCTAAGTTCATTGATTTTGGCATTTTGTATAGAGGGCAGTATGTTGATTTCAATGTATGTACATTTTTTAGCCTACAAAACATTGTGATTGCAATGGTGACAAAAATAGTAAAAACATCACTTACATTACCTCAAAGAAGCAAGGCTGTAAAATGGCAGGGAACTCCTGTACTGCTTGAAGTTCTACGGTTGTAACCCAATGCATGATTTTCTCATGTTTTTTTTCTTACAGGAGATCGCAGCATTAGGTACGGATGATTGGTTTGACATCATGGTCATGGGAGCCAAAGGTCGATCTAGAGCAATTGGAAAATGCCATTTGAAAATTGGAATCTCATATAAGCAGGTAACATTATATATACGATCTCCAGTAGCATGATGCCCTAGTCACATGACAGATAGGTACCATGCACTGTTAACACATTACATTGTAGAACATTATAATTTTGCAAAAACTATTTTTCTTGGCTGAAAATCTTTCATAGGAATGTTTTTTATCTACAATATCTTGAAATGAATTCTGGGAACAAGATGGATCTGGATTATTGCTTGGAAACACATGTACTTTGCATCATAGTTAAATTTGGTCATGTATAACATTTAACTCACAGGTAGGAGTGTTGTGATTGTCACCTGTTTGACTGATAATACGAAGAATGTGGATATAGTCCCTGGGATAGATGCATGGGTCAGTTAGTAGAGAAAAACAAGAATTCTATCCAACATGAGCGGCTCTCCAGATATCACATCATTATGTTGTCTGCTCTACAGGTACTTGACACATACACGTTTTGGACATATATAATTTTATAAATTAATAGGCATATCATAATAAGTCCAAAAGTATATGTGTCAAGTACCTGTGGTCTGCTCTTGGAATTCTCCTAACTCATTGTTTAATGTTCAGTGTGACTTCACATAAGTGATAAATGTTAAATTTTCATAATTGTTTGGTAAGATATTTTTGACAGCAATTTCATAGATAAGAACTCACTTTTCAGTATTACATGTATATTCTTTCTAAATACAGATGTACACAAAGTCGTATTGACTCTAGAAATTTTTATGGCCTAAGAGAACTGAATGCATATATTAATGGTCTTTACATAAGGTATCGTCTTGAGTAGGTGTGTTCTGCTGTTACTTCAAGGGTTAACATTTTCTATAGGAAGTGCTATGCTGTATTTACAGCATGTGTTAATGCAATACTTGAGATGAAACATGCTATAATGAAAACACTTGATCACCTTGCTCAGTGCAACCTTAAGATGGATTTAGCTCCTAGTATTTTGGATGTGCCTGATCATGATCTGCATTGTTACCTATTCAGGTAGTTAATTTTAGTCCAAATTGAAAGATGAACCAGTCCATTTTAGAATTACAGAGGGTTGAGGGTTAACAATGCCTGGAATCTAGTTCAGAGCTTGTCTTTGAAGGGGGATTTCCTTGAGTTCATCACATTTCAGAATTGGTGTTAAACTGTGTGAAATTAAGTTCTTATGGAAAGCTGAGAACTGCAGAAGGTGATTTAGTAAATTAATGTTATCACATTCCAGTGAATCTTAAAGTTGGTTTGATTCTACTCACCTCTGAGCTTATATATTTTTATTTCCATGTGTTTGAAGAAAGGGAAAACATATGTTGTCATTGTTCTTTTGCAATTACCTCATATTAAACTATGATAATTTTATCACACAATTTTTAGACTGGCATTGTTCATATGATCTATATGAGATTTCATTTTTCTGCTAAGTATGGGATAAAATAGCCAATGATTGACTAACCCATATTTGCAAGTGTTGCAGAATGTTACCTTTTAACTGAAGTAAGAGATAAAAGGCAACAAGAAAAACTGTGATACAAAGTATCACAGCGGGCCAACAAACAATAATGCCATGTAAATATTTTGGAAATTGGTGGTGATGGTTGATGTTGAGGCATGGCCCCAAAAGAACTCGAAGAAACCAATTCTGGTTAAACAGCAAATTGACACGACATCACATCTATTAACAGACCTCAAGTATCGAAAATTTACTATTATCAAATAATATTTATACAGTATTGGCGTAGATTGCACCTGAAACGTGAAAAGCGCTTTTCTCTATTTTTATCAGCGTAGATTGCGCCCTCTATGAAACGAACGACAACTCTTGCTTTTCCAAAAAAATTGTCTGTGTCCACAGTTTTCATCTCAGAATTACCTCAGTTGTTCAATGAAGAGAGACGCATATATTCGGTCTAGTGTTTAAGTCTCCATGCATCTTTTACTCACCACGCATTAAATATAGCGGGCCGCTGCTGCGGCCCGCAATAATGTTTGCTGTTCATTTAGTTTACTTGGATCGACATCCCCCTCCCACTGCCTCTAGTAGAGTGGTTTAAGTTAATTGAAGGTAATTGGTTCAAGCCCCACTGCAGAACTACTGACTATTGGCATTGTTTTTACATAGGATAGGAGTCTAAATCCACTGGTTCTTTCATGGGGTGATGGTTATTAAATTTGCCTGCTGCTAGTATTGAATACCAGATATCGTTTGTGTGTAACCCACATCTATTTTGACCGAAATACTGTTCCAAATTTCCCTACAGGTTTTACACAGTAATATTTAGGAAGACTATAATACAATTACCCCACAATTCGGAACCATAAAAATTTACTCAAAATGTAATATTTCCATCTTTTTCTGTTGCCGGTGCAACAAATGGCCACTACAGCATGAAAACTTAATAAATTAATAAAGACACACCTTTCGGCCACTTTTACATGTTATATTAATCATATGTTAGATACTTTAAACTTGATATTGCACTAATGATGAATAAACACAAAAATTGTCCAAACAAAAGGAAAAATATAAAACTGATATAGATTTAAGTTTGCATTAATCAAACAATGATTACTTTGTTGATTTAATTGTGTTGTATTCTACACTAGTTTTTAGAACTATATTATTGACTTGTATTTTCAAAAGTTGGCAAACGGTCAAGATGGTAGCAGTATTTTAATTGACTAGTAGTTTGTGAGTTTTGAGAAGGTGTTGACACGGTAAAGATATTTGTGTTCTGGTGTTCTTCATTCAATTTGGTCAATATGTCTTTCCACCAACATAAATAATTGCCACTGTCTTGTGCATCATTTATAACAGAACTGATGATGTTTTTCCTCACAGACTTACCCAAAACTGTTTAATGCATGTTATACATGAATGCAACATATACATATACAGATACTCATATGATGTTAGAATGATAAACTAAGGGACCGATCATGCAGGTGAAACAAGTTCAATCTCGATCAATCAACGCATGCTTTAGAAATACCGTTGAACTATCAATCCTCTTCTGCAAAGCTTCAATAGAAGGTGATTTAGTACAGTCATTTAAAGGTGAACAGCTATCAGAATTGTAAACTGTCAAGATATTTTGCAAAACTGAGGACAGAATTCTATTTGTATGGAAATGTTCATCACGTTTCAGTATTGTCAACTCACTGTGAATGTTTGGGATTATGTTCATCACCTTTCAGTATTGTTTGGCAAATTGACGTTCAAAATTGTCAACTGTGAATTGTTTTGGCAAAACTGAGAATAGAAGGAGATGAACTAGTAGTGTCATCACCCTTTCCCAAAGCTTGATTCAGTGAAGCTGTCCTGGCTATACAAGAAAAACACGTACAGGCCTTGTATACTCAAAAATTTCCCCGCCCATCCCACTTCCTTTAAAAAAACATCAATTTTTTTACCTACACAATAATAAAAATCATAGAACATTGTATCTTAAATAATCCTTTGTGTCCAATGCAGATTGTAATCAGAAAAAATAGAATTTGTAGTTACAAATATAATGAACCCTACAATTAGTCTGCCAGTATGAATTCTCTCATCGGTATCATCAGTGTTGCTTCTTCTGACTGAGGGAACTTCGTAAAAAACAGCAACTCGAAGAATTTAATTGACAAAAACTACGCAAAGGTCAAAGATTAAAAGTGTAAATTTTTATTAAGCGAAAAGTAGTTTGCCATAGGACCTTTAATTTCTGTTTTGGCTCTAAGCAAAGGCATTTACTATTTAAAGGACTATGACTTTAAAGAAGCTTAGACTATTCCACTGCCTTGTTCATTTCCTGTTAAAGTTCTGCTTTAGCGATAGATGTATAAGTTTGTATTCTAATGGTTGCTACTACATAAAAAGATGGTTTGCCTTGCACTTATTGAGTCCAGCGTTTAAAGCTTTAATAAAGTAGTTATCATTAGAGAACATTGCAACAATAAAATCATTCGCTGACATGAACACAAAGTATTTTAAGTGAAATCGCAACAGCTTGTTTTCCATTCAAACATTCAGAAATAATTTCATTGAAGTTGATAAAAATTGGTTTAAATGTCCAATGGATGGTACACTACTATGTTACCACTGTTGTTATAAAATTCTACATCACATATCATTTCGGTTGTCATGACAACCAGAAGGAAAACTTGAAGGAAAATATACATTTATAGAAGGTAGGAATTATACCCACTGACCAAACAAGGACATACTAGCAGGAGAAGAGGGGAGGGTAATAATTATGTGGACCCTGAAGAGAGATATAATTGTGACTGATACATTTCATTCCTTAATTGTCAGGTATTTTCTGTTCATTTCTGTAATGTCATGAATTGTGAATATTGAGTCAGAGGTATTCTGAGTGAGTGACTAAGTATTAGTTTGTGCAAAAAAAAAAAAAGTTTGTGAGAGATACAGAATCAATTATATATAGTTGTGCTAATGTACAGTGTATTAGATATTTTATCGCCATCATTTGTTATACAACTGTTTAACTTTCAGGCATTTGAGAATGCAATTCAGTTTTCCAGCGAAGACTTCTACCAAGCATACCGGCAGTTTCTTCGTTACACGTACAGGACTTCTAAAACTTCAGTAAGTTGAATTTGTGCAGAAAAAATCTCCGTGAAGTTTTAACTAAGTTTCAGCAAAGCAATGTTTAAAAATAGAAAAATTTCTTGAAATTGTTTCTAGGCCGCCATGACGAATTTTGTAACAAATAATTGGATAGAGATAGAATTATATAAGATTAGATCCTCAGCTTTTCATCTCCAAAACTCCATTTAGGTTTTCATCAAACCCATCGTTTGATTTCCATCAAACTTTGTAGGAAGCATCAGTATGAAGTCTTGTTGTGCATATTTCAAAACAGGGTCAAATGGTTAAAGGTCAAAGTCACAGGGACCTGAAATATGCAAATTGTTTGTCCACTCTTTGTCTCCAAAATGCCATGTTCGATTTTCATCAAACTTGGTTGGAGCATTAGTATCAAGTCTAGGTGTGCCAGTTATATAACTTGGGATTGTAATATTAGTCAAAGTTCTAGGCCAATGTTGTCTAAAAATTTAAAATCTTGTCAGCCATTCACTACAAATAACCTTGTTTGATTTTGAGCCAACATAACAGAAAATATCAATGTGAAGTCATTTATAATTTGGGGTCATAATATGGTAAAAGGGCTTATAGATAGAAAATCTATTCAGCTCTACATCTCTTGTAAGATCTTCATTGTATGAAGCATCAGTAATTAGTAGGAAGAGTAGTCGTGCAAACATGTTTTATAATAATGAGGCACTTTAGGCTTTCTTACCCAAGTTAGTTGAACATTTTGAGAGGAACTGTACTGCAGTAGTTAGTCATCCCTTTAGGAGGGATAGGGGCAAATGGGAGATAAATGTGGGTTTCAAAAAAAGTGCTAGTTAATAAGATTATCTTTATTTTTGTTAAAAAAGCTTAACAACATGAATACAATGCTTTCAGTTAGAGAGATTGTATTGGTTTGTGTATTCTATTTTTTAGGGATGTATCGCTGATATATATGGCTCGTTGTCTTTGAAAGACCATAGAATACTAAGGATGTTTGCTGAGGCCCACAGTATCTCGAAAATGTCTCAAGCCATTGTGTAAGTGTAAATCTGTTTGTTGCCAAATTTAATGCCGGTTTCAACGGTATTTCTGTATTTCAGTCATTTTAGCATGTAAGCAGTTTACCTTACCATCATTTTTTATAAGAACCAGTACTAGAACCCTATTGTCCATAAAAAACGGCCATTACCTCACATAAATCTACATGGTCAGTAGCACGGCTCGAACCCATGACCCTAAATTAATTCAATGAGAGGTTACATAGATTTCATGTCAGTGACTAACCACTTGACCACAAAGATGGATGTGTAAGTATAACAATCAGGTGTCTTTTATCTACCTTGTTCCTAAAACAGTAATTTTGAGTACCAGTCTAGGTCTGATTTCATAAAAGTTGTCAACCAGTCTTGTTCTCTCACTCCTCATTGGTTGGTTTTGAGATTGATCTCATTTCTATCCAGTATTATGCAAGAGCATTAAGCATTATTTTTTGGATGAAACCTTAAACTTAGGTCCCGTGTATAGGTGCTTAATACACAAGGCATGTAAAAGAACCAAGGACATCTCTGAACATGGGTGGTCTTCTATATTTTGTACAATCCACCTAAAACTTCAGTACTGATTATAAATTATTATAGAAAACTTGTACAGTAATATAGAGTTTTTCAGTACTATAAAGTACTTAAGTAGCATAGTGATCAATTCATGAGATGGGGTATTAATTATGTCCAGTGATAGCTCTATAGTTGTAACTGCCTTTGGGTTTTTAATTGTGAAGAATACATGTATCTTAGTCTGTACCAAAGATTACACATAAAGAGAGCATGTTGACATGCTGCAGTCTGTGACCAAATGAACATAGCTATATAAAACTTACAATTTTTACACATTACATGTTCTTTTCTTCAAGGAATGTGATATGTTTATTGGAGCTACAAAGTGAAGATGAACACATGGATGTTGGAGAAGGCAATCTTCAAGTTGCTCTTGATAATCTGAGAATGACTTGGGCCGCCATGCAGATTGGGCAGAAGGGTTTGCTGGACCGCATGCCCCTCACTGATACAGAGGTTTGTAAATAACAGGTCAACAGACTGCTATTATCTGGCAGGTTTCACAGATGTTACCTTCCAGTTAACTGACTGCTATTAAAACTGGCAGATTTCATAAATGTTACCAGTTCGAGTTAACAGTCTGCTATAGATTTGCAGATTTCATAGATGTTATCTTCCAGTTAACTGACTGCTATTAATTTCATGATGTTCATAATAGATGAAAAATCGAGGAAGTTCAATTCCCCGTGCACTCTTATGTTCACGGGAAATGTTCAAAAGTAGTCTTTAAGATAGGATGAATGTATACTTAACATGTTCAACACCCTTCAGCATTCTCAGCCTAATGTTTAAAAGCAAATTTGTTTTCATATCTCTAACAGTTACTGTTAGAAAGTAAAGACAAAGCAAATATATACCAAAAGAACGTTCTTAAAATTAATTCTGTTTTCAGATTTCGGACAATATAATAGTAATGAAGTGACAGAGTATATTATATATCCCAAAGGCATGTTCTCTTAATTTTGTTTCCAGATTGGCAACAACAAATATACATGAAAGTAGGAACAAAGTACAATGAATAACAGTCTGAATAATATTCACTTTATTTTGTTTTCAGATCTCCAACTACAGAAGAGTAGCCACAAAGTATATCCGACTGAAGAGTGATCTAATCTTAGACTTGCCTGAATTGTTTCCACCAACAGTAGACAATCTTAATCTGGTGAAGTCAGAGTTAAGGTAAGGTACCAACGCCTAAAGCTGTAGCAAAAATGGTCACTTTTTGGGGCCACACAGTCAAATTTGTTTTTTCAGAGGTTCTGAAACATTTTCATATATTTGTTTCAAAACACATTGTAAAAATGTCGTAAGATATGATATTAAAAACTCTTACCACCTGCTATGTCACACTTTATGTATAATTTCTTCCCAGCCAAAGGCTTATCAGGTATTGTCATGAAATAAAAACACATTTTCCCATGTAAAATGTCTTCCTAGGAGAATGCAACTTTAAGATGGTGATTCGAGATTTGCAGATAAGGTTAATGTAAAGGTAAATTATTCTTCTTAAAAAGTAAAAACATAACAGTATATTCTTGTGGATCAATTGAAGCACGTTCCTTTAAGGTAGTGCCTAAGACTTACATTTGTCAAAATCTTCAAACTAGGCGTTTATCCTTTTATCATGTTAACAAAGTATTCAAACCTATACATTTTTCGAAAGGTCTTTTCAAAGATGCTAAACACATAAAATGAAACAAATGATTGTGCGTATAAATAAAAAAAGGAATATTTGTTTTGTTTGGTTTATTTAGAGATTGAAAAGATTTAGTTCTTTCCAAAAATACATAGTTTATTAAGAGATTGTAAAGATTTAGTTCTTTCCAAAAATACATAGGTTTACATACAAATGTACTTTCTATTCACAATGACAAAAAAAACACTAAAAGATTTTGCCAAATAAAATTTTACTTTTTTTCTGGTGCTACCTTAATTGTTTAAGTTCCATGATCACTTTAAGATATTCAACACAACTTGCTTGATTGAATAACTTTAAGGATTATGTTAAACTGAGCCTGATAATTGAATGAGAATCCATACTTAAAACACTATAGATGCTTTGAGAACATGAAAGAAATGAGTTATAATGAATTATTTCAGCTACTGGCTAAAAAGATCGAATGATAATTTTGAATATTCCTACCAATATTGCTCAAAATTTAGTAGATCTAGTTGACCGAGGTAGTCAAAAACAGTTACCGAGTCCTAAAAGTTCACTATACAAATATATTCATGAAGAATGAAACTGTTAAAGACATTGATTATTTTGATTATAACTTTGATAATATTCCATTTTTTAGTACTGGTACCGTAGTATAAAACAGTGATAACTATTTTTGTGAGAATTATGATAATCATTTTTAATGATAATATTGTCATAACTCTAGTAATTAAATTTCTGGACCAGTGACATTTTGATCAGCATGACATTGTGTAGCCTCTTTCCTAATAAATGAGTGTTTAGAAATGAAATAGAGATATAAATAACATCACTGGAAATTCATTGTTTTGCATTTTTATAATTCAAGTGTGATAGTACAGCTGCTTGGCTTGGATCTTTGGCAGTCTAACTGTGAAACTCAAAAGGAAATAACTGAGAAAATGACAAAGAAGTTGCAGGAGGACACAAATACTTGGATAGATGCAGAACTTGCCAAAATTGAAGAAACTAGTGTGGAGATTAAAGACAAAGTTGTCCCAGAGATACAGCGACTGATCAGTAAGTTATGTGGTGTATTTAATCTGCTATAATGAAGAATTGAGATAAACTTGGATCAAGGACATGACCAGGTCTTTAGAAAGGAAAAACAGGTCAGATGACTTTAGTTTACACTTTCTTTCGGAAGTTATTGCCTTCCTTCTTCTTTAACAGAATCTTGTTGATGTCGTCTGCTTATAATTTACAAGATAAGGTCAGGCTGCTTTATTAAGTTATGGCTTTCTTTTTTATGTCTTTGACATTTTGTGTTGATGTCATCTGCATTTGTGTTATATCTTACAGCTGTCTAGCTTTGTTATTTAGTTACCAGGCTTAAATGTTTTGTTTTTGAGTGACCTTGTTTATGTCTTCTTACTTACATTTTACAACTTGAAAGTTATCCTGCTTTAATAAGTAATAGCTTTTTTGTCTTTGGCGGATCACATTTATGTCGTTTGCCAACTTTTTACAACTTATGCCGTATAATGGTCATCATGCTTTTATTAATTATGGCTTTCTTTTGTCATTGACAGATCTGGTAGATGTTGTCTGCTCACACTTTACAGTTTTGCCGGTACTTAAACAGTTCTACAGTAGCTTGGATATCAGCTACTACAAGCTTGTCAGTTTCATAGTGGAGAGAAAGGTAAAACTGTTTCCATGAGTGTTTTTTGGGGAAATTTGGTCACAGTTGTTGTTAATTAATTTCGTTTTCAAGCTTAACAGAACATTTTTTTTTACTTTAGGCTATTATATTGTCTCCCTTTTTGGAGAAACATGCCATCTGTCCATCAATCCATCCACCAGAATGTCTGTTCGTCTGCCCAATACTTTTCTGCTCTTCATCTCCACAACCCCAGATCTTTATCAAACTTGGCAGGAAGCATCAGTGTGGAGTCGTAGTTGTGCATATTACAGTTTAGAGTCATATTGTCAAAGGCCAAGGTCACAGTTGGATTTTCATCATACTTATCAATTCTGTAAGCTTCTTCCAATTGAGTTTTGAAATCATTGTTGTTTTTTTGCAGATCTCAACAATGTGTATGACCATAATGGAGAAAATGAACAAGTACATGAAACGATACAACAGTTTTCCAGTAAACATCAAGCTTGTCAGCAGGCAGACCCTCGCACTTTACTTCTGTCTTAGGAAACTTCATTCAACAGTTCGGGAAAATGTGAGCAGAAGGTTGGTAGAAGAATTTGAATTTCATGTTGAAAGAAGAAAACTGCTCTTTCCCTTTTTGCTATGTTAAATTAGTTGATCCAGGTAGTTAAAGTACAGGTATATGGCAACTGAGTCAGTTAAAATGTTGTTTTTAGCTTGATGCTTTTAATAGTAGTTTGAGCTACTCTACCCTGACATCACCAGCATTATATAACACTTTATTTAAGTTTTTTGTAATGATGTCACAGTATTTTGTTATCATATTATGTTCATACTTTAGAAGTTTGTGAGAAGTGTATTAGTGTAAACATTTTAGTGTTCATATTTTGTAAGTGTACATATTTTGTTTCTCTTTGCAGAGAAGTGTTCAGATTGAATCTGTTTCACTACCAGGAGTGGTTTGAGTTATCCATGGTTTATTGGCTTCAGACATTTAAATCTGAATGTATACAGAGAATGGAGAAAGCTATAGAAATAGACAAAGATGTAAGTTGATGTTAACTTAGCTAACTTTAGATATCAAGGGGTTCAGCTTATTCTCCCCTGTTCCCCATTGTCTCTAACTTGTAAATAGGTACCAGTAAAGAAAATTGCTGAGTCCCTCTCTGAGAAGCTATTAATTCCTTCAACAGCGTCATCAGGAGATTAATTAATATAATGTAAGAGGTTTGTGTCGCATTCAAGCCAAAACAAATTAGTCAAATGAAAAAAACGGTTTGATTTTATTTTGTGTAATTGCAGGTTGTTGTTGCCACAAATCTAGTCAAATATTCGCATGGGAAGCATTCTTCGGTAGATGTGCTGTCGGGCTTTGGCCCGGTAAGGTTGTGGTTTTGGGTTTTAGTGGATGTGCTTTTTTTTTTTTTTTTGTGTGATTTTTCTTCCTCCACAGTCTGAGTAGTAGGAGAGTTTAAAGAAGCGTTGTTAAAATGAACAACTGTCTCTCTGTCTGCATCTCTTTTGAGAGAGAGATAAAAAAGCTGGTTGAATCCACAATTAATTACCAAATGGAAATGGAATGTGCGACATGTAGTCACTTATGCAAGTCAGTTCTGTGTATTGCAATAGGGGCCAATGAAAACATCTTTGCCAGTGAAATACATTGTACTAGGTAGTTCCTGACTTTCATAATCAGCTTCTGAGTAGCCATCGTCGGAACCCACGGCTAATTCCTGCCGCTTCTCTCCGTCCTGGGTTACCGAGGATGCTGAGTAGCTAATGTTACGCAAGTGTCTCGAGAGAATTAAGTGCATGTTTTGTTACAGAATACATTAAATCGAGTCTAAACAAGGCTGTAGATGTTTCACACAATAAATTACGACATATAATGTCAACATGAGGCAAAAACATCTTTGAGCATTAAGTACAGTGTTTTTAGCTCACCTGGCTACACCAGGGTGAGCTTTTCTGATCGATGATTGTCCGTCGTTCGTCGTCCGTCAACATTTTGATTCAACCCGACATCTCCTCTGAAACCTCTAGGCCAATGTTATAAAATATGCAGGAATGTTCCTTGCATGAAGCTCTACCAAAATTGTTCAAAGAATTCCATTCCATGCGAACTCTGGTTGCTATGGCAACAAATAGGAAAATCTTTAGAAATCTTCTTCCCTCTTCTTCTCTGAAACCACAAGGCCTCGGCAAGCCCCAGGCCCAAAACCACCCCCCCCCCCCCCGATATTTGGCAAGTAGCTTGTCTAGTGGACCTCTACCAGAATGTTCAAATTATGACCCCGGGTCAAAATTGACCCCGCGGCCGTGGGCACTTAGTTTTTGCATAGGCATATATAGCAAAAATTTTAAAATCTTCTTCTCTGAAACCACAAGGCCTAGAGCTAAGAATTTGGCATGTAGCATTGTCTAGTGGACCTCTACCAAGATTGTTCAAATTATGACCCCCAGGTCAAAATTGACCTACCCCCCCCCCCCCCACGTTAGTTTTGCATAGGAATATATAGGAAAAAATTTAAAAAATCTTCTTCTCTGAAACCACAATGCCTAGAGCTTAGATATTTGGCATGTAGCTTGGCTAGTGGACCTCTACCAAGATTGTTCAAATTATGACCCCGGGTCAAAATTGACCGCAGGGGATGGTCACTTAGTTTTGCATAGGAATATATAGGAAAAACTTTAAAAATCCTCTTCTCTGAAACCACAAGGCCTAGAGCTTAGTTATTTGGCATGTAGCATTGGCTAGTGGACCTCTACCAAGAATGTTCAAATTATTACCCCCGGATCAAAATTGACCCCCGCACGGGGTCACTTAGTTTTATATAGGCTTATGTAGGAAAACTTCAAAAATCTTCTTCTCTGAAACCACAAGGCTTAGAGCTTAGATATTTGGCAGGTAGCATTGGCTAGTGGACCTCTACCAAGATTGTTCAAATTATGACCCACGGGTCAAAATTGACCTTGCACCGGGGGTCAATTAGTTTTACATAGGCTTATATAGCAAAAACTTTAAAAATACCACAAGGCCTAGAGCTTAGATATTTGGCATGTAGCATTTCCTAGTAGACCTCTTCAAAGTTTGTTCAAATTATGCCCCTGGGGTCAAAATTGACCTTGCCCAGGGGGGATCATTTGTTTTACAAAGGCGTATATAGGAAAACTTATTTGGTTTATAACATTATCTAGTGATCTTCCACCAGGCAAGTGGACTTGTACCAAGGTGAGCGATATAGGGCCATCTTGGCCCTCTTGTCTACATTACATTATACATCATGTAAAGCAAAGGAATCTCTTGGAAAAAGGTATATTACATGATATATAAATACATACAGATGTCACTGTTTGCTTTTAAAGCATTAAATGCCATTGTTCCTCTTTTAGGTGATTGAAGAATGGAGGAAAATAGATGTACGAGACCCAGATTGTGCATTACTGGGTGTAACAAAAATTACAGATGTAAGTATTTTCTACCATTGTTTTGTTTATGTTGAATTATTTCAGTATTTCTTAATAATTTATGTAAAAGATTGACAAATCTATACCAAGTCCATATTAGAAAATTTAGCTTGCAACTGGGTTAAGGATACACTGATCTATCGCTTTTAATGTCCCACTTCTGTAGGTCACTGGCTTAAAGGTCAAGGTTAGGCTTTTAAAAAGGATTTCTGCTCAATAACTTTAGAAGGCTTCAAACTTGGTGGAGACATTGGTCTGTGTCACTAGATAGTAGATATACCGAACAAAGGTTAAGGTCACAGTGACATGGCATTTAAAAATGGTTTCCACTCATAACTTGAGAAGGCTTTGACATAGGTTTATATGAGAAAATCTTAAACAAATTTCTTGTCTCCAACCACAAGGCCTAGAGCTTATATATTTGGCAGGTGGCATTACCTACAATGGTCTAAGGATGTCCCTTGATTTACTGATCTACGTTCTTGTTTTTATGCTACAGCAATGAAATTTTAACCATACGGATAGTTATGCATGCAGATTTTACATTTGATCTTGACTTGCTTGCATACTTTCTGTTTTTGAAGCTACATGAATGAAATTTGGACCATGAAGACAGTTTTGCATGTAAATTTGGTATATGTCTTTTTAAGCAAAAGAGATGTCAAAGGACTACTTTAGCAGTTTTGCAAACTTGTTTCCAAAATTCCTTTGACTGACCTTGATTATGACCTTTTGACCTACTTTCCTGTTATAAAATGCAGTAATAATTAGGTGAGCAATGAAGGACTTTCATGTCCCTTTTGTTTAGATTTTTATTTGTCCATTTGGTTAGAACAAGAAATTGAATACATTGTATAGTAAAATATTCTTTATATTTTGCAGATAGTTTGTGACGGTGCTAGATTATACGCAGAGAAGGTCCACTCCATCTTGGAGAGGAATGGTTACTATGACGATAAACACAATGCTGAGTTTGATGTTAATGACAGGGTAAGAAGGGGAAGCACTGTATCTGTCTAAATATTGAATATTGAGAACAGCTGTATGAAAACCTGTAATGTCAGATGTCGGACCTGAATTTTTATATTGTTAAACACGTCTCCTCTTTATAGAAACATAGGTTCTTCATACAGCAGGCCTGTTGGTTGTATTGGGTGAGATGAATATTATCATTAACCACAAAAAAGCAGAATTACTTGGGCTTGAATGTGACCATTTTTAAAAATTTATTTTCTTTAATTTGTTTAAGAGACTGATAAGATCTCTCCAAAAATGTTAACATGATGATATTGAAAAGTAAACTTTTGAAGAAAATTTCAGCCAAACTTATTTGTAATTATTGTATAAAATGTTCTGTTTTTCACAGCTGTGTATCACAGTGAACAACATAGAACATGTCCGCATGTATCTTGGAGGAATATCAAAACTTCTTATATGGGACAATGTTGTCATGATGATATCTACACGATACAACAATGACAGCATCGGGAACCAGTGTCTTGCAACTCTTCAAAGGCTGGTTGATACGTCCAATGATGAAATTTTGCTAAAAAGTGCGAAGTTGCTGGAACAGATCTGCGAGAAGATGAGAGCTGACATTGAGCGTTACATGGAGATATTTACAAAGAAGGAGCCGAAGAAAGTGTCCGTAAGTCGTTATTTAAATAATGGTACAGTCATATCTAAATGTCTTTCTTACAAGCTTTATGATCACATAAAAGGGTAATGTTACCATAAGAATGAATTCGTTTCTGATTGATTAATGAATTGAAAATATTGTAAGAAAATTGTTTGAATTAATGCTAAGCAGGAAAGATTTTTAATGACTGGCCATACAGTGATGGCATTGGCCGCCCTGTCTTTCTGTCCTGCTTTTGTGCAGAGCAGAACTTGAAAAGATAACTTGAAAAGTATTGAATGGAATATATTGATAAGAATACAATGACAGGAAGTGCAGTTCACTACAACCATAACTCTAGTTTCATTAGATTAGGAGTTTAACTGTCCTTCTTGTGGGAATAATTATGCAAAGAGTATTGAAGGAAATTAATTGAAACTTCATATTTTGATAGAGGACAATGAGAGAAGGTGTTGTGCACAAAAGATCATAACTCTAGCTTCATTATATTTTGAGTTACTGCCCGAGTTGCTTTTTGCTGTGCATAGCTCATAAGGAATCATACTGTGTTTGACTCAAATGTTTTGTTATTACAATAAGTGATATTATGCATACAGATTTGTTTGATTTTATTTTCAGTCAGTTGACAAATTTCTCGGATATTTGAATACAAATCTTCAGACATTGAACAGTCAGTTGATGCCAGACATCTACCCCTACGTAAACAAGCAACTATGGGATCTTGTATTGAAGGCACTAGACAAGCAGCTACAGACTGGGGTTTGTGCATTCTAAAATTTGATTTTTGTACAATATAATTTTGTATTAGTTAGAAATGTAAACTGGTATAATGATGTGAAATAAAGAAAAGGATCCCCTGCTCAATCAAACATAGCACCCAATAACAGACTTACACGCTGAAAAAACTCCTTTGGCAGAGTGGTTATAGTCACTGACTGGAAATTACTGTAACCTCTCATAGATTGAGGGTCATGGGTTTAAGCCAAGCTTCCCTGTCTCTATGTACTTGGCAGTTTTTTATGGGTGGGATTTAGTACTGGTCTTCCCGGGGCAAGTGGGTAAACTGTCCACCTGTAAAAATCACAGAAATATGGTTGAATCGGGCATTAAACTCATGTAACAACATTAAGAATTCATATTTTGTGCTTTTTTGTGCATATCAAATATGCAAAGTAAATTTTGAAAGATTGATTTGTGAGTGATGATATAGAAGATGTATCTTTTTTCTTTGATTGTTTGTATGTCCCGGCTGACCCTTTTTGAGTCTCGGGATTTGAACTGGGACCTCTAGATTGGTAGTCCAGAGCGTTAATCACTCTACCACTGCACCACCCACTAGATGATGTATCATGTGTGTGCTGTTTGAACAGCTGAACAATATTTTTAGCTTGTTAATATTGTGCATATTTTCATGCAATATTCGGAGGTATAGAGATTTGTTGTTGTCATTGTCCAGTTATTTTTAACCATAGGCCAGAAACACTTTGAAAAGTGATTATTACTTACGCAAAAACTGTCAGATTTGCCATACAATTTATGAGAATATGGGACATCTGTGTCTCACTGGCTCATTTCTAGGTCTTTGGCTGTGTTGATGTTAACAAACTGTAACTTTTCTAATTTGTGTAGCAATTACCGGAGTACTATGAAAAGATGAAGATGCACCTTCGAGCCATCGTCTATTTCTTCCAACGAACTGGACTGGAGGAGAGAATAATGTTTAACAGTTTGTACAGTGATTTGAGAATGAAGCTGGACAATAATTCCAAGAGGTCAGAGGAACTTATGCTCATGTATTACAATAAACTGGCAACAGACCTGGTAAGCACTTTGCTTGATTTATACAGACCATACTTTATATGTCTTTGATTTATACTTTACACAACTCATGAAGATGTAAAATAAAATATTGCTGAAATGTCGAAGAGTTAAACTTCTACCTACAGAATTTCTAATTGGTTTGACCAATTCTTCATTTAGACAATTAGGAATGTTGACTGAAATGTTTGTGACTGTAAAGCAAGACTTTGTAGACTGTGATCAGACTGCATTATAATATTGTTAGGCAGATCATGGTCTACACTTTTTGCACAGGAAAATTTATGCCAAGTTTAGTAAAGATATAAAATTGAAAGAAGTTTTAAAATTAGTGAAACAAACAATACAGTTTTTAGTTACAGCTAATAACCATGCCTGTATGTTCCTTAAAATAGACACTACACATACTGTAATTTAAATCACTGTTTGGCTGTTGGAAAGCTGAATTAGTGTTTTCCAGCACTGAGAAAGATGTAGTACATGTATTTCATGAATCATTTGATGCTTTTGAAATGGAATTACAAAATGTAAATGATTCAATATTTGTTAAAATATTTAGGTGACCCCGACAGAATGTTATGGACATCTTGCTTTCAAAGCTGGCTACATGGAAGAGACACGGGGGAATGTTACAGTATTTGTGACAGGTAATATTGGGTCGAAAGTTTCAACATTTTTATTGGACTTGATTTTAACCCCATTCAGTCTCTAGCCTATAAACATATTCTATTATGTGCAGGTAAAATCACAAAATTCTTTGACTACAATTTTCTAGAATATAATCTAGGGGTGAAGGTTAGAATAATTAGATGAAAGATAATGAAAAAATTGTTATGTTCTTGAAAAAGAAATAAAATTACCAGAAGATTTTGCAGTGAAAAATGATTTTTGTTCAGGGAGAAGTTAGTGAAAAACCAGGTACTCGAAAAAATGACAAATTTTTAAACTATATGTAGTAGCAACCCAGTTCAATTATCATCACTAGCACATTTACCACAATCATGTACATAGAGGAACGCTCATACCTCCTTAAGATAAACCAATTCTCGCTTTGAATAATGAATTCGCCCACTTCATTTTTTTGTTTTTATCAAACCCACAAAGTAATCAGAAGCTCAGATATATTAAAACTGCACCTTCTTGTACAAACAGTTCTCACATTTAAGGTAGCACATGATAAAAGCTGGACTTTCATTCACCAAAGTCTTCAAAATGTTTATATCTTTTTCATTGTTGTAATTATCTAAATATACATAATTATCAACACATATTTGGAAAAGTAATAATTATCATGCTGTAAACAAATAAAAAACAAAACAAATGATAGTGCTATTGATTCCAAAAAGAAATAGGACATAAAGTATCCTCATACCAGTGTTATCAATTTTTGAACAAGGCTTGCAGGTTAACGTAGGACCCTGGTATACCAAAAAAGTTTGTTGCATTTTATGCACCATTCCATGCTTGAGGGAACCATGTCCAATAGCTGTATTTAACTTAATTTTACGCGCTTTCATGAGCTATGAAAGAAGGTTATACTCCACTAACCATACAATGATAGTCATAAAAATTTAAACAAATAGTGCTTTCAAATATCCATGATAAGGTTCCCTCAAGCAGAGAACAATGTGTACATGCAAAGTAATTTTGGGATGTAGAGATTATCCTAAAAACCATGTTAAACTGTAAACCATGTTAAAATATTGGTACATGTAATGGGTTAGAATTTTTATTACATTTAGTAATGTATTTCTCTTTTGAAATCAAGAGCAGCATCATTTGTTCTGCTCTATTTGTTTCAAGATTGAAAAGACGTTTCCAAAACTGTATACTAGGTTTACATACTTTCTAAACACAATAAAAAAGAAAAAAATGTTTAAAGATTTTGACAAATAAATTTCTATCTTTTGTTAGTCGCTACCTTAAGTAATGAATTATTGTGCTTCATTATTTGTCTCGCATACTTTAGCTAGTATTTTTATTAAACCTAGCCTGCTATAGTGGCTTCAGTCTGTAAACAGAAATGAATTAACAGCCTCAAAGTTTTCATACACTTACAGTAGACTCCAGTGGTATGATAAAAATTAGCTTGTTGAGTAACATCTCCTTCCTTGTTTATGATTAAAATGCCTAATATGATAGGAGTCTTAATTAGCACTTGAAAAATTAGCACAGTTCGCATGTAAAGCCTTCAATTGACGTCAATATAGTTATAAATGATGATGTAGGTACATGTATACAGTTATGGTCTTTAACTTTGGAGAGATTTATAGTAAGTTATAAACTTTTGTACATAATACTTATTAAAGAATCTTCTAGAATACAACCCTAGGGCTGTAAATCAACCCATTTATACCTATTTTTCTTAAATGGGATCTTCTGACTTACAATTTGGGTGAATCTGTTTCTTAAAAAGGGGGTGTTTTGTAGAATTCGGATCAGACAACATTGTATTTTTTGTCTGCTTTTGAGCGTAGTTATACCCCCGAACACAAAGTGTTAAGGGGGGTATACTGGATTCAGCTTGTCTTTCTGTCTGTCTGTCCGTACATGCCCAGTAGACATTAGGGGGTTAGGGTTTGAGTACAACTTAGCATTGTGAGGTTGTTTTAGTTCATTCCATCATTATTGGGTTAAAAACAGCATTGTGGGGTTAAATAATTCTATTATGGGGTTAAAAAAGATCAAAGAAAGGTCAAAGGGATAACCTCACAAAGTCCGTCTGGAGAGTATGCCCGTCCGTCTGTAGAAGGAATCTTGTGAACACTCCAATACCCCTGATCAGAATTTAATGATACTTCACACAAGTGATAAGTACAATGCCTAGTTGTGCATGGTCTATGTTTCGGGTCTCTAGGTGAGAGGTCAAGGTCACAGGGGCTCGAGATGGTAAAATCTTGTGGACGCTAAATCTCCAAAACTCTTGATCAGAATTTGATGATACTTCACACAAGTGATAAATACAATGCCTAGTTGTGCATGGTCCAGATTTCGGGTCTCTAGGTCAAAGGTCAAGGTCACAGGGGCTCGAGATGGTAAAATCTTGTGGACGCTAAATCTCCAAAACCCCTGGTCAGAATTTGATGATACTTCATAGAAGTGATAAGCACCATGCCTTGTTGTGCATGGTCCATGTTTCGGGTCACTAGATCAAAGGTCACAGGAGCTTGAGATGGTAAAATCTTTTGCACTTTTAATCTCCAAACCCGCTGGTCCAAATTGAATTATTCTTCACAGAAGCCTTAAGATGTGCAGGTCCAATAATCAAAGCATCAAATATTACATAAATTTAAAATACCGTGTCAGTGTGGTGTTCGGGGGGTATTCATCACCTTCAGTGATAGTTCTAGTTGTTTCAGAAGGCAAATGTTTTATTAGGCACTAGGCATGAATGGGTTAAGGAAATATCAGTTTAGGTTAAAGTTTTAAGTCATTGTCTTACATATGTGATTACATATAACTACATATACACAGTTAAACATGTCTTTAACAAGCAACAAATGTGTACAACAAAAGCGTCCCTTTAAACAGTTCGCTACTTAATATGATATGGGTTTTGGTGACTGTATTGTTTGCCTCAGACAGGTGACTGTGTTGGTTGCCTCAGGCAGGTGACTGCATTAGCTGTCTCAGGCAAGTGACTGTTTTGGCTGCCTCAGGCAGATGACTGTATTGGCTCTTTCCGACAGATGACTGTAATGGCTGCCTCATGCAGATTACTGTATTGATTGCCTTATGCAAATGGCTGTATTGGCTGCCTCAGGCAGGTGACTGTATTGGTTGCCTCAGGCAAGTGACTGTAAAATTGAGATGACTACCAACACTGGTTCAACTTTATTTCAGTAATGCGAGGAAATGACTTACCTGGACTGGACCCCTCTGGATACAGCGACCCCTATGTCGAGGTTAGCCTTCAACCTCAGAGATTATTTGGCTTCTTGAGACCCATGAAGACCAAGGTAGTGAAACAGACCCTGAACCCTGTCTTCAACGTGACGTTTCAGTTGTAAGTGACATTTACAGCATCGGTAGAGCCTCAATATCTGTAATGTTCTTTAAGAGGGATGAGGATGGACTCCACCAGGGGATGTATTAGCTTTTTCATACAAACAAGTTTCTTGTACATAAACTATGGAAGTGATGATAAATGATAACTTCAGTGTCATTTGAGGGAAATATATTAAATTTCATGTAAATAAGTAATCGTGCTTATTAATGCTTTGTAGATTTTTAGCTCTGTGAGCATTATATGTGTTGAACCTTAGAGTGCTAGGAATATAGAATGTACAAGTAAGAAAATGTTTCCCCAATTCTGTTTCAGTCCAAATGTTCCGAAAGATTGTCTGAATAAAGCAGGAACCAGTATTTTACTTTCTGTGTTTGATCATGACACTATCGGAAGAGACGATTTTGCGGGTGAAGTGGTGGTACACATGCCAACCATCTCAAACATTCAGATGGACAGATCTATGGACCGAATGCCAGCCATAATCATGCCTTTAAAACGACCTAAGAAGCCTACAGAGGGACCTTTTATTGTAAGTGTTGCCGGGAGAAAACAGTACTTTTTGTACATAATTGTTGTACTCCTGGCTCAATGTTATACAAATTAATGATATCGCTTTTTAACTTTAAAAAAACTGTTACGTTTTGTGTGCGATGTAAAGTTTTGAATAAAGTTTTGCACAAAGCTACTTATCTGCAAGGTTCCTAAAGGGAAATGGATGGACAACCCCAGGGGGAGACATAATTAACTTTACCCGTTTGTTATACATTAGAACAAACAGGCCTGACCCCACAACAACCACTCCTGTGACTGATTTAAAACTTAACAAGAGGGTTCAGAGGTCTCAGACATCGCTTTACATAGTTCTTAATTTAACAAAGTTCAAAGTTTGAAGGTATATGTGATTCAATTATATATATGGCACTAGATGTCTTATTGACTGTTCCGTATAGTAAAGTTTTTTCTTCATGTATTAAATTGTACTACTTTGATTTTAGTATAAACTATTCTGCTGCAGATTTTAAATCTACATTAGTTACTATCTGACTTTATTTTTTGTTCAGATTTTGAGCCAGCGAGACTGGGACAGAGATGCGAAAAAATTCATATCGGATCGGTTACGATGCATTGACCACCAGCCCACGAGGACAGACAAACAGACAGAGCGTATCGGATTCTTTTCAAGCTTCTTTGCCAATTTTTCATGAAGGAAACAATTCGGAGTGAAAAAAGAATTATCTTACTTGTTGAGATATTCATGTTTTGACAATATGTCACAATAAAGATACATTTGCGGACGAGAAACTGTGAACTTTAGAATAAATAGATGTTTAAGTATGAAAATTGTTCAACAAATGTATCAAAGTTAAGAGTTGTTACAGATAGTTGTTAAAGCATGTTATGCTTGTTTATCATCCAGTCAACTTGATTTTATATTTGAAATTTTCTGTATAAAATATTTTATTTTTCGTACGAACATTGTTGAAACAGAGTTCCTAAGTTCAAATTTGTACTTTTACGTGCCTGTAATAGTGTTTAAGTTCAAATTTGACCTTCTTTCCTCGTTTTAAGTTTTTGCATAATAAGCCTGAAAGATTTTAGAAATTACTCATTTTTAAACATTTTCGGCTGGTATAATAATATCTGTGCAATGTATACATTGTTTATGTCTGTATTTAATTATTTTATTGGGATGTGACATTTTTAGACATATTTTTGAGTTTGCAAGTTTTATCAAGAAACAAATTTGAATTTAATATTTACAAAATATACTGTGTTGTTAAACTAATAAAATTGTTACACACACTAAAATATGCTTAGTTAAGAGATTGTAAGTTTTAGATTTTAATACATTAAGTGCAGTTATAATTTTATAAGGTATATGTATTTTAAAATGATCTGATATGTACATTCATAGATTTACAACTATTTTCTGTATAAAAACATACATTAGAGGAGTTTTGAGATGTTTGAATAATTTGTTTTTTTTTTGTAGTTTTAAGACATACATGAATCGGTGTCAATATTTTACAACTAATTTTTTATCTCACCTGAGCACTTGTGCCCTGGTTGAGCTATTGTGACCACTCATGGTACGTTGTCAGGAGTCTGTATGTTCAAATCTTCTTGTGTGACCACTCATGGTACGTTGTCAGGAGTCTGTATGTTCAAATCTTCTTGTGTGCATGGTACCTTGTCAGGAGTCTGTATGTTCAAATCTTCTTGTGAAAAAGTGCTTGGCCAATTTCAAAACAATTTCACTGGCAAGATCCCTATGGACAGGCGACCTTTATGCAACTAGTTATAATACTGTTTTATGAAACTGTAAGGCATAGAGCTTATATATTTGATATGTTGCATCACCTGGTTGTCTCCTATCAAGATTGTTTAACCCTGGGTTATGTATTTACATAATACTTATACATGTTTAGGAACTTTTTAAATTTGTTTTTCTCTGTAATTGCATTGTCCACTCTGAGCTTAGGTATTTTGTTTGTAGCATTGTAAAGTGGTCCTCTAGCCCTCTGTTCTATTTATGCCTTGGGGTGTAAATTGACCCTTCTCTTTTGACATACTTCCTTGTTTTTGAAGCAACAGTGTTAAGATTTTAACCATGTGTAAAGTTTTCACTTACCTGGGATGACTTTGACCTGTTGGTCTATTTTTACATCACCTGAGCACAAAGTGCTCAATGTGTGTTATTGTGATCGCTTGATGTATGTCATCCTGTCTGTTCACACATTTGTTCGCTGGATGTTCCTGAAATTTGGCCATAATAATTGTCTTGATAAAGTCTGGCTCAAGTTCGAATATGGAACATCTCGGGTCACAATCTAGGTCACCAGGTCAAATAATAGATCAAATCTTCTGTATGCAATAGAGACTGCATTTTAAATTGGATCTAATGAAATCTATGTCAAGTTCCAAAATGGGTCATCTCGGATCAAAACCTAGTTCACCAGGTAAAATCAGGGAAACCTTGAGGATGCAATAAAGGCTGCATTTTTCATTAAATATTCATGAAACTAGATTTAAAATTGGATCAGATAAAATCTAGGTCGAAATAAAAAAACGGGTCATCTCGGGTAAAAAAACTAGGTCACCGGGGCAAATTAATGGAAACCCTTGTAAATATTCCAAATAATCTCTCTATGCCAGGTCTGTAACTGGGTCACACGGAGTAGAACACTATGTCACAAAGTCAAATCAAAGGAAACCGTTTTTTACAATCTTGTTCACATTAATTGATATCCAATTGGCATGAACATTTGTAAGAAAATTTCTTTTGCTATTTTGAATCTGTGTCACCTGGGTTCAATAACTAGGTAACCATGACACATAAAAAAAGTGAACACGATAGAGCACCTTTTGCATTCCATCATCATGAAAATGTATCGGATTATTTTTCTTGATGAGCAATGTAACTCAGGTGAGTGATATAGGGACATAATGGGTCATGTGTGTTTTTGAAGCTACTGCAACGACATAAGGACCATGACTGTGTACAATTTTGCAAACAGATTTCCATATTTAATTGAGATGAACTTTACTTTGATTTTTGACATACTTGAGCGTTATAGGGTGGTTATGACCCTCTTGTTGATAGATGTATTGCAAACATGTGTAAAACATCATGATACAGAAGCTTACCTCATCATTGTATTTATGCAGTGTTAAATTATTGCTCAGTAGTTGTTAGATCATATTACAGCTGGTTCTGTATTAATTAGTTAGGCCAAAACAATTTTATATTGTGGTTCTGGAAACCATGTCTACTCGGTCTTATCTTGATCCAATACCTAGTTTATCCTTGCTTCTAACTTAGGGTTATTTGTACTCCTTGCCTAACGGTATGTTATTTTTATTCCACGTCTAGATGAATTTTACACCTTGCCTATGTTAGTTTTGGTGTTAAATCAGCCATTTTCTGGTACAGAGAAGAAAGAAATAATTCCAAAAAGTAAGAGTGGTCTTACTTCTTTTTAGCATGTTGTCGAGGATAATCGATAATCAATGACTTATGACCCTGTCCGTTATTTACGGATACTACCTCCGTTAACTCCTAATCCCTGTGTGCTAATATAGTGCTTGACACTTTTTCTGTCGTATAAGTACCATTAGTTGCTAAAGGGGTATTCGCTGAAAATTTACTGACTGATAAGCGAACCTTGGAGGTGATTATCAGGTTAAACGGATATGCTGATAATGACCTCAACTTGTCCCAAAGATCTTTTGTCATTTACACGGTAAGAGTTAAAACGGAAAAGTCTTGACAAGTGTTTCGTGTTACTTGATTGTGGAAGTCTTGTAGTTGATGGTAGTGTTCTGTATTAAGTATATTTTCAAAAATGCTAAAAGCTATCATTTTACAGCACTTGGGATATGCACAGAATGCTGTAGTTAATTAAATTCATTCGTAGGAAAACCCATTCCTAGAACCTTATGTTCCACTTTTTTACGCCAAGCGACGTGGTTTGTAGCAGGGCTTGAACCCGTGGCATGTGCTAGTTATTAGTATAAGTTATTTAAGTTTAACACCCTGTCTTGCCTTATTTATCAATAACATTATGCACTGTTTTATTTTTTTCAAACTTTTGCATTAAGGGTTTCAGTTTATTTCCTTAATAATGTGCATTTTGAAATTCATTTGTACGTGTATTTCATGTGCAAGTTTTATAAAAAAATTGAATATTCTTGAAAAAAGAAACGTAAACAGAAAATAACAGATTTCAAAATTTTTTTATCTCATTAAACCGTGTTTGCTTGCATAACATCAAATATAAGCTTAACTGAAGTTATAATTCACTAACTGTTCTGTTTATATCTAACAAATAATAAAGATTTAAAATGGCAAACTCCTTTTCCATATATCGGAGAAACTGTTCATATAACTTGTTTTGTAACTGACGATAGTTGTAAGTTTGTTCTGTCAACTGATAAAAACGCGTTACATTATTTATTTGAGGGACACAAATTGTTGTGTTGTTTGTATAACTGACAAGATTGGTTACGTTGTTACTTTGTGATGTGACTGACAAGAATAAATGACTAAAGTTGTTATTGTCTATTGACTGACAAATAAGACTGTTATTATTACAGCTAAAGAAATGTATTGATGTTCAGATAGCTTGCAATACAATACAGATAGCATGTAAGGTGTGTTGATTGGTTTTCACAGCTGGCAAGATCGGTTGATATGCTGATGAAACAGACTGAGAATGTGATGTTGCTCCTACAGTTGGCACACATTGATTTGTTGTTCTTAAAATTGATCAGATCTGTTATGTTGTTCATGTTACTGACAAGATTTGTTGATTACTACTTGTTTGTTTAACTGATAATATTGGTTATATTGCTCATGTAACAGACAAGTATTGTAATATTGCTCTAGTAACTGACAAAATTTAAAATGCTGTTCTCACAGCTAAAAGAATGTAATTGACAAGCATCGTTATTAACATAACTGGCAAGCATTGTTAGAGTTTGCTTATTTCTGACAGGATCAGAAATGATGTCAATATAACTGACAAGATTTGTTACGTAGTTAGGACACGAATTGCTTTGTTGTTCAGTAATTGACAAGATCTGTTACGTAGTTAGGACAAGAATTGCTTTGTTGTTCAGTAATTGACAAGGTCTGTTACGTTGTTAGGACATAATTGCTTTGTTGTTCGGTAATTGGCAAGATCTATTACGTAGTTAGGACAAGAATTGCTTTGTTGTTCAGTAATTGACAAGATCTGTTACGTAGTTAGGACAAGAATTGCTTTGTTGTTCAGTAATTGACAATATTTGTTACGTAGTTAGGACAAGAATTGCTTTGTTGTTCAGTAATTGACAAGATTTGTATGTTGCCCATGTAACAGACAAGAATGTTAATGCTTTAATATCAATGTTGCATTTACAGCTGACAAGAATTGCAGTATTGTTCTAATAACTGACAAAATTATTAATGTTGCTCTTATATTTGAACAAACATCTAATATTGAATGTATGCCCCTGAATACGTGTTCTAAATATTGTAATGAAATTAAATGTTGTTGAAAGTGTTTTCCTTTAATTCAATGCATCCCATGCGCTGGAAATTATTCTGATTTGTACTTTCTGTACAAATATATACGATTCTACTGCATTTAGCACCTAAAGGGAAACGTATAGTATAAATACACTGCTGCTTTTCATCCTAGCACTACATGGTAAAGGATGTCTATCTTCCGTCTGTCGTTATTGCTTCCGTCCCTTGTTCTTGTCCGCAACCGCACAATAGTTAATTTGAGTTCCGTTTTTACATAGACTTAAAGAAACAGGAGGGCCAAGATGGCCCTATATCGCTCACCTTGGTACAAGTCCACTTGCCTGGTGGAAGATCACTAGATAATTTTATATACCAAATAAGTTTTCCTATATACGTATGCCTTTGTAAAACAAATGATCCCCCCCCCCCCCGGGCAAGGTCAATTTTGACCCCAGGGGCATAATTTGAACAAACTTTAAAGAGGTCTACTAGCCAATGCTACATGTCAAATATCTAAGCTCTAGGCCTTGTGGTTTCAGAGAAGAAGATTTTTAAAGTTTTTACTATATATTCCTATGCAAAACTAAGTGACCCCCGGTGGGGTCAATTTTGACCCGGGGGTCATAATTTGAACAATATTGGTAGAGGTCCACTAGCCAATGCTATATGCCAAATATCTAAGCTCTAGGCCTTGTGGTTTCAGAGAAGAAGATTTTTAAAGTTTTTACTATATAAACCTATGTAAAACTAAGTGACCCCCGGGCCGGGGGTCTTTTTTGGCCCGGGCCCAGAATAATTTTTAAGGGGGTTTTTTGAACAATCTTGGTAGAGGTCCACTAGCCAATGCTACATGCCAAATATCTAAGCTCTAGGCCTTGTGGTTTCAGAGAAGAAGATTTTTTAAGTTTTTCCTATATATTCCTATGCAAAACTAAGTGACCCCCAGGCCGGTCAATTTTGACCCGGGGCTCATAATTTGAACAATCTTCAAAGAGGTTCACTAGCCAATGCTACATGCCAAATATCTAAGCTCTAGGCCTTGTGGTTTCAGAGAAGATTTTTTAAGTTTTTACTATATATTCCTATGCAAAACTAAGTGACCCCCGATCAATGCCGATCCAGGGCTCATAATTTGAACAATCTTCAAAGACGTCTACTAGACAATGCTACATGCCAAATATCTTAGCTCTAGGCCTTGTGGTTTCAGAGAAGAAGATTTTTAAAGTTTTCCCTATATATTCCTATGCAAAAACTAAGGGCCCACCCGCGCGCCGGGGGGTCAATTTTGACCCGGGGCTCATAATTTGAACAATCTTGGTAGAGGTCCACTAGACAATGCTACATGCCAAATATCTAAGCTCTAGGCCTTGTGGTTTCAGAGAAGAAGATTTTTAAAGTTTTTCCTATTTGTTGCCCTAGCAACCAGAGTTCTGCATGGAATGGAATTCTTTGAACAATTTTGGTAGAGCTTCATGCAAGGAACATTCCTGCATAGTTTTATCAACATTGGCCTAGAGGTTTCAGAGGAGATGTCATTTGAATCAAAATGTTGACGGATGACGGACGACGGACAATCATCGATCAGAAAAGCTCACCCTGGCGTAGCCAGGTGAGCTAAAAAGCCTTAAAACCGTCTTTTCTAACCTACAAGGCACAGAGCTAGATATCTGGTATGCAGCATTGCCTAGAGGGCTTCTATATGTACCAAGTTTCCTCAAATCAGGTCCCTTGGGTCAAACTTGTCAATATTTCAAACAGACTTGCAGAAGAAAGAATTTTAACGTCTACTTGCAATGCTCAGAGGTGTAGATCTATCATTAGGTAATGGTCCTGTACCAAGGTCATCCCTATCATACCTTTTTGTTCAAACTGACAACACCCTAGGCTTTTTAAGCAACTATTTCTAGAAGTAAAATCACTTACTAAATATGGTTTGCGGTACATCGCCGTGTACCCACGACACAATTTCGTAACAATCCCTACGTTAAATTTAGTGAAAACAAAAGGCCGAATTAAATGATTTCGGCTATAATTCTTGTCCTTTGGAAGTTTCAGAAGAATTTCTTCACATATCCTTATGATACTAATGCCAGTATCATCATTATCACCACCATCATCTACTTATATCTCCGGCATATCTTATTTGTTATTACGAGGACTGGTTTTGCAGATCATATTGAATAAATGCTTGAGCTGTAAATGCTTTATTTACAAAATACTGTCACACAAATACATCCATTATATCAATAAATTACTTTGAATAAATAACAAAAAATATTGTTACATGCATATCAGATTTGGTCATGTATTAAAAACATGTACATTTCATTTCATTGCCCACTTTCGCGTATTAATCATTCAGACCTATTATAGTATGTTGCAAAACCAAACGTTCAGGTAAGTCATATTGCTAAAGTCGTAACATGACTTCTATAAAATTTGTAAACATCTGCATTGATAGTTCATATTGTACATATACTAGCGCTCTATTTTTCTACTTCATCAGACAGGTGTCTAACATGTCCGTTAATGTCTTGTACAAGACCGTTTGCAGCCTTAGACGGAACAGTTTGCTTTCTCACACTTTTCTGAGCGATCTGCGCATGCTTATACTCTAGAAGCATGTGATTGGTTGGAGCCAAACCGACGCATGCGCGAAGAACATTTTCAATACAACTTCTTTGGCGGAAAAGCGAGTTCACAATAGGGGTTCCGCTGGGAACAAGTGGTGCTTTGCACAAATAGCTAAGAATTGAGAGAACGGAGTTAAAGCTTTGAAACTCTGCATTGTCTTCGACTTTGAACTGAATTCTCTCGAAAAGTTCGGCAAGAATAACAAGATCGAGTATAAGTGGACTTGCTAGAAGGGAATCTTCGCAAGTGTTGTGTATAACAATTGTGTTGGATCCACCCATCATAATTTCAGATGCATATTCATCCATGGCTCTCTTGCTGTCTCCAACATGAGGGATATATTTGATGACAACACAATGGTCTGGTCGCCTGGCGTCTGGGTAGAGTATTTTGTTCGAATCAACCATATCGTCCACCACATTGCTTTTAGAGATCTGCAAACAAAATGAATAAGAATTAGATAATTAAATGAACGAAACAAGGCATTACTTACGAAGAATATTTTCTTTACAAATTGATTATTACGGGTAGATTGCATTCCTTTCATATCTTGTATATGGTCTGATACCATCTTACAACATTATAGAACTGCAGCTTAGTTTTATGTACACATACATACATGTATTTTATAAAAAAAGATATAGTTACTGCCTCAGTATAATCGAATTGTACGTGATTGTATTTGTATAAAATAATTGTAAACAAGTTTGAAATATTTTTGTTCTGAAATTGGTTCCAAACCATCACAAAGCCTTAGAATTTTAGGATTATTTTTCTGGACTTCTTGGGAGTGCGGACGGAAATGTTTTGCTGTTATTTGTGACAACTTGAGAATTTTGGGAACGATAATTTTCCCTTAATGGAACTTGTTAGAAACTTTTTTTTTCGGTTAAGATTTAGAAGCCCAAATAAAAATTATTCCATAGAACGAACGACATCGAACGACACCAAATGCTCCAGATACTCATAATTGCAAGTATAAAGAGACGGATTGGATTAAAAAACATACAGTCGAACCTTTGTCAAACATCACCTCTGAACAAAACTCAACGTGAGAATAAACCAGTACGAAGAAAGAAGCATCTTATTCGCTTATGTTAAAAAGTCCTTTAAAGTAAATATAATGAATGTTTTGAAATCGTAAAGACGACTAAAATTTTGAGTATGCATAATCGCGCTTAAAATGAATCCGCAAACAGATCACTGAAAATATGGAAATTAGAAGCATTAACAGATAGCCGAAAATGTCTACTGATTTAAAGCACTAAATTAGAAGCAAGCGAATATAACTACATGTACATAGAAGGTATCTTTTTATTAGCAAGTCCATTTACAACCGTCAGTCAACATCTTCCACAGTTTTGAAAACCTACGCAAAATCTTGTAAAAATGTGTTCCCTAAGAGAGAATCTTTTCGTTTCGGTGGACGTTAATATGCCGCTGTCAACAGATGCCCTGTTTACGATCGTCTTATATTTACAAGTCTAAATATAGATCGATAACTATCCCACTTTTGCAGTAAATCAAAAGAACATGTATTTCATAAATAGGAAATTCCAATGCTCGGCTAATCTTGTGTAGCAAATCCAGATTGATATCAGTTGTAAGAACTTATTTTGCAATTTAGTATCGATTATATATAAATCCAGATTGATTGTAAAAAATAAGCAGTCGATTGAACAATGATATACAATATGGAGATCTATTTTGCCTGGATTAACCAAAATTAATACAGGTATGAGGAATCAAAAATAGCAAAGATATTTGAGCCTCTGAATATTACTAACTGATTAGCAGAAGTAGGTTTAGTCTGTCCTTAGTACCTTTATCCTAATGTGACACACTTATTTTCGTGACACACTAATTTTCGGGGACTTAGATCCCAATGAAATCGGTCCTACATTATCATTTTCTATAAGAATATTCAATGAAAACAAGAATTCGTTACCCTATACATAGTATCTTAATAATAATCCACAAAGTTAAATGCTCTTTCATAGTACTCTTGCTCGTGAATGTTTTTCTTTGGACTAGTAAAGTCAAGAAATAGGTGATTTTAAGAACAAATCATAACTATAAAAATTGAACATTAGGCCAACTGAGCTGTGTAGATTTATTTCTAGACTTATCACTCAGTACCATGTAGTAGATTTGAGACACTGAGTTGTTCTTATACTGAATATCATTTAACTGGCAGTGTATTTAATAACACTGTCGAATGTTGTAATTACCGGCCCGAGAGTCGTTATTTCTTAAAAAATATTTTTTCCCCGATCAGACAACCTCTGACATTTTCCACGGATCTCCGAAAATATATAATTGGTGCGTTTGCAAGTATAGCTAGAAGTAAGAAAGTAAGATCCGTGTTGGTCTAAGAGACACAAGACACCTACCTCTTTCGATCTAAACGTCTGTGGTACGCTGAGATTCTTGCCGTCATTATTTCCTAAGTGATTGTAACTAGCAATGGACCTAGGTTTGATACCCGCACTGACTAGAAAATCAACCAGGACTGACTTCAGCTTCGTCTGTCCGGATTTGAAGTCGTCACCCGCAATAAACACCTTTCTCTTATCTGCAAGTTCCAGAACTCCAGGCACAAATGTATTCTGTGGCGAGCCGTTAATATAAGTAACCTAAAAATAATAAATTTGATATAAAAACGCAATAAAAACGATATAAAAGTACTAAAAATGATGCCGTTGAACTGTTGCTAAAATTCAAGGTACGTTTGATTAACGTTTGTTCTTTGAATACATTTTGTACATGTCGAACTAATCTAAAACAAAATAATCGAATGTTGGTACATTTTATCGCTTAAAACGTGAAGTAAAAACCCTCAGTGTATTCTTTAACATCAATATTAAAGGTAGATGGTCATTTTATAGTTTTGATATAACTGAAACCATACAAGGAGCTTTATATGTTATGTGACGACCGCGAATAAAAAAGGAAAATCTTCTACTATGAAAATTAAAGGTGAACACATACTCCCTCTAAAATGCTAGCCACTGCGAATAGGGTGGACGGGGAAATTTCACTATGATTTGCTTTGATACTGTTTAGTAAATTTTCTGTGTTGCCGTTGACTTCGGGTATAAGTTCACTATATCGTTCTGTGTTCGCTGTCCATAGAATTATTACTTTTTCTACACCACTGGTGGCTTTAAATTCTCTAATGTCTTGTCGTATTTTTGTTAGCAGTTCTTGTTTAGTCCCAGTTAAAACATTGTCCGCACGATCGGCTTGATTGGCTGCTATGAATTCTGGGAAGTACACTGAGGGGCGTGGCTTAATAGTTTCCATGTACGGCCGCAGCATCATTTGAAGGTTGTAATCAAGTACTTGGGCTCGTTCCATTGAATCAGCAAGGTTTAACGATGAAATATCCCAACCTAGAATACAACAGTTACATATCCGTTAGTACAGAATTGGTGTTAACAATCCCTTTCTACAACACTAAGTGAGTATAGTTATGTACATGTATACACACGGTCTTTCCGGGAGTAATTGTTTGCATAATACTAAAAAGAAATTTCAGTAATATGATTTTCGTGTTATTGACATAAAATTCATTTATTTCTACGATTAATTCTGGAGATGGTAGAATTAGCGCGATGGCTTGAAAATGAAGTTACGACGAGTAATTCCGCATTGCGCTTCAGACGGTGGCTTAGTCTCGACCGAGATGTACATAACTCGAAAAAAAAGTTTAAAAAGCACGACAACAAAATAGTTACCATCTATAACGATATCATTTGGATCAACCATTGGCAACATATCTTTTAGAGGCACATAGATTTCTCCTTCCGGTCCTGTTCCTAAACACACAGTGCTTGCTTGGGTGACTGAACCTGAAAGAGATACGTAATTATCAGTTTCCAAACTTCTGCAGATATACTTTGCATATAAATTTCTAAAAGAACTATTTGTATTTTGACACTATGGAACGCCCAGTTTGCTCTTTAAAATACATTTATATAATGTTCTGAGAATACCTTAAGTTTTAAAATAGGAAGTGTAGTATATCATCAAGATTCAATTAACACTTAAATACTCACAAATAGGTAATACAAGTACATGTATAGGATAATAACAGATTTGTATTCTATTTAGCCGAAAACAATGTTGAGATCTACATTTCTTTCAGATTTTGTCTGTTCTTCACGAAAAAGTATTGTCTGACAGCGTAACCTAATTTTGCAATATTATTGAAAAGATTTCTAGAACCTACATTTCTAGGATCAAAAGCAAAGTTCGGAAAGTGTTTCGAACAAATACTAGTGGTGGTAAATTTCGTTACTAAGTTATATTTCTTGGTGATTTAAGCGCTACAACGACTGCAACATCTAAAGTGCTCCTGGGACTTTAATATTACTATAGTCAAACACTGCCGAATTTCATGTGATCCATTACATTACAGTTTTATAGATATAAAAAAACTTACCCAAATAGTTAGCAGACATTGGCCCTTCTTTTGTGCGCCATGACATCTTATGTTTGTTTGCTATAATTGCTGCTGTTACAGTACTGCCATTATTGCCACCGAGACCGACCAGCATAAGTCCGAGCTTAGGCACCTGTTTGGAAAATTGTCGTTTAAAAGTTTTAAACTGTCTCTGAACTCTCCAAAGGTATACATACGCACTAAATACAAAGAATATGTCATACTTTATTGATTCAATAAATATCATTGTGGTTTATGCATCCACCTTGGATTAGGCGGTCAAATGTTCAAATACTAGCGGAGTAACGATTGGCCCTTTCAGAAGAGAACGTCAGTGGCATACTTTTAGAGGTTACCTTTATTTCTTAGCTATTTCTACATTCGTACTGGACAATGAAACTTCAGCGGTTCCCCATTTTTCATTAATTTTATACCGAATTTAAGACGATGTCAGTGAGATTGCTTATCATCCGTTTCTTTCGAGCAGTAAAACAGCTTCTCGTTCCATTAATATTATCATTATATAAGTTAACAACGGTTCAGTGGATAGTGACATTGCAATACCGAGATAAATACAGAGAAAAAAGCATAAGGCACGCTTCATTTATTGATGTTGATCCATACCTTTCTTTGTGTTTTGAAAGTGTATTTCGTATTGGTTGGCGTCGCTATGAACGTCCCTTTGGCATCTTGGCGGACGTCTGTGTTTGTGTAGGTATAGTCGGCTTCGATAAAGTCCGAAGTGTACCGCACTGAAGGACTCTCAACTTTTATTGGGGTAGCCATCGTCTTCTGAAAATAAATACAACAAAGTTGAATGAGTTTACAGTAAAAGAAACCCTTTTTGTGACTCTGCTGTCACAGTGCTGTGACAACCTTGTAATAATATCGGGGCCCATTATCTGCTTTAATTATGCGTCTTGCCTTTCTGTCAATATCGTCACATCGAGGACTCGTTCCATAGTTGTATCGCATCTTGTCATCAAGAAAATAATAAGATAGCACAGCTGTCGCGCTGCTTACATACATTTCACGTAATAAACTTTTGTGTCCATATTTGATTTATAACTGAAATTCATTTTGAGAATATACTTCTCACTACTGTAAACGTCGTTTAATTTTACCAATTGTCGTAAATGAACCACCTTACGCGTTCAGTTAATTTCAGTCCTACAATTATACTTCTTAAGGTCTAGAGAGTTTGCCACGAAATAAACGGCTCTCAAAAATAAAAAAGTTTACAGCGTTTACAGCAATTAAAAATACCTCTTTCTATTAGTGCTCATCTGCGGTCCCAGCACATAAATTACCAAGTGAGTGAATGGATGAACTTTTAAACGAATGAGTAACTGGGTGAACGATTGAGTGAATGAATGTATAAATGAATAAATGAGTCAGTGATAATGTGTTTTGAATGAGTAAATGAATGTATGAATTTAATTACTTGATTGATTGATTGTTTGATCGATTAATCTGCATGTATTCAATTGCAGCATATTCTCATTCAAGTTTAAGGTTCTTTCTGAAATCTAAACATAAACGGTAAATGTTTTAATGTAATAAAACACATGTATGAAAACATCAAATCATGTGTAAGAGTTAATTCTAAATTATCTAATTTTTTCCCATGTAACATTGGCGTGTGCCAGGCCTTTATTATTTTCGATATTTTTAAATGACCTACATGAGTATTTTAGCAATAACAGTAACATAAATGGTGTCAGTATACCCATAAGTGAATCTAATGGCACTGAACTACGTGATTTCTTTAAACTTTTCATACTTTTATATGCCGATGATACAGTGATAATGGCCGAATCCGAGTTTGATTTACAAAATGCACTTAATACGTACGCAGCATACTGCGATCAATGGAAACTAACAGTTAACATCAGTAAATCAAAGGTACTAATTTTTTCTAAGGGTAGACAACGAAGTTATAACTTCACATATAATAATGAACCTATGGAAATTGTAAAAGAGTACAAATACTTAGGAATTTATTTTAGTAAAAGTGGTGCCTTTTATAAAACCAAACAACATATAGCCTCCCAGGCAACACGAGCAATGCATAGCCTTTTAAGAAATTCAAACCGGTTAGGTCTTCCAATAGATATACAAATCGAACTCTTCAACAAAACAATAAAACCGATATTACTTTATGGTGCAGAGATCTGGGGTTATGGAAACGTCGACGTACTCGAACGTGTTCAACTTAAATTTTTAAAGTATATACTGAAAGTAAAGCGTTCGACACCAAATTATATGGTATATGGGGAAACTGGTTGTACGCCGCTGTATTTAGACGTTGAAGAACGGACAATTGCTTTTTGGTCCAGGATCTGTAACCCTGGTATAGGTAGCCTACCTACTGTTATTAAGTTATCGTCAATCGTTTATCAAAGTGTTTTAGGTAGCTGTACGCTGTTAAATGAAAATACTTTTCAAAGAAGTTACCCATGGTTATACAATATAAAACGTATTCTTATCAAATGTGGCATGTTTAATGTTTGGCACGATCACTCATTTCCTAATGGCAACTGGCTCAAATTGGCAGTACGCGTTAAATTAAGGGATTTATTTATAAACGAATGGTTCTCATCAATAGAAAACTCTGCCAATAATACATTTTATAAAACTTTCAAAACAGAATTTGGAATGGAAAAATACCTTACAAAAACAGCACCATCATTGTTATTTTTTATGATCCGTTTTAGAACAAGAAATCATAGAATGCCTATTGAAACGGGAAAATGGATAGGAACCCCGATAAACTTAAGAAAATGTAACTATTGCAACACAATTGGAGATGAATTTCATTACTTGTTAGAATGTACACATTTTAATGAAGAGCGTGCCAGATATATTAAACCATTTTACTACCGTCGACCTAACACCTTAAAACTTTATACATTAATGACGGTAAATAACAAATTAGAATTTACAAAGCTGTGCAAATTTATTAAATGTATACTTTCTAGATTATGAAATTCTAGTTATTGTAAACAAAATCTCTTAATGTACTGAGACTCTCCACCATTGTATATAATTGTTGAATGCATATTACAATTTTCGTTTTACCAATATTGTTAAGAGCCTCATACTAATGTTTGTATATATGTTCCTCATATATTCATGTATATCATGAAGTGAGTGAATAAAAGGATTTTGACTTGACTTGACTTGAAATGATAGCAAATATAATAGATATCGATTATCAATGGTCGTAAATAGCGTGTACATGTTTTATGACCATGTTTACGAAACCAATCAATTATTGAATCAAGTACACGTACGGATAGGCCGTCTTATTCGAAAACAAGACAAAGGTAACATACATGCACGTACACCGGTCTTTTCTCAATGAAAATGCCATAGAATGAGCAATTATATATGTACTTTAAATTTAACCTTATTTGACATTATGCACATTTTTTAAAAGTAAAATTCCAGCTGAAATAGGTGTTTGTGAAAAGGGTAGAAGAAATAATAACTTTTAACCCAATACAACAAACTTTTCCTGCTACCAGTATGAAATAATAACTTTCCAAATATTACTTTTCCTATTTTGACTGGGAGAGTCAATTTAAGAAATGAACAAATGTATGCAGGAGTAGCTTCCCTTCCACTGCCGAGCGACACTTATAACACAAGGGAGATCACTGCCAAGGAAGGAATTATCATTTCATTTGTCCATTTTTTTAAATTTCTAATAACTTCAAACATTAATAATAATAATTAATAATAATAATATAATAATTTAACTTTATTTTATGAAGGTAACATATAAGACATATAAAGATTTACAATGTAAATCGAAACTATCTTTTTTCCAATATGGCCTTCAAAAAAAAAAAAAAAACACAACACACACACAACAAAAATCTCTCTCTCTCTCCCCCTCTCTCTCTTCCCCCCCCCCCCCCCTCTCCCTCCCCCCCCCCCCCCCCCCCCCCCCCCCCCCCCCCCCCCCCCCCTCTCTCAATCGTCTTCTCCTCACACACACGCATGTCTCAGATCTCAATCACCACAAACGCAAAAGTATGAATATTTTCATAAACGGTATTTTACAGTCCTCTTTTACATATAAATATCATAAATATTTAATCATTTATTAACACCTTCAAAATCATCCTTCAATTATTAGAGCAATTGCTGAATGCTGCATACAATAACGTATAATTAGTCAGTCATGCTTCATTTAAAATATCAACAGTATATAAGACAATACAATAAATTAATCATCATGTATTTCATACTTATATAAAAAAAATTACAAAGTCCTAAAACACAATATTCAAATTTCCCTCTTTTTAACACATAACATAGAAGTCACAATTTTTTGTATTTTCTTTAATTTTTTTGTTTCTAAATTTTATTCAAGGTATTTATTCCATATGTTTTTCTGTAAAACTATCTTTGTAATATTTTCTTAGGTCTTGATTGTAAACAACCATGTTAGTGACGATCTGAGTTTATCTATCCCAATCATTAAGAACAATCTCAATGCGGCACTATCATTAGTTTAACACATTTAAATGCACAGCAACCGAAAATTGCTTTTATAAAACTGTCACCAAAAATACACTATGTGCAGTAAGATGAGCATAATGTCACTTTAAGCATGAGTGGGAATGTCAATATACACGCAGAATCAGCCAGTACATGTATAATATATATCAGGTAATCAATACCGTTCACGTGTCAAAAGTTTAACCCGCTTACAAACGTTTAAGCCTCAAAATGTCGATTTCCTTCCAGTGGAAAAATTTAGTTCGGCAATCGGGTTGGGTATGTATAGTGTGGAAAAATCTATAGATTAAGAATGATCAGTGAGCCGCGTCTGTTTGTTTAGCTTAGTTGAATACAGGTGTAAATGCAGAAGAGAACCGGTGAACCACGTATTATTTACTGTTCTACCATAAACGATAGATAAAAGTTTTGAGAGGCGAACTATTTATCAACCGTGTCAGCTCATATTCACCAACTCTCGAGGTGGCGAATTACGAGATCGGGTGACGGGGTAACGCGGTTAAAGCGAAGCCACGGTCTTAGAATGAGAACAATATGAGAACTTAGGGAAACATTTTTATCTCTGACAAACGTACGCATACTTTTAGTGATGGCACTTCTATGTGGTTTTTGCCTTTCTTGAATCTGCTATAAAGTAAAAAGTTTCCCCTCGAAAAATGGTAAAGACCGCCCTTCCGCCCCTCCCTTCTTTAAACATAAGTGGTTATAAATATATAAGAAACATGATGTCATATAAGAGTCATCTCTGTTTGAATGACAACAATACCCGGTCTCGTGACACAAATGCAACAAATAAGGCAAATCATTTTCCATGTATGTGCGAAGGAACAGACCAATCTGTTACATAAGGCACGACCGATCGAAAAATTGATTGCCGATTTGCCGTGGTTGAAAAATAAATATATTAAATACAAGAGGCGTCTTAAACAAAAATAAAAATAAAAGAAAACCCGTTTGAATTTAAAATCCTTACAAGTATCAAATTATATTATTTTATGATAAATACGAAAAAAAAACCTACCTTATAATTTAAATGTAACCTGTTTTATGAACTCCTTATTGGACTGTGTGTTTGTTTCCATATACCAACTTACATTTTGTATTAGCTTATAGTTAGTAGAAACGATCACGCCATATGAAATAGAGTTATTTTTAACTTAAACGCGAATGGGGTGATCAGTAATTCAATAAATATTGTAGTAGTCGCTGAGCACATTATAAGCAAACGGACATGTACATTCATGATATATCCAACAATAATCAATGATCTTCTATTTGGAAGTACATATGGACTCAAATTGACCTCAATTAAAAGTTTTTATAATGATTATAATACTAATAACGATGATTTATTTATGATTATGATAGAAGTAATAATAACAATAACTAAAATAACACTGAAGTAAATGATGATGATGATGATAATGATTATGATAATGATGAACATGAAAAACATGATGATACATATGATGATTGATGATGATGATGATGGTAGAAAAATGTTTGAGGCAATATTCCTATAAAGCCCTGATAAAGATAATGCTGATAGTAATGGTGATGATGATAATGATGATGATACTGATTATTGTGATACCGTTTGTGGGGATACAGGTTATGACAGCACTGATAATGATTATTCAAGAAATAGAATACTTTGTGTTTCGGGGAGTATTGTAATTATATATACACGAAAGTTTCTTATTCTGCTGCTGCTACCGATGATGATTATGATGATGATGATTATCATCACTATCATTATCATTAATAACATAAACCGGTCATGCTTCATTAGGTTAATTTAAAACCTAAAAATAATCTCACTCATTCAAGCATTTAAGTCGACTTATTTACATAAATTTAATGTTAATCTTTGTTCATTTTAAGTTAAATTGTAGTTCACAAGTTCAACAAAATATTATTATTTTAACCTAAAGAGAATCATTGATTACCAGATTTTGTGCAGTCGTTGATGCTTCGAAATTTGAGTCCGCCTATGTCTGAAAGTAGTGATTTGGAGGTAAGAAATCGGAAAACAGTTTGGTGAATGTGGTGTTTAGGCAAATAGCTATCAAAGCCTTCTCACTGTATGTGCATGTACATGTACACTGTTCCGTGCCCTTTTCTTTCATTAAAACCCTTTTATTATTGCTTCCATAAGTAAATCCGCGGCTTCGTTAAGCTAACCCCATGTTCAGTTCTATGTCCCATAGTTTCAACTCAACTTTTTGAAAGAACGCTTCAAAGAATGTCCTTACTATCATACTGGTGACTGAGGGGATACTAGTACCTAAGGAAGTGGTGTTACCAGGTTCCGCGTTGAACACGAGACTTAGTTCGCCGGTCTGCGATGAAACTAAGGGATTCGGGGTACCTACGGGTCACGAAAATACCATAGAAAAGGGACTGAATTAATTGGGATGCTGGGAGACTTTGGGATACGGGACTGCACGGAACTGTGACAGCTGGCAGACTAGAGGCTTAGGGGATTACTTCAAAATACTGCGGGAAAACTAGGTGCCACGGGGCTTACTTCAACGGTATGCAGGGAAACTAGGTGCACCCACTAAACCAGTCTTTCTTCATGATGCTACTGCCAGCTACTGCTACTGCCAACTTCACGTTTTTGCTACTGCAACTGCCAGCTACTGCTACTGCCAACTTCACGTTTTTGCTACTGCTACTGCATGCCAGCTTCTGCTACTACCAACTTCACGATTTTGCTACTGCTACTGCCAGCTACTGCTACTGCCAACTTCACGTTTTTTGCTACTGCTACTGCCAGCTACTGCTACTGCCAACTTCACGTTTTTGCTACTGCTACTGCCAACTACTGCTACTGCCAACTTCACGTTTTTGCTACTGCTACTGCCAGCTACTGCTACTGCCAACTTCCTTTTCATATATATATAGGTAGTAAAATCAAATAACAACACGTGTATATACGATATGCGATAAACGACCACGAATCGAGACGTCTTTGGAAACATCATCGTTTTTCTTTCTTTTGGGAGATAAATATCTTATACAACACAAAGCATATTTCTATTTTGTTTACACTTGAGAAATTTAATCAGTTGGTGATGTTAAAAAAGCCGAAACTCACAAGGTAATCAATGGTATTGTTGGAAACCCCTGAACCTGTTTGACATGTTTTACTTTTATTGCAATAACAACCTGTGTCATTGGTAAATGTGTTATTTGATAATTTGATATTCTGCGAGTAATGAAATCGTTTGAAATCGTGATTTATTTCGCGGCTAGAGACCGTACTACCCGGTATTTAATGTACGGTCTTGTGAGATATAAGTAATGCGTCTATACTGTCTCTATAGGATGTAGAACTTTAATACTGATTTGCGGTCAATTGATAAGTTCATTATGGTATTTTACAAATACGATTGAAGGTACCAACTTTGTGTGTTCACCACCTGTTTGTGTGTCCGTCCTAGGAAACATTTACAGTAGAATTACATAATTTCCTCCGTTTTGTTTTGTAAATCAATAAAAAAAGAAATCTCATTATGAATCTTATCTCAAGTTTGTGACATGTACGTGTCTCAAAATCATAACCATTCATTATTGCATGTTTGCACTAAAACTACAATAATTTAACAGATGACGTTTTTTTAATTCTCTGAATAAAATGAGAGGTAGAAATACACGTATCGTGCTTTTGTAAAGGACTTCCGTGGTACATCTAGTTTTACTGACATGCTCAACTCTCTTCACTTGCGCCGACTGGACGTTCGGCGAGTTGACAATATGCTATGAAGAATGTTTGATTTGATTTGAAGCAAATTTTATAAAGGTCCGTCCATAAGAGCAACTATATTTGCTTGTATTTGTGGATGAGACCTCCTATGAAGAATGTAAAAGATCCATAAAATTATTATATTATACGTCCTTCCCTCTCTCGTTCCGCACGCCATTATCATACATTTGAGTACAGGTTAATTTCAATAACAATTCCTTCTTCCTATTTTCACTGTATTGAACATGGCGCCGAAGTATAGTTCTCTGTTTAAATCTGCATTTACATTTTTTTGTATTCTTTTAAATCAAACCATTTTCTTATGTTTTAAGTTTTTACTTTATATCGTTTTTCTACGTTACCATGATGGTATGACACAATAAACAAAAACCTATTTATTTCACTTATGGCAGTAAAACCAATTCTAGCTCATGATCAAGACATGCTCAGTCACGCCACTTAAACCAGATTCCTATCAACTGTACGTGACACCATTCAAGTGCACCACACGTAAGTCTGTCGGCCGACGTACCAGAACATACCACTCATGAAGTTTGAACCTTGGCCACTTGATCAAGACTCACGAGAATATTTCATACTTCTAAAAATATCTTTGGACATACTTTCTATTTATACATAATGAATCGCTAGTATGCAGTTATTTCACAAATCAAATACTGCGGCAGGAACTTGCTGATGTAAAATGTAAAAGTAAAAAGTTAATATATAAATGTAAGTGAAGTAGCTGTGTCATTTGTAATATATTCAAAATGGTCACGTAAACTCCACAAAACCATACAAAAATCACTTTGTGGATATCGTTTGAAATTGACACCCTCAATATATTTCATGTATATACAGTCTTAAACCATGGACAGTCGCAGCACATAGCTTTTTTCTACTGTTTGTCGAACTTTAATATGTCCCAAATATTAACCGCGATGACAACGATAGGAATATTGAATGACATTTATGATCACCTCCGCCAGTACTTTGCATTCGAAACAAATTCCAGAACATTTTCTACGTAGTTAATTGCAAGAGTGTCCGCCCATGAGTCTCCTTGAACATTTTCATAGAATGCACAATTGCCGCCTTTATCTACTGTAACTAGCAGTAAATTCGGATAGAACTGAAACAAATCGAACGGGATATTTTCTTTCACTGAAACTGGATCGTCAAGGCTGTTTATGCATAAAACGGGAACTGCTATATCATCGACGTCTCTCATCGGATCGAAACGCTGACAATAGGTTTCAAACATTTCTATTTTATATACCTTGCAGTACACTTGGTATTCAAACTCTTGAAGTGTCCACGTCTTTAAGACGGATTTGACGTCTATAACGTTGCGTAAAGCTTTCCAGTTTCTTATTATCATAAATTTTAAATTTAACAATGTATAAATTTCATAGAATTTAGGAATGTGTTGGCAAAATATTTCTGAACTGTCATAAGAAGGTGATATATTGACCGCTGCCTTCAGTAGAGAGGAAGAACCGAATTCACCAAGATAGGAGAACAGTGTGGCACAACCTTCGCCCACACCGACACCAACTATTTTGGCGCCCGGAAATTTGTTGTAAATATACTCCACTACTTTCCTTGTATCCTTTGTATCACCTAAGCTTGTCAGAATAGCCGACAAAAGATGACTCGAACCGTGTCCACGTCTGTTTAACACTACAGACTTCATTCCCTTTGAAGCACCGAGTTTGCATAAGGTTCCAACGCTAATGGCGTCTCCAGAAACCCGAGGAAATATTAGAAGAACGGGGCTCGTCCGTTTTAATTTATTTGAAGACCGGAACCAGTCTAAAGCGACAACCCCTTTGTCAGCCATTTGCAAATATTCCCGCTCAAACTCATAATCCTCCAAAGGCTTGCGCAGGAGCCCAACAAGCGTCTGAACATATCCATTGCACAAAAATAATGGCGGATGAAACGGTCGGTTTAAAAGTCCTCTTCTGCCAAAGAGATGATTCGTTAGAGAAGATTCTTTACTATGAATTTGAAGAACCGCATCATTTGAAAGTTGCCTCTTTTTAACACTTGTAACAATGAAAGAAATCCATTCGAGCACGGTCTTAACAAAAGAAGCTATAAAACAAGTTGCCAGCATTTCTGTTTACGGTATTTCGGAACGCACAAACAGATGAAGTTGACTGGCACACATAGATTCTTTCACGTTCTTTTCTCCCTCATGCGTTCACACGGTCTAGTTTATCGTGAGTCTGAAAATATGAAAACTGAGATTCTGCTGAAACAATTGAGATATGAACAGCGTGGCTATATTCCGAATTCTACAAATATTTAATGTAAAACCAGTTGCATATCGTTTAATAAAACATGCACTGAGCACAAATGGATAAATGGATAATGCCCTGTAGATACAACCATTACTTGCTGAGAACAAAACAAATATCGAACAAATGAAAACAAGATACTGTTTCACACATTATAGTTGGTAAACCATCTCAATTTCATCATTAAACATTTGCTCATACATTAAATCTAATGCAGTTTTATTCTTTCTATGTTCCGAATCAACGTTTTCTTTGAAAATAATGCAATAAATTGAAAATTTATTTAATACACGAGCAGTTGATGTGTTCTAAACGCATTATTCACATAAAGCCTTGTGACGTATTTTCATTTCTAATATGATATTCAAGTCCAGTGGTGTCTATAGAAATGTGTCTCGTTTACTAAAAGCTTTAAATTTCAGCCGGGAGATTTATTTATCCCCATCTTGGCATTAATGTTTATCATCCATTGAAGTCATCAGTGTAAGTGTCATGTTCGCGTTATCGGTACAATGAAACATAAAAAAATCATTTCATGTTTAAAGATACAATTGACAAAATGAAAATCATTGCACTGGCCTAATGTACAAGTCTCGCAACAGAGCATAAATCACTTATCTCCGACCACAGCAGTCTATAACCAGCGTTGTGTGTGCTAAAAAAAATATCACATCTTATTTCACTTTTCCCTGAAATTTTCCACGAGGTTAGCGTCCTTAAATTACACCCGAATTTAAAGAAGTTTCAAACTTTCCATGCACGTGTCTATCAATCATGGCCGATCTGATATTTCATTACGTTTTAATTACATTCGGTGCTTAGCTAATTAAACACGTTTCATGATGTGTCTATCTATAGCACTCACTCTTGAAACACTTTCAAATTTTCATGCATCTTTCTTTTTTAACGATGTAGATCTTCGTGTCTTTAAATCGGTACACCCGATCTTGGTAATTTTCACGCAGCACATTAAGTTTCTTCAGAACTCCGACGACAAAGTTAATGATTTACACATCAAATACTACTTTATCTCTGTTTAATGTTGTGAATTATCCCTAAATTTCATAAAAACCTGTAAAACACAAGACAATCTACCGCAATCAAAGCTAAATATTTTAAAAACTGAAATTGCATACTTCGGTTGAATACTAGGTTAACATTGTATTTTATGCAAATTATCGTAACCTAATTGTCTTGAAAGGAATACTATACGCTAGATCGTTCGCAAGATAATAAAACAGTTTTCTTATTCAAATTTGAACAAACGTACTTGAAAAGATACATAATTTGCCAACTCTATAACTAAGTCAACAATAAATCTATCAAACGAAACGCAAGTTATATGTGACGCAAATAGTTTACATGTATTTATTGTAAAAGGCCCATGGTTACTCGAAGGTCAATTTAGCTTATTTGTAGATCACTTTGTCACTGCTGAAACTCAGACTTTCACAAGTTAGCTTTTAAAAAGGCTAGAAAGCGGCTAGTGATCTGGAAACCAGTAAGAAAGGAATGCTAGATAAATTACTGCATCAGAAAAACTATAACTATACTGTAACTGTAACTATAAACGAGATTTAATATCATAGGACAGAACCTATAGCTATTCGAATCAATCTTATACAGCTTATCTTCTTTTTCATTTTATTCAATAGCATGCACAAAGAAAAGAACGATTTTCACTTTACCTTTTCGGTGAGAGTGCGCAAAAACGCATTCAGATTGTAATGAGAATTGAATATTATAGAAATATGTGTGAAACCGCAATTTTAAGATATACGAATTCCTCACACATGTGTGATAAATACGTACGAATATGAAGCATATTTGTGAAATTTGAGGTCATTAGATATAAGGTCACAGGAGATAAAAATGTCAAATTATTTATTAATCTATATCTTGATAACCTTTTGACATTGATACTTCGTATTTCACAAGATGACTGCTCTCAATGTGAAGTAGAAGGTCCATATTGGTTTTAGGGGTCACCTGGTCAAAGGTCAAGGTCACAAGGTGAGAGGGGTCATAAACATGAAATTCTTAACATTCAATATCTGTTTGACACAAAGAATTATTGGTCTCGATGAATAGAAGATTATTGTTGCTTTTGGGACTATAGGATTGCTTGATTTCGTCCGTTCGTTCGTCCGTCCGTCCATCTGTCCGTTGCATTTTGTGTCCGGTCAATAAGTTCATGATGAATCGACATAATTTCAAATAACTTGGCACAAGTGTTAACCACACCAAGACAATGTAGGGCGTTCAAACCTCAAATTCAAAAGCACATTGCACTTTGCTTATTTGCACTATATAATTGTAGTGATGATGTTGTTGCATGGTGTCTGGGGCATAACTTTGCCGTGCATTGTGGGATTGTAATAATGAAGTGGCACAAATGTTAACCATTACATGAAAACGTGTAGAAAGCAGTGCGACAGTCGTGTTTATTTCGACATTTCAGCTATGGCCATTGACATACCCAATTGTACTAGCAGGTATCTTGCTTTGACAAGGGCCATAACTCTGCCGTTACTTATCCGGCACAGAAATGGTACCTATATATACAGTGTCATTTATTATAATTCACGTCAGTTTCAAGTTCTGTTATTGCAAAAATCGTTAACCGTCCAGCGTGCCTCTCAAAATACAATCAAGATTGTAGTCGGACTATTTTTAGGGCCATAGCTGTCATATAACAGACCCGGTACAAAAATAAATCCTGGAGCAAGGCCACATCTGCCAACTGTTATTCATTACGATACACGGACTATGAAATTTTGATTGGTACTAAGAGATGGTTAAAAAGGGGACATGCAAATTTCCTTACCTACTTGTGACATTTTCGTATATTTTTCACACATGTGTGAGCAGGAATTCGTATAATGTGAAAATTGCGGTTGTGTAAGGTAGGTGTGGAGTTCTAAGCCATAAAACCATTGCCGTTTAGTTTTACAGTTGACTACAACTGACAGAACAATTTTACTATTAATGACAATAAATTGCACTTCGAACTTGATCATTGTAACAGTATATTTATGAAAGCGTTTCATTGGAATTACGTTTGTTGCCTTAATACATAAAATTATCGAAACTCCAGAAACTCCTTAAAGGACACCTAAAATCATACAGATATGTACCTTTGTGGAAGTAATTGTTGTGCTTTGAGAAAAGCGTATCACTGAAATTTCTCCCCAGTGTCTCTGTAAATATGAAATTCAGTCAATGGGTGCAATATCTTGGGGGAAACTATTATAAATAATCATGTTCACATGTTTTTTCTACAAAGATACTTTGCATCAATGTGAACAGGACGCCGCGGAAATACTAACGTAAGACTGAAACACTGTAATTAATTTGTACATGCATTTACACCCTTTGCTATCTTTAATAATTGAGTCTGTTTAACTTTTCCACTTGAAATGTGACTCAGTTCGTTTCGTGAGAGTTACAGTAAATAAAACTACAAACCATTGTTGAATGGGTGTAGTTTTTGCCTGAATGTAGACAGTGTCCTTCTTTTCTACACATTTAATCAAAGTACTAATCTAGTTTACAAAAGCTTTTATTCATAGAGATTGACAACATGTTCAAAACTATAACTTAAAGCTGCTCGCTCTCAGTTGTCGTTGAAAAAAATAAAATGTTCAAAATGACATAGATCTACTAATACACAAATATAAAACTTAAGACTATAATAAACAATAGAAGTAAAAATCTTGGTAAGTATTTGCAAAAAAAAATCGATTGAAAATGCTGGTTTTACGGCACCGCTACACTATATGTTTATATTGAAATTTCAAAAGCGTTTGCAACGCTTTGTTATTTGGTAGCGTATCATTTCATATCTACAGATATACGTGACAGGAATTTATACTTGAACCTTTTTATATGACTATATGCTGTAAAATATTTTATTTTCATACAGTAACTTTAATTTTTTTACCAAAATTTGAAAGCGAGCAGCTTTAATTAACAATATTTAGTTGAAACAACAAACGATATTGAATGGAGCTACGCGTTCCAAGCTTCCTCGAGCAACGTTGCTCCAGGTTAACAGTTAGCCGTTCAAAACATGCTTCGTCGTTCAAATTAGCCATTTGTTTAACATCCGTGCAAGTTTAAACGTTCCTATCTTCGTAAATCCTGGGCTAAATGATACTTCACGGTTTGAACAAGGAAGAATCAGATTTTAGGATAGCATGCCAAACCTTACATTATTCGTAGAACTGAAGTATTATTAGGCCGTTTCCAAATGAAATTGATATTTTAAACGGTTTAACGTTTCTTTACTTGTGGTAATTGCTTGTTAGTGCAATGATATTCCAAGAAAAATACATTGGCGTGTAGGTATTTCATTGCTTTCAAAGCCTATGTAGTTTACCTGTTCATACAGACACATTAAATCATTTTTTAAAATTAAAAACAAAGAAAATTCTACACCACCTGTTTCTTCAACTATAAATAGCAAATCCGAGTCTAAGATGCCCTTCGAGTTCAAAGCCGTAGATCATCACTGTGAAGTTTATTAGTGAAATTGATGCTTGTTTCAGTCCGTACTACCTCTGTAGCGTATATAATCTCAAACAGGTGATAATTGCAAATTCTATAAGTCATTGTGTCCTGCCGCTGATTTAACACGCTTCTTCAATTGTGATTATGAAACTTTTCCATTGAAAACAACAAGCTGATTTGGATCTGTTTTCGTTGTACAAGTCAAAGAAGTCTGCAAATAGTTTACTTTGGACTTTAACATTACAAGGGTGATCATCGCCACTATATATAACCAGGCGCTTCCCACAATTTACTGACAACGGGGTAGAGAGCATTAGAATTAATTTTAAATAACCTGAGAAAAGTATAAGTAACATTAAGCGCTACATATAATCAATAAACACATATCAATGTTTTAAAATATCGTTAGTTCAAGCCATTTCTTTTACACGTTGCTTCCTAAATATTTTTTATTAAATTTACAATCCGCGTGATTATTTCTGTCTTTGCCATCATAATTGATTTAATTATGGTTATTCGTTTACCATGTCAAATAGGTCGAAAATAGTTGGTATTGACATAAACTTATCAAGTTGCATCAGCTACAATATAACGTTGGCTTGTTCAATATTTCGAACATCTACCTACTTCTATAGCTAATTTAATTAGCAGATCAAACTGGATAAAACAATTATTTTATTAACATCATATAATCATAAGCTCAAGTATTTCTGTCTTGCATATAGTCGTTTTTCAACATAATTTTTACACTTTTCTAAATTGAATTTTTACTAAATTCAAACAACATTGTTTGCTAAATGACTGATCATAGATTCTTTGTATAATATTCATAATTTGACCATGCAGTTATATTGACGTCGGTTCAAAAATATGCAAAACCTAAGTATAGATAACAATTTTCTAACACTTTTGACCAAATGTTAAGTTTTTCACCATTTCTAACTGTCATTGTTATTACTTTCTACGATAAGGAATTTGGACATTCATTCCTCTATACCAGGTTAGATTATTCTTATTTTAAGCATAATTGATAAAGGCTCTACCAAATTCGCCTAGAACTGCATAGGTCGTCTTCCGTATAAGTTATAACTTTCTAATTTCGAATATGAACTTAATTCAAACATCATGTGTTTCATATCTCAAAGCCACATATCCTTGCTCCATAGATAAAGATTGGTAATACCATACTATCAATTATTCTTTTTCAGAGATAATCGAATAGTTAATAAAATAAATGCTTTCAACGCTTGATTAGGTTATGCTTTCTGAGCATGAAAAAGATCCATTTGATGACAGCGTATCACCTAGATATGTGAAACTATTTACAAACTTTAATAACGTAATCATATCATTATTGTCACCTTTCCGATAGTCAAACATGTCATTGACGAAAAAAATATTAAAAAGCAGAGGGGATAGGGATTCCCCTTGCTTTAAGCCCATATAGCAATCAAAATAATCAGAAAGGCATTTACACAATATTTGACGCATTACATATTGCGTAAGATTTTAACAATTTTCAGCGTTACACAAGAGTCCAGTAGTTTGCACCACATTTCCATTTTTATACAATAAATCAAAACATTTTCGAAAGTCAATAAACGAAGCATATACATGTAGCTTTCCATGCTTTACAGTTATATCAATAATAGACGTTAATACTAAAATACAATCAATAGTGCTCTTATTTTTCTTACTGAATCCGAACTGATATTCATTCAATAGCGCATTGTTTCCGGTCCATTTTCTCAGTCTAGTGTCCAATAAAATTGAAAATAGTTTGGAGAATGATTCCTCAATAATCATTTACATCATTTTGATTTCACTTTTTTCGGCACAGGGACTATAACTCCTTTGCACCAAGAATCTGGCTATATGCATGTACCACTGATGAATATTTATAGTTCAATAATTTACACAAAATAGGTGTTTACACCAATTGCACTCAGTAGATATTTCTGGGATAAGCTGGTCAATTCCCGAGCTTTTATCCCTTTTAAAAAAAACTGCCTTACAAACATCATCGGCATTTAAAAAAGCATCTAACTCTTCTACACTGTTTATATGTAAATCATCATTTTCTACTTTTTGTTCAACAAAATCATTATGAAATATCTCTTCATTCGAATATAGATTCTTAAAATGCTTAGTAGATATATTGCTTTCTCATTTTTATGACGACATTTGGTACTTGGTACGAGCACGCCGTTTAGCTATTCTATGAAGTCGCCTTTAGTAGTATAAATTACTCCATAGTATCGTTAGATCTCTGTACATCTTATTTGCATGTTTAAAAGCACGCCGTGCAGATTCACAGTTTTTGTAGCACTTTTATATTTTCTCTTATTCACATTGTTTGAGTTCAAAATTTACCTGGTCTCACCAAAGACACAAAAAGCTTTTTCATATATGATGCTGGATACTTTCTTCACGCCTGAGTCTACATGTACATGATCAAAGATTGCCCTACAAGTATTTACAATACCATCAAAACTTGAAATTTCGTTACTAATCATATCTCTGTAAATCTGGAATGTTTCATTGTCACATTTCAATACATCAACATTAACACTTTCATTCTCATTTGGTGATAAAATACTTTTAGCACACGAATCAAGTTGAATTGGCTTACGAGCCGAAAATGAAAACAGGTCATGAATAACAAAATTACTAACCAAGGGAAATAAATCTTGAGCCAACAATGCATAATCATAATGTCTTAGAAAACGAATTTCATCTATTGTTAGTTTGTCCAAAATACTACAACTTACGTAGGAAATTTCTAAAATCGTATTATTGCCGTTGGCCAACTACAGAAGTTCAAAAATTTAATGTCTTCTACAAACAAGCACATACTTAATAATTTAGCTAAATTTATATACTTAGCTTTTAAAGAAAGAATCGACACGTAAAGTTTATTTTTTCAAGGTGTCTTTATCAGTTCGTATATATATTTTATACTTTTACAGGGTACGAATTCCAAAGACTTTCCCTGAAAAGATTTTATATTTCATTGTCATGTTATTTGCTCCACACATGTATGCATTATTTTGTAACTGGCTATAAATGTAAATGTCATTTATGCCAAATAAAATATATGTTATGTTATGTAATTAATTAAACTTTTACCTGTACTTATTACTAATACTTGCATAGTTACCTTGTCGGCCTTCTACAATCTGTACTTAAACACAAGTATTAAGGTGTTTAAACTATGGTATTCATAGATGTTCTTAAAGGCAACGTAGAATTACAAATGATGGAATGAATCATGTTATGGCCCTGCGTATTGCATAGTTGGGTGAACGTTTTGTTTTACAGTTTCTATATTATACTTTAATATGTAGTAAATTATTTCATTGATTCTCACGTTGACGCCATGTATTTACAAATCTGAATGTTCTAAGTTGGCAAAACATCTTCCAAAACTTTTTTACCGAGCTTTGATATATCGGATCGTAAGGTCCGTAAACAAAGCTATAAAACACCGTAGCCTACTAATTTAAGGAAAAGTAATTAAATACCAATTAAATGTGTCCAAAGTTTTGTAATAACGGTAGAAGACATTTGTATTTTGTATCGTATTGTTTTTTAATCAGTTGATACAATTTAATGATCCATAACAGTTTTTTCATCAAACATAATACATAGTTTTTATTTACAATTACAATGTTTGCCGCTCCCTGTTCGATTATGCAACCCCATGGTACAAAACTGAAACCTATTCAATACTGACGCCGCGTTTCTCGCGTTTCCACGCATCGTCAATGACTTAAAGATAATTGGATTGTATTTAATTCTTACATACATGTATCCTAGTAAGTTTTAACTGTTCAAAGTCAAATCATTATTCATTTTATAACTGTTCTTAACAATGATGACATTGTGTCAATGCGTCCAATAGCTGGATTAATTTAGTAGTTTCGAAAGACGAGACACAGTTCAATGTGAACACTTTCGTTCTCCTGTCATTAGCTTTACACCATGTGCGAGTTGAGCTTTCAATATCTGAATCGTCCATGGGCAACCAAGGGAGGAAACTTTTATATCTTGGAGCGCTTCCTGATATGGAAAATGCATGTTTATGTCCCCGGATTAATGATGAAAATATCTTGACATGAAACACAAATATAACAACAGTACAACAACAGATGTGCGCTCCTTAAATAATGTAAATATACAGATAAACTGGCTAAACATAATGCATATACAGGGGAGGCTCTTTAGCTCGAACTCTGTAAGACAAACAACTGTCTACCTCAAAGGTCATTTATAGCTTCTGTTCTATGAATTTTCAGATTAGTTTAGTCTTTTTTAAACACTTTTAAGACGAGTTTTTTCTACTCGTCTCAAGAACTTAACGAAGCGCAAAGGCTCGTTATCTCGAACTCTGTTCTGTTATGTCAAACTACATGTACTCCCTATCTCAAAAGTCATTTATAGCTTCTGCAATGTCTTTTAAAAGTCAAGTTCCTTTTCAGTATGATTTTTACTATCTCCAAGAACTCAATGAATGTGAACAAAACTTGGTAATCTCCGGTTCATGAAGTTGTCAACAATATTGTCAATTTCAGATATTTCGTCTTATCTTCATAACAGTGGTTTTCAAAGAATAACCGTACCCCCAGCAATTATACCAGTTTATTCCTTTCCCCTGGGTAGTATGATGCCCATTGGAGTATGGTCCATTTAAATTACTGACGTGACACTGTGCCCCAATTCCGTACCACCACCCGCCCTCAAAAGATTGTGTGCAGACTGTATTATTGTCTTTTGCCGAGAACGGTCTGCCGTTATGACGACGGATAAGGCTATCTTCACAGTCTCCACTATATCCACCAACATGTAGAACGTAAGCTGTGTCTGCGCCGTCAATCTGAAAGGTTGAATACTCCGCATATGCCGAAGCTGGATCCACATCTCCAAATGTCTCCATATCTATACGCAGGGTATTGGGGGTAAGTGTAAGCTTATGTATATTTTTCAGACCCAACCAGTATTCACCGAACCTTTTGCCGAATCCATTCACATATTCTATAAATGTCCGATAGAAATCCTCCGATCCGTCTTGCCTACGCTGTATGACTGTCCAGCCTCCATTTGTCATATCACACCACGTGTCCACTTCATCTCCTACTTCCGGTTGGATTTGATATACGCCATCTTGACGATAGCCGTGATTGTAATAGTCCAAACAGTCTGTCGGGACAGGTTCCGCTTGTATTCTCTGGTAGGTTTCAAGCTTTAAGATCTGCAAGAAAGGGTATAAGTCGTGACTATTACTATGAATGTACATTATGAAAAAACGTTTACTGCAATATAAATCATATATACAGTTTCCTACCAATTGCTTCCGTTTATAAATGTAGCAGTTATTTCGATCGTTTTAGTAATATTTGCCAGTTACTTCCATCTTTAGGGTGTGTATTTCAGATATAATTTACCAGTTCTGGTATTTGGACGATATTCTAAACCTCCACAAAATAAACTTTCAAGAAATATCTCGGTTAAAAAAACGGTGTTGAGCCGAGGTACATTTTAGTTTAAACAATTTTAGTGTATACAATGTACAAAAACATCGGTTCTTGGAAAGTTATCAATGGAGGCGTTATTTTGCAGTCTAGATCGGCAGCTACATCATTTATCAATAAAGCGATCACGTGATCAAGAGGGTCGTATACAAATTCCATTATCCGCGCTTCCCTTCGTAACATTTGAGTGGTCCAAAAATTAGGCCAAACCCTATCCTATGATCTTATCCTCACTCTCTTCTTTGTTCTATGGTTGTTACTGTATACGTGTGTTTATATATGCAACTGCTGACTTAAATTGTTTCGACGCTCTATTTCAATGTTGTAAGCTAAATTAAGTTGATTTCGAGATAGTAAAAAGATTTAATGATTTCACTAGTAATCACTTTCTGAAATTAAAACAAGACGAAACGTGAAATGATGCTGCAGCTTGGTTTCGTTAAGTTCAAATTCAAGGACCAGCAGATATCGACTTCCTCAGTCTAAATTTTTGTTACGACTACCTTGGCGGCACCGAGATAGGGTAGTGTAAGAGACTAGTAATTCGAAAATCGGAAATGTATGAATGGATTTTATTTTTCATTTATATTAACAGAAGTAGAATAGCAAATATTTCTCTATTTTCGAATTTAATTTATTTGAAGGTGAACATTAAAGGTCCATTAATAAGACTAAATCTGGAATTGTAACGGGGGAATTCTCGGAAGGAAAAATATGACATACTGCATCGAATGTGACCATACAGTGTTGAAAGTTTGAGTCAAACTAAAGAATTGATAAACTATATGTTTCCTTTACAAACACGAAAGTAGGTTTTCCCGTTATCAAAATTCTTTGAAATTTTCCAGGTTTCACAGAAAGAGCTATATGCGCATTTCACTTCTCCGGTAAAACAATTCCGTATCTCTACGTATTTGGATACGTAAAGAGATACGGCTATATTAAAACTTTTAACTGTCATACGTATTTTTTTCTATAGTCCATATAAGTGTTCCTAGACGATATTCCTGATTAAGATTTGACGTTATTTATGTTCCGTTACCATGACGTCGCTTACATAACTATGTCGCGCACTTTTCACGTCTGTTGTACTCACGGTGGGGAATCACGTGACTTTCATGATCGCTGCAACGGACAAAATGGCCGTTTAATTTCGTCGCTTCGGATGGATTTTGTCAGGTATTTGAATACTTTCACGTTGCATTGTCTCCCAACACCCATACCAACTTATGCGGAATGTTTTGCCAATTTCTTTGATAACTCTACCATCGTCCTTGCTTCTATAGTTTTCTCAAACACTTAAAATTCCGACGATGGACTGCATGTCAACAAGAAAATTGTATGGTAAATTCCACGGACGAACCTTAAAATGTGGAAAATCTTCTAAAGTTTGTGTACTTCATAGAAGATTCTGTTACGGAAAGAAATAATGTTTCAATGCAATTTTAATGCGCACTTGATTTCACAACTTTTGCTTTTTTAAACAAAGTGGGGATGTCGGATGTCTTTTAGAAAAATATAGCACCAACGGACACGATAGCTTCCACATACTGATCTAACGGACAGGATAGCTTCCACGTAGCAGGACAAAGAGAGGTAGAAATGAGCCATTGTAAAATAGGTTGATTGTGTCATATCTTCATGTAGAGACGACACAAATGAGACACTGAAAACAAAGGACACTATTTCGATATCTATATCCCACCGACATGATAACTTTGGCCCCGAAAGCCAATGTACGAAGTCAAAACAAATTTTGAAATTTATTTTTTAAAAATTCGTACATACGCCTGTTCGAGAAAAACACGAAAACAAGAATTGGTAGAAATCAGCCACTACATTGAAAGTAAATATTTTGATGATAATTTATTGTCATACGAAGTGGCCCATAGATCCATGTGCACACATACAAATAGATATAGAACAATAAGGTGGCGTTAGGTCAAGCGTTCCATGTACTACAAATGTACAGCATGGAGGCATACATCAATTATAATAATTTTTGTACGCACATAGCTTAATTCTTGTTGATACATGTACAAACTTCATCAGTTGTCATTTATTCAATAAATTACAGGATATTTTGGGTTTTGGTGTCGTTAGTTAAAGTTTTCTCATACTGTTATAAAGTGAACTTTCTAGCAAGAAAATGGAAATCATCCTCTAAAACATTACAGTAGTTACATTTTCTTTCATCTGTCTGCTTCAATTTCTAATCTTTGTGATAAGACTCCAAATCTACATAGTGCAGTTCTAAACTTATCTATATTAACTAATTGTAAATAGGGATGAAATGGAAAACTTGAATTCAAAGAATAACTTCTAGCTCTTGATGAATCAGTCATACCAGATATCTATTTTTTGTATAAATGCAACAATTAATCTAGGTTTTAGTATATTTTAAATAAGTTATTATCACCAACGCCTTGAAATAACCATACATTATTATTATCATAACCATAAATCCAAGTGACTCTAACAATTTTTAACATAATTGTCCCAAGAAATATTGTTATTTGGCCTTATTTCTAACGATATGCACATCAGATCATAAACACATTTATCTATGATTCTCCTTTTGTACTATTTTAACCATTACTTTACAACCTGTTAAGAATGAAGTTCTACCAAGTTCACCATATATAAAGTTATTTTTGTTTATATTATTACAACAAGTAATCTTTTACAGAAATTTATGTGTTTTCTTTCCGAAACTACAGACTCACTTAGTCCCAATACCTCAGACCCACAATGTGAGATAGGTACACGTTTATCAGGCAGTTACAACTGATTTTTTACTGACATACATGGATAATGAATAATAGTTGATTTCAGTGTCTACACTGTCTTCATAGCTTGTATTGCTAAGGTATCATATATTTTTAAAAAAACATCAGTAGTAAAACAATTCCAAAACATGTAAAGTTATTTACAATTTCTAAAATCTGACTTTTACATAATGTTTTATTTGTCCGCATTTTAAACAAATCATAACCTTTGTCTTGGTAGAACTAGCACCCAGTTTCCGCATATCACAATACTCTTCTTACAGTATCAAACCTTTTTTTCATTCTTCCTCTGTCTCAGACATAACTACAATATCATCGGCATATATAAGAGTAAAACTTGTTTTATATTCCAACATCTTTACCATTAAGCCTGTGTACCATAAACTATTCTTCAATATTCAATAACATAGAAAAAAGAAACGGGGAAAATGATCCTCCCTGACGCACACCAAGCATGCATGGGAATTTTGTTGTTTTACTTACATAAGTGTACATAGATTAGACAATATCAAACATTTAACCTCTGACCCCTAGCTTTATAAACTTATACCAGATGACGTCTCTTAACAGATAATCGAACGTTTTAGTAAAATCCATAAAACTGCATACATTCTCTTATTATTATCATTTAATACTTAATTACTCTGACCATGCAAAAATAAATTAACCATAGTTCCCAAGTTTCGCCTAAACCCTACCTGAGCATCAATGTTGACATGAACATTTTCTGAGTTCGGTCTATTTTTTTATAACATTTGTAACCAATTTACCCAAAGTACTTAGTAAAGTTATTCCTCTGTAATTAACAACCGTATCAATGTCACCCTTCTACAAAATTTTCTTGCCATTATTATAACTTTTGCATGTTTTAACAGTTTCTGTTTGGGTAAATTGCATGTTTAACTCAGTATACGTTATCTCTATTTCTCCAAAGCCCTGGGTGTTATAAATATTATCTTTATCTGGTTGAAAAAACACAGAATCTTGATCGTTTATAGACTTAAAATACTCGAGAAAATCTTAAGTTGACAGCGATGTAACACTGTTATTTATAACAGACCCTTTTCATATGTTCCAATGTTGTTTAACATTTGATAATCCAGCAAATTCAAGGTTTTGCAATTAGGCAATTCCACTGGCCATTAACAGAAACTGTTTCAACCTGTCTCTACCAGTCAATGTTGAAATACAAAAAAACAAAAATGGTAATTATACATAGAGGATATATTTTACATTTTCTACACTATTCTTCTTAAAAGAAACAACCTTCCAATCAAAAAGAATTTTTGCGTACTGCTACGTGGAAGCTATCTGTATGTGAGATCAGTACGTGGAAGCTATCATGTCCGTTGGTGCGATCTTTTTCTAAAAACATCCCCATTTTGTTTAAAAAAGCAAACATCTTGAAATCAAGTTCATATAAATATTGCATCGAAACAATATTTCTTTCCTTAACAAAATTTTCTATGAAGTACACAAAATTTAGGAGGTTTTTCATATTTTACGGTTCGTCTGTGGAATTTACCATACAATTTTCTTGATGACATGCAGTCCAGCGTCGGAACTTTTAAGTATTTGAGAAAACTATAGAAACAAAGACGATGGTAGAGCAATCAAAGATACAGGAAAAGCATAATGCGTAAGTTGGTATAGGTGTTGGGAGACAATGCAACGTGAAAGTATTCAAATACCTAACAAAAATCCATCCGAAGCGACGAAATTTAACGGCCATTTTGTCCGTTGCAGCGATCATGAAAGTCACGTGATTCCCCACCGTGGCATTGCTTTGGCGTAAAAACGGATATCAGTACTGTGAGTTTATGATAAAAGTTTCAATACGGTCTCAGTACACAATATTTGTATCAAAACAAAGCTATCAAAATTATCCACTTGCTGTTTACTATGAATTAGTTTGCGTTGATGCTGTACAAATAGATTTGAAAAACGTTTTTCTTTTCTTAATAATTCTACAAAAAATAGCTGCCCTCTAGATTAAAAAACAATTCTGTCCGTAATTCTTGCCAAAAGTTTATATGTTTCTTACGAAAATCTATTCTAAATATATACAAACAAAACAGACCGTTTCTTAATTTTATAAATCATTGTAAATAAGCGTTTGAATTTTAACTCCTGTGTGATAAAATTACGTTTTTTTTCAGGCATGAAAAATATTTTACGTCTAATAAACGTCGAATAACATGAGTTATATTATCATTTGGTGATTTTGTTGCTGATTCATGTACACATCTGTTTTAAGAGGATTCGGTACTGAAGAGTAACCCCGAATTGCCCTGTAAAGCTTGGATGATTAAACCTGTTCATCTTTTGAGAATACAACATTCTTAGAATCACTTGTTTGAAAATTATTAAATACCCTTTATCCTAATAAGAAGTCGACATGCCCATACCTTCACATTTTGTGTTTGCCGAGCGTATCTCACGCCGGTGTTCTCTGTTGTAGCCGCCATGTCGTCGTCAGTGCCATTGTTGCAACTACAAGTTTTGTCATGTTCCAGGTAATAAAGAGAAACGCTGTTCAAATTATGGCAAGCCGATGCGCATTCCAGACAAGAGACAGATATAAATGTCTTAAGAATGATCGAGTCGTTCCGTGGTCCTGTAATATATGTGGACTCGAACTGGGCATTTGTCTGTCTCAATGACCAGCTCTCACATTTCAAAACTCTAATTAAAAATACTAATGAAATAATCCGATACATTTGCATTTTCATGACTGCGAACAAAATTATGCTCTATGCAATCCGATCGCACAAAGCGTTCCTTCTGGTCTCTCTTAAGAGAAATAAACGTTTCTGCACGCACGCTCTGCAGTGTAGACGCTCAGTTGCACACGTACTGTAGAGCAGATGAGAAACAGAAATACAGACGAACTTTTATCAGTTCAGCAGCCGCCTACCCATATAAAAACGCTTGTAGTAATCAGCCATCTGTCTATTAAAGTGGTAAGTTTCCAAAATCGCCACGTAATTGGGGCGTCCGTTATATTGTTATGCTTAGGTCGCTGGTTGCTTTCATTTTTAAGAGGTGTATTTCAGATAAAATTTACCAATGCTAGACTAAGTAAACAATACTAAACAGCTAAATATCTGGAAGAAATTTGATACAATCGATGTTCTTAACCACCACAAAACAAAAAAGAGGTAACATTTTCACAGATTAATTCTTTATTTAGCATTGACCTTGACCCTAGTGACCCCAAATGCGATCCCAAGCTTTCTCTCTACGCAAGCTACCTACACACAAAGTTTCATTGCAATTGGTCACTCCTAACTTGAGTTATTGAGCGGAAACCAGTTTTCTATTTTTAGTATCAGTGACCTTGACCCTAGTGACCCCAAATGCAATCAAATTGTTTCATTCTCATCGAATTAAATGGAAATATGTAAAACAAATAATCTTTTTTGCTAATCCTAGTCAACATTTGAAAATCAACCTCTCTGTCAGGTACATTTTCATTTGTGCCTGTCAATTATTTATAATTCAGATTAACTCATATTTTCAAAGCTGCTACTGCGTTTTAATCTTAATGATAATCATTCAATATTGCAATTATGAAGGATGATATGATTTTAAACCCCCCCCCCCCGCGAATAATTAGAAATAAAATATCAGTATACATACATCGCGTTTAAGAACTCTTAAATAATATTATTTTTGATTGCGTCAAAAAACCCAAAAAACCCCCCCCCCTTTTTTTCCAAAAAAAAACCAAAAAAACAAAAAAAACACCCCCACCTTTTTGCGGAAATGGTAAAACGTTTCCATCCTAAACTGGTTATTATCCACGTTAAAACGTTGTACCGTCCAAAAAACCGTGCCCCCTTAAACCCGGTGGGCGGTTTGGGTGGGGCCGGGGGCGGGCGCCTCGGCATCATTTCCTATGGTATTTCTTTTTTTTTTTTTTTATCAGTTTAATAGTTATGTGATATCTTAATGGTTGCCCAGAATTTTAACATTCAAAAGCGTAGTTGTTACGTGGTTTAATAAACATTTTATTGCATACCCTCAGCCTAGTTACAAATAAAATATCACTTTCGTATATTGCAATTAGGGATGTTGTTTTAGTGTTTTACAACATACTTTCCTTTAAATATTTTCATGTCTTTCCACCTTGGTTATTACCCCTCCTTTGATTTTTCCCTTTTTTTACATAACCGTTGCACGTGTTTAATTTTATGCACCCTCGCTAGTTACAAATAAAATTCACTTTCGTCTACTGCAACTATGACCGTTTCTCTTTATAATTATAGAATACGTAATTAGGATAAAATAAAGTATGCAAAATATTTATGAGCATTTCAAACGATACGTGTATGGCTCCTACATTAACATCAACGAATTAATTAAAAGTGGGCAACTTAAAATTTATGGCTCCTGAATATAATTGAATGTGCATTGTGCAATTAAACAGGAATATGAGATATATACGTTATTTCTGTGGTTTGATAACTTGAACTAATTTTCACTGTAGAGTTATGTGAAAGTTGAAAAGCTTTAACAAAATTAGATGTTTTAAGAAAGATATAAATTAAATGTAGTTTTTTTAATGTTTTTAAAAACTTTTTATTCTGACCAAACTATTTATCTGTATAACTAGCTTAATTTCTTTCTTTATTTAGCAAAAACGTGAAGAACTTCAAGTTTTTGTTACTGCTACTGCCAGCTACTGCTACTGCCAACTTCACGTTTTTGTTACTGCTACTGCCAACTACTGCTACTGCCAACTTCACGTTTTTGTTACTGCTACTGCCAACTACTGCTACTGCCAACTTCACGTTTGCTTGTTACTGCCAGCTACTGCTACTGCCAACTTCACGTTTTTGCTACTGCTACTGCCAGCTACTGCTACTGCCAACTTCACGTACATCGCTCTTTACATAACTCAAAACTTTACTCAAATTAAAAGAGAAAATGCATTAATTATCTCTACATGTCAATAAAATCATGGTCTGTTTATTGTTGGCAAAATTGGTACCTAAATGTCCAGTCTTAAGGCACCTTATCATGCACCCGCAAACAAACTTTGTGAATGTTTATTGGCCTTATATCTAGTGTACGTTCGCCCTAGCCACTCCGGCATTATGGTCCGTTAACTGCCAACATCGGAACATCTTAGAGTTGCCAGCTGGCGGGCTTATTTTGTGACAGTTTTGCATTCGTATTTGAATGTTGATTTTTTTTTTTTGATATCGTCCGTGGAAAGTCAAGCCAGTACGTCATCTGACTTACCAGGATGCCTCTCAAAGGACAAACTTTGAGACTAGATGAACTTCTGGTATCTCACATAAGTACATACATCAAAGTCCTGGACACTTTGAACTTCTAAAATGTATATGCCTATGTACCAGCTATTGCTCGAAGGGATGATTATGTAGAAGTTAAGTAAAATGTTGCATTACTTTAACTATGATCAACGAACCGATGGATAAATCCCCTCTTGCAAAATCATGATTAATCAGTTTCCTGAATAATTCATAAATTGACAGAAACATCATGTTTATCGATTAGTAAATTCGTTTTCAAGAAATCTTCTGTGCATTTTAGCTGAAGGGAGCAAAATATCAAAGTATTTTAAAAGTAGCCTTCTTCGAAACAGAAATCATAGTACAAAATGTATAAACAATGTTATGTTTACATAGGGACAACAGTTTCCACACGGACTTTATTCCTTAATGTTACCTTTCACTGCGTTGATGCACTCATGTGTTTGGTAAAATACAAGAAGTTTTCAAACCACATGTATGTACTCCATCTCTAATCTGAGTTGGCATTTCTTTCCAATCCATATGTTTCTCTAAAATGTCTCAATGCCAAGAACCTTGGAAAATATTTGCAATGTCTATCCGACTAAATAAGCGGGAGAAGAAACAACCCTTTTTTACAACAACAACAACAACAACAACAATAATAATAAAAATAATAATAATAATAATAAATAATAATAACAATAAAAAAACAAACCACGTGGGGAAGCGGCAAAAGGGTTGTTGGCAGGGGGGGATAATAATAAATTTAAATTAAACCTGCTAAACTTTATTGCGGCTCTTCGCTTGTACAATAAACTCCGTATATAACGACTCCGGATATAGCGAAATTCTGCATAATAAGGAACAAATTTTCTCTCCCCCGATTTTGTTTCTTTTCTTTTATCTTTAGAAATTGGACATAATTTTTTTCTTTCTTCATCTTTTATAAGGAAATGATATATCGCCCAGGATATAGTTTTAATGAAGTTTATTGTGGTGGTGTAAAGGTTAAGGTCCCCCCCCCCCCCCCCAGAGGGGGGGGGGGGGCCACAAACTGTCCTCCTCGGATATATAGGAAGCGGACTCGAAATGACTATAAGTTATAGCTTCGTTCCCAAGAGATATTAGTTTAACTAAACGTAAGCGTGGCCGGAAATATAAGCCTCAATGCAATAATTAACATTTACTGAACTTTACTGTATTTTGCTAAGCATCTTTTCGACCCCCGTACAGTGTGAGTATGGAATGCTCTACCAGAGGATATTAGGAACGCTCCACTCTTAAAGGACTTAAAAGTACTATCGTCAAACAAATTGAAACATCACATTTAAAGGTCGCATTTTTAAACTTATGCGGTCGAAGATGGTTGCGTAACTTAAATGCAGAATTGCTTAATAACCACTTAAAATGCCCTGCACTGTAAAAATAATGAGAACATCCAGTACACTGTGTAAAAAATTTTCTCGAGGAAACGCGACGATCCCTTAAGCGAGATTTGTTGCTTAGAGGAGTCTCTCAGTAAGAAGAATTTAAAGTCTCAAAAGTCTTATTTCACTGAAGGTTCGAGCGTAAAAAGTAATTGTAAGTATAAACTAAATTTAAGCGTGGCCACGAATAATATATGCTTTTTTGCAATATTCATTCGAAATCAAATGGAACATTGTAAATCATTATTTTTAGTCATAATGCTTCTATACAGTATATTGACATTGGACCCTGTAACAAATTATGGCATGATTGGCACAACCATTTGAAAGTAATAGTATATTGTACGACAATAGTTGCCTGGCACTCATTTCTTCGGATACGTCCGTGTGGCTGTTGTTATTTCAGTTGATTATCCATCAAGCAAACAGTTATCACCACTGCATAGACAGCAACGTAGTGGTAAGATGTCTAAATTGTATGCAAGGTTTCATGTGTTCGAATCCTGATCAAATGGTTTTAGTGCTTTTAAGTTTAAAGTGGATGGCTATTTTGTTACATTTGTGATACTTTTTATGCATCGTGTTTGCTTATTTATAGTCCACGAGATGTTTGTTCTTATATACCCTCAGAAAGATGAAGAATGATATTACACTTCCTTCTACTGGCAAACCTTGAAAACTTCGTGTATAGTCAAATGATACGCAAACTTAATCATTAAAAATACTTTTACAAACAACTTAAAAGACATTAGGCCTAATAGATTCGAACCGGTAACTCATTACAGCTTAAGGCTCTACCCCACAGAGCTATTATTGAAAACAGGTGAAGCAACCATCTACGACCATGTTCTACATCCCCATACAGAGGAAGAAATAGCTCAGTGGTTACGTGGAAGGCTGTTAGGTTGGATTTCTGATATTCGGTTGGTTCCAATCCCTCCAAGTGAAGTAATTTTTGTATGGCAGTTTATTTACTTGTATAACGAAAAATTATGGTCAGTGTAAAAAATAATCAGGCATTATGAAAGTATTTAATGCAACTCATTATCAATTCAGTAATGCAGAACACGGCATAACAATTACACAAAAAGTTGATCTCTAAAATTTGTTTTAAAATGTTAATTCGAGGGAATAGGTAGGTATAAATTAATACATGATTAAAAATATTGTTATGCACAGGACTCGAACCATTACCAGTATGTAGGCCAGTCCAACACCCAGCACCCTGCACTTAGAGGTGTTTACAATAAATAGATATAATCATCTGCTATATTGTGTTCAGTGTATAGTGAGAACAAAATGATAATGGATTTGCATTGCCCTACCTACAGGGATTAATGGCGTCGTTGTATTAACTATCAACTTATCCTAACTGACGTATACACTTCTTACAAACAAGAAAGACAACTCTGTTTGCGATTTGCAAGACGCATATATTGTGACGACACCGTACGTTATGACATAAATGTATAAAAAGTTCATAGAACTCAACCCGTATAATAATGTATACATGTATAACGTAATATTAACAAAATACTTGATAGGTGTCAGTAACTCAAACTCATTTACTGAATTCGTACATATTTGTGACTAATATCCATTTATCGTAATATTGTAAACAAAAATGACAACATGTAATGATTATGGCTTTGAAAAAATATATGCCTGAAAATGTCCATCAACGAGACCTCTAGCTGCACAGGTAAAACCAGAGATAAAAACTCTTGATGAGAAATACTCTGGAACCCTGTACCCGCGGCTGGCTTGGATTTCTCTCCGGACAAGAAACGGCGGGATGTTCTCGTTTCATGGCACTCGCAAAAATAACTACATGTGTGTTTTACTGCACGTTTTAAGTTGAGAAGTACAAATTTTGCAAAGCTTTCTCTAAGTAACTTGGCAACACTAATTGTTATTTATACTGTATAGCAATTTGTTCATAAATATAGGAAGCATTTCAAAGTAACGTTTAAAGTATACATGTGTGATTCTGGCTTTGTAACACATTACCGAAGTGAAAAACTGACATACATATCAAACCACAGTAAAAATAGGAATGGTTCTTGTATACGCGCAATAAGACATCGAAAGCGATCAAGGGACTTTAATCCTACCTCTCGCTATAAATACATGTATATAAAAGTTATGCAACACTAAAACGACTTACTACATCAGCTTCCAAAACAATGAATGCTTTCAAATTTCTCATATTAGCAGATCCTAGTAGACTTGAATATATGTAGAATTCAATTTTTCACCAGGATAGTCCAAAGAGATTTCAACTGCATTCAACTGTATTTAATGGAAATGACTAGTATACAGACTCGTTTATTTTAGGTAAAATTTTGGTTCCAACTCATTCATCTAAGAGTAAAAAACAATACTAAATGCATTTCTTAATAATGATGGTCAGTTTGAAGTGTAATATCGTTTTAATTAAATTGTTGATCTCATTAACATGGAATTATTAGACTAGTACAAGTCTAGTGATTGAATTTGAAAGATTTAAAGCAGTTTCCTTCTTGCCGACTTTTTTGAGGTGGTCTTTTACACAGGCTTGACTATACTTGTGTAGACTTGTGTTTTTCACTTATTCCCAGTTTATGGTTTTTGCCATTTACAGTGTTGCCTTACTGTCGTTCCTGTTGCTCTCATGTATGTCATCATCCCACAGTTACATGTTTAGCCGTATCGCACATTCAACAGGGTGTAGCCCATGCAGTTTAAAATATAGAATGAAAAGTTACTGTAAACCAGTGAATTTTCAGTTCAATTATCGTTCGTGATTTCATGATTTCGAACCTTGCGTCATAATGCCAAGAAACAACAAAACGGACGTGAATTCTTATTTATAAAACAAAGAAAACGGATCTATATTTTATTGGCGTTTATGAAAAGAGAGAAAATTACTTACATGGCTTACAGTAAAGTTATGTTATTTGTGTTATTTGTGTTACTATTATTGTTATTATTGTTATTGTTATTATTGTTATTGTATTCATTGTTATTAATTCGTACTCTACAATGTATTTTAAATTGCATAAACTACTACCTGTCAAGTAACCAACATTGATGCAGAGGGGATGGCGACGTATATGTGTGAACAGGATGCAGTACACTTCTATTTTCAAATACTATTTCGACGTAACAAAACATTGAGACCTAACAGAGTTTCAAATCAATGTTGAAATAGCAGTAAAGTTAATATTTATATCTTGAATATAAATAACAAAATTATGAATAACACGGAGATCTGAAACATTTAAAATAACAATGGAGATAAAAATCCTACGGAAGCGTATACTGGCCCTCCCTTATGTTTCGTAAAGTCAAACCGCAGACTAGATTATAATACTATTGATTAGATTTGTATATATTTGAACGTTTTATTGCCTTCCTTTCGTATTTATATAAAGTAGTGTCAGAAAGCGTTTCTTCTTTCTTGCAATATCATTGAAAAATACTGCTTTATATTTATATGATATAATATCGATTTATATAGCAATGTTAGAAATAATTTATTTTTATTTTTAAAATAACGGAAAATTTTGCCGGCATCTTTCATGGTAATACAAATGCCACAAGTAAGTAAAACATCTAAACTTGATCACTGGTCATCAAAATTAACACCTGGTACATAAAAATTGCACAACATTCATAAATTTAACACTTGGCTGTAAAAGTTAAAACTCTTTTTATCCAGAACATGTCCTGTGATTGGATTTGAAAGCAAGTTGAAATGTCTCTGTGAAGAGTTTGCGGGAAATGATATTTCGTTTACATCCCTCGGTATAAACAGCTGTAGTCAAAACGGTCACTTCAGGTTTCACCCTGTATTAATTTGATAGTAAATCAAGCACGTTTATACATTTCCTGAGACTAAAGCAGTCAGCAGACGACAGTTCTCATCTTCAGCGCTATACTAGGCGTTCAACCCCAGCAAACATTTGACGACCACTATCACTCAAAATCAACAGTAACTAAAAACTTCAGCGAACCTTGTTCATTTGCTTGAGCAGAACATAAAAACATTATATACAATGTAAATATATCTGCAGTGAAAGTTTTGGTGCCCAGAACTATGCCTTTGGTTGCTATACTCGACTATCTCAACTTTATCATTCCATCTAGAACTCATATCCTGAAAAAATAGACAATCTGATTATTAGTTATCAGAAATGAGGAAACAATTATATACAACTGACATTGAACCAGTTGAAAATGATGCAAAATTTTACATTCGGACTTTTAAGGAAAAAAATTTCTAAAGTCTGGCAGAATCTACATGAAATGTACCACTAGTCCGCCTTCGTAGTCGAGCACTGTAATATTTCAAAGATTGAGAGTCATGGGTTCGAGCCCTGCTACCGCCCATGTCTCTTTATGAGAGAAAGTTGGCAGTTTTGAAGTCTAGTACTGGTTCTTCCCGGGAGCAATTCTTAGGTAAACTGAACTGCCCGCCTATTAAAATGAGCGAAATAGGGTTGAAACGGGCGTTAAACTCATACAACAATAACAACGAATGACATACATGTTATAATTAACACTTATGCTGCTGGCGTCAAATAATTTTCACTTTGCAACCAGTGTAGATCATGATCAGCCTTCACGTCCGTGCACTGTGGTCAATATCTGCAGTTTGCTATTCAGTCAGAAAAAAATCAATGAACAGCCAGACGAACTATTAATGCAACTTTCAAACATTTAAAGATGGACTAATGCATTTGAAATTTTAGCGTGACTAGTGTAAATAGATAATGAATATGCATTACCATCTCGTTCCATTAACGTTGATTTTACTGAAATACTGGTATTTACGTTGTGAACAAAAACAAGAAATAGCGCATTCTACCGCATCAACCATTCTGTGAGTGTGTCTTCCAGTTTTGCACGTGCAAGACGTCTTGATACCTGAAATGTAAATTTAACTTTAATTGCAAAAGTTCAATTATTTTAATATAATTTATTTTACAGTATTTTATATATTATATGTTTCAATAAGTCAAATACCTTGCTCGAAAACATTGAAATAATTGTCTAATTAATTTAAGCCAATTTATTTTCTTTCGATTGCGAAACAAGTTCTTACAAGTTATATTAATCGCTCTCGAGACTCACTCTGAATGGAATCAAATATCAATCGCGACTCACGCTAGATGAAATTAAACTCAAAGACAGAGAGGGATAATGTGGAATTAGCCGTGTCTTGTCAAAGGGCACTGTCACTACTTGGCACTTAAGAGGATCGAACCCGGGTATCATCGGGCTTCGATTCCGAGGCGAACGTGCTCAGACCACTCAGCATCATGGCGGCCCCATATATACAACAAGTCGCTGCTTATTTAGAGGACTTACTTACACACAGTCGCCTGTAATCATTCGATATCAACTATAGAAAACAATCTGGATACTGTTAATTTTAAGTTTTAATAACGTCACATACCTACTGAGGTACAATCATTCGTTCAAAGGAAGAAAACTATAATTGTGTACACGTATATTGATTATATCTACTTCGGCAAGATGAAATTACAGTTACAATTCGACATTCAGGCTCCGTTGGTCTAGTGGTTTAAGCATTTGCATTGGGAGCGGGAGGTCGAAGGTTCGAATCAAAGCAGGGGTGTCACTTCTGATATGGCCAGTTAGTGAGTCGTCAGCTAGTTAAATAATGGTTACCGTATGCCTACCTGTCTGGTGTCTGGCATTAAAGGACATGATTATGGGGATAAATGAGGTGTCTCACAAGTCGGATATAGGCCTTTTAAGTAGAGGTGACACTCTCCTGAACCAGCCCGTGAATTTTGTTTCTTCATAATTCTTAGAGCCAGCTACATACCATTGCGGCTTTGGTCGAGTCCTCGTAGTGAATATAAGAAAGGGAGCTGAAACCATCTTGATGCCGTTGACCAGGCCCCGTGCTTATAAAATCCTTGAGCACGATTGCAAGGGGCGGTTTCGTGCTAAACGCCGAGTGCTTATCCGTGCTTTAAAAAATCCTGAATCTGAGATCGTGCTCAGGGAATGTCTATATAAGCACGGAGCCAGGAATTCTCCTGTTCTCGGGGAAATCTACAATAAGTTAAAAAGCACATAAGACATATCATTTTTGCGATCGCGATGCTATCATTTACTAGTATTGTTTCATCCCTTAGATGTTCAAATTTAATATATTAATAATTTAATAACTGTATTGAACAAGTACCTCTCATTTTTATTGAAACGTTTATTAGTGCTTTACAGCTGATGTTGTTTACATCTTACTTAAAAATTGTAAGTAGGGGCCTATATTTTCAAACAAATAAAAACATTTACAAATCACCTGTTCATTGGGGCCTCATTTCTATGGGGTAATTCTTTTTAGTGCATCTTACAGTCATGCAGAACTAAGTTGTTCTAAGTTATATTAAATCAATTCTATTAGTTTCAGAAAAATAAAAATTCTCAAGTCCTTTGCGCAGCTGGCATATTTTGTTACACACTGGTCAGACATAAACACTGTACATCGCGTTATGCTACTTTCGGTTGACTGCGCACCAAAGAGACTGAGTTGTAACATGAAAGTAGAATTTCCGTTGGTCTGCCTACACAGGTCACGCGCAGGGGTCATCCTGTCTGCTAACCTGCGCATGGACTTTTTTTTTTTTTTTTTTTTTTTTTTGCTATTGAGAGGTCGATTTCAAGCGTTTTCATAAAATGTCAATATATATCTACCTCGGTTTGAGCACGACATGTCTGTTATATGTCTATGAAAAATATTTGCACCCACTCAAATCAATCTCACAGGGATTTTCTTGTGTCCAAGGTCATTTTCAATGTTGTCTTAAAGTATCAGCATTTGCCTCGTAAGTCCGATTTATCAACATTCAGGAGCTGTCGGCATAGCCTTAAAATTCATACAGACAAAACGTGTTCCATACGGCAACTGCAGTTTCTATGGAAGGCCAAACGTGTCTTAATCCGCGTAAACGGTTTATTACGTTATGGACGTCCATAGGATATACA
>JAFMSR010000007.1:25257560-25275556 GCA_022818135.1 Saxidomus purpurata
TTACTATATAATATATAGTAAAACGCCCAAAATGTCACAATTTTAAGTGAAAATTTTGCAGCTTATCTTCAATTTGTTCAAAAACTATAACACTTATTTTAAAATCACAAACGGGATTGAATAAAACAATCATTCTCCATTTAAGTGATATATTTTATATAAAAATAAAGAAAGAAGAGAATGGTCTTTTTTTAAGGTTTTGTTGAACAGGTATATAATTTCATTTTTACGATCGGAGCTCGGTTGCTTCCGTAATGCTGGCCGAACACTTCCGAATGATTGATCTAACTGCTTCAGGCCATCGATAAGTTTTATGGCCGGACATTACGTAACATTTACCATGATCTTTAAAACGTTGTATGTTTTACATTAAAATGCAAACTGGGTTAGAATCTTCAGTTTTTTGTTCATAAAAAGGCAAAACCTTTCATTGAAACCGGATCCATGAAACTTTCAGAATAATTATCAATAATATTATTTAGCTTTTGGTGTTAATTTGCAACACATAAAAGATTCACTATGCATGCATTTTTATTTCGAAAAACTTGCACGGGTACTTTATATTTTGTTTTACATTTCTCTTTGTCTCGAGTGAAAGGCAAGAATTCGCTCCGCTGAAATTGGTTTCATTTTATAGGTGTCAACATAGAGTTTCTTCCAGACCAAAGCTAGTTTTCATAATACACAGGTCAAAACCAGGTAGTCTTATTACTCGTATCTTTTGTCTTTCATTTCTTCCCGAAGAAATAAGCTGATTATTACATTAACAAAAAGAGAAGAAAAAAGAAACACGCAAGGTTTGATCTGTGTGCAGAGTATTAAATGACAAAATCTGTCAAATGTAACAGGTATTACTCTACTGCAGAAATGGAAAGTTTTTTTTCCTACAATAAATCCTTATTTCTTCTAAAATGTTAATTATATTTTCAAGCCATGTGATGAAAAATCACATACTTTTTAAGGCATTCAACATCAAGCGTTTACTAGAGTATGTAAAATCTATTTGATATTCTGAAAGGAAACTGTTCTATTTCTCAAATTAAAAAAGCCTACCGAAATCAAATGTCAGTCTTTATCAGATCAGGAATAACACTGATTAGGAATTTAAGATCGCAAAATAAAACAAGTTGACTTACTATTTACCGGGGACATGTAGGTCCATCTATTTACGTTTCTAAAGCACACCATACTTTTGCAACAGACTTGCCGTGTGCGTCTGTACTTGAAAATAACAGGTCTACAATTTTAAACAATTCTCAAGAGCAAACGTTACGCACGTGTAAAGGGATTAGCCGATCATGAAAAATCAAGTGCACACTAGATTCATTCTCATTATTATGTCAAAATTCACGAATTTTGTAGCTTTTGGATTATTCTGTGACTATTTTTATGACTGATGATGTGACTGTAATGAAATAGTGCTCACTACTAGTTAAAACATTACTATTATTATTATTATTAATTGCAAGTAATGTGAATGATAATGCTGAATTTTCTTTATCTTCTGGTAGAAATGATAAAAATTAAAACATAAGATTTTCACAAAAGTTACGCGTCAAGTTCAATATCTCCCTTAGGCAATATTCCAGTACAATCAATAATCAATGATTTATGACCCTGACCGTTATTTACGGATATTACCGAACCGTAGTTGTTTCCGTAAACTCCTAATCCCCAAAACTTATCGATTGCCTGCTGATATACGCTTGACACTTTTTCTGCCGTATGATTGCTACCCATGATTTGAAGTTTAGTGATTTTCTGAGTTGTGTGCATGATAGCACATTGCATACATTTAACCAGATTTTCAAATCAATCCCAAAAGTGGTTACTGAAAATATATATTATAGTACTTTGTCTGCAAAACGTTAACTAAAATTTCTAAGTTCAACAAATGTGTAGAAAATTCAGTCAGGAGTTATCTAGCTTAATTGTTTGATACCCTTCAAACACTATTGCATGGTAAGTGTCAAAAACTCCCAGAAGTTGTTACTGTATCAGGGGTCTTAAACACATAATAAGGGCTGGAGTCTAGAATAAATAGTAAATAATTAGCCAAAGTTTCTAACTACTTTTGTAGTAAACTCAGTCAAAGTTTTCTAACCTTATTGTTTTATACCCAACTAAAAACTGAAAACTATTGAAAATTAAATCAATTCCATTATAAATCAGTTCCTAGATTACAAACTCTTATTAACCAATTTCAACTTCATATATGGGCAGAAATGCTCAACGCAAAGAAATTTCAAATTATGAAATCTTTTTACAAAAAGAGGAATGAGTTTAAAGCGTTACTTGCGAATGATGAGCGGGGTGTGTGGATGGGTAGGGTCACAAATACTGCACTGCTGTCTTTATACCTTTCATTTTTATTTTCTTTCTGGCTCTTTTAAGTTTATTGCCCTATTGTTAGACTAGTTACTAGTCTCTGATAAAATTTGTTTTTTCAATATGCCATATTTCATGCACTATTTCAAGTCTATTTTATATGATTTTTGCTTTATACAGAGGGGCAGTTTTATCAAATCGGCGCTGGATAGTAGACTGACTCTAGAACAAAACTGATAGATATTTATTAGTAAAAGAGATATTTCAGGGCCTGGTGATCAGGCTACTCTAGGCTGTGTTTCTGTAAACTAAGATGAATAACCATGGTAATGTATATTGAAAACATGCTTGGGGGAGTTGTTCCCCTTGATATATATCGCATTACTTCCACCACGAACACTTGTTACGGGTTTGCTCCCCTTGATAAATATTGGTTTATATAGTTTCGAGTCACTTGTTAAAATAATAATAATAAAAAATCCTAGACATAAGCCATTCATATGAACATACAACTAAATCACACAGACGATTGTACGAAAGCTTTAAAGTGGAATTATGCAAAAAATTTTCAAGTAAAAATCCAGCTGAAATAGGTGTGTGGACAAAGGGTAGAGGAATAATAGCTTTTAACCGAATACAACAAACTTTTCCTGCTGCCAGTACGAAATTATAACTTTCCTAATATTACTTTTCCTATTTTGACTGGGAGAGTCAATGTAAGAAATAGACAACTGCATGCAGGAGTTGCATCCCTTCCACTGCCGAAATCTCTACCGGCAACAACACTAATAACACAAGGGAGATCACTGCCGAGAAAGGAATTATTATTTTATTAGTCCAATTTTTTTTATTTCTAAAGCACCAACTTCAAATACTAATGCGGCATTATCATTAGTTTAACACATTCAAATGCACAACAACCGAAAATTGCTTTTATAAAACTGTATGTGGAGTAAGATGCGCATAATGTCACTTTAAGTGTGCACCTGATGATGTTTTGATGATGTCTCATTTGCGCTAAAATATGTCGACATACTGATAATAACAAAGCAAGGTGCCATGAGCTAAGACGACTTGTCGATATATTATCGAGTCATGTCTTAAAAACCGAAGCAGACTTGTTGTAATAAATGAAAGCAACAAGATTACAAGATGTGTAGGTCGACCTGCACTTACATGCAAGACAACAAAATACATGTCGACAATGTCCATGTCGTCTTACTGAAAGTCGACATGACCACGTATAACATAGCCACTTGACAAAGAGACCATGACAAGTACATGAAAAACAAGGCATGTTGTCAAAAACAAACACAACTTTATGACATAAGTTAAGGCGACAAAATCACATTTTATAAATCGCGACTTATACAAATATAATTTTGTTGAATTGCTAGCTTTCCAACAAAAACAAGAGGGTCGAGATGACCCCATATCGCTCACCTGGCTACCATTGGCTATAATAACAGGTCATCGGAAGAAGAAAGGGTCAATTTTGATCTGGGGACATGATTTGAACACCTAGGCCATGATCCATTCCAAATGTCTAAGCTCTAGGCTTTGTGGTTTCAGAAACAAAGATTTTAAAAGTGTTTCTTATATAAACCTATGTAAGACTAAGAGACCCACGGGCGGGGTCAATGTTGAGCCGGGGGTCATTATTTGAACAATCTTAGTAGAGGTCCACTAGGCAATGCTACATGCTAAATAAGATCTAGGCCTTGTGGTTTCAGGGAAGAAGGTTTTTAAAAGTCCTATATAGCCATTAGATCCACTAGGTAATGCCACATGCTAAATATCTTAGCTCTGGGGCAGAGGAAAACCCTCACAATTTGCGTTATTAGTAAAAAAATCATTTATTTTAAACCAAAAAATTAAACGATTTGAACATTGATTCCAACTTCAAACAATAGTTTATATTTACATTTATCGATTAAATTTGACAGGTTCTTATAACAGCACGTGCCGTTTTGACATTTAGGTCATGTGTAAAGTTACGCTCCGTTGTTCACAAAAGTGAACCCTGCAATGTTGCGTTGTCACGTGTTAGAAATTCAGTGATTTTGTCTTTTAAATTTAAAAATAACACGTGTTTCCCAGACGACCTTTGCTTTCTGCATTTTTTAGCATTAATTACTTTGATTTACATGTATTTAGCAAAAACGTGCAAACATGGAATTATACAGTATGTTAGTTTTCGGAACTTAATCTTCAGTAGGAGCCTAGTAAAAAGGAAAAAGGTAAGACTTGTCAAGTTTATTTTCGTAGAAGAATTGTTTATTTATTTTATTTTACTGTCTTAGTTTTCATTTCAATGATGGAATAATGCGTCTTCTTTTGTCAGTACATTTTGTTTGTACAGTTAACACTGCGGATGAACGACCACCGGATATTGGGGCGAAAGTGAGCACAGATAATTAGTTTTCGCGAGGAACTTTTACAATTGGGGTAAGTTAAAATCCGATATTTAATCTTATGCACATTATCTTGTGTTTCTTTTTGTGTTTTTGGATACTTCGATGACTATCTTAGTCCATTGTATACCCGAGCTGTAAATAATGTCGGTTAATATGTTCAGTTACCAAAAACAAGATCGCCTGCTCACTTGAAAAGTTCGACCGTTGGTAATGTTTACCGTTTTATTTCGCAAATGTGCTTAGATTTGAATAATCTGAATCGAGCAATTCATTTGGGCAAGTACCAGGCATAAGTGTCCAAGATCTTGTCCACAAACGTTATTTCAGGGCCAAAATATTGATACATGTATAACTAAAGTTAGTGTACTGGGTATTGTTTGTTTTGATTTCTGGTGTACCGGAGTATTGATCCTACGTGTACTGAGTATTGGGCATTAAAAGTGAGTAATATAAATATTCTGCTGCTTTTTAAAGCGTTTTATTAGCTCAACACAACATGAAGTACCCAAGGTTGGTAATTGTGATCTTATGGTGTCCGTCGTCTTTATGTCTTTCTGTCGTCTGCGTGTCGCCTGTGCACATTTTACCTTGTGTATGCAAATGATACTGCATTTTTCACTGAAGCTTCGGGAAACTTGATCAGTATGACTACCTCTATGTAATCAAGGTCGATTCGAATATGGGTCATGAGGCAATAAATGTCTCATTTTTCATTCGATCTCCATAAACTTGGTTAGTATGATTGCTTTTATGAACTTTAGGTCGAGTACTAATATGAGTCAAGTTGGGTCAAAAATTAGGTCACTGGATCAAATCAATGAAAACCCTTGTATATACAATAGATGTTTCATTTTTCATTGAATCTTCATGATCCTTAGTCGGAATTATGTACAGTCTTGGTGAACTCTAGATTGAGTATGCATATGGGTCATCTGTGGTCCAAAACTAGGTCAGTGGGTAAACTCATAGAAAAAACCTTATTTTTGCAATATATTATGCTAGTTGATATACCTCTTTAAATTTATTTTAAAATGTTTTAGATCAAACCAATTTAAGGTACAGTATGACATCTTGCATATCCAAAATCAATTCTTTTTCTACAAAATAATTTGAATTTACACATCCCGGAAAACTAAATATTCACATCACGGGCAAGCGTTTAAACTTGCTTAGTATATCTTCACGTTGATTGCCCTTGTATACATCGAACAAAGCCAAAGCGGAAGGATAGTCCATATCATCTGAAATCTGACGTAATTGTTTAGATAATAGTAGGAATTGACGGACCATTTTTTCGAAGCATCGTGTAATTCATTTTTATCGATAGGTATTAACATTTCGATAAAAACGAATGTTGCAGTAATGCTTTTATGATAATTCGTAAAAAAAATGTTTTTTTTTATTGTGTTACTATACAACACTCACAAGCACGCACACTCACAAGCACGCACACTCACACGCACGCACACACGCACGCAAGCACACACGCACACACGCACGCACACACACAAACACACACACATACACACACTGGAATTGTGGCAGAGAGTTCCGCTATTTTGCATTAACTAGAACAAAACACTGCATTTTATCTTACAACTTATACGTATTTTAGACAAATGTTTAGTAGTTGTGGATAACATTCAAAGTCACTTCAACTCCGAGTCATTGAATGGTTAGTGCAGTACTGCGCATCATATCCATTTACACGCGATGGTGAAAATTAAAAAATATAAATATAATTGTACATGTGTGTCTAATGTGTGTCTAATACTCAAAACGCCAGACAAAACACTTTATAATACACTTTTAGAGTATAAATTATCAACGTTTAATATGACTTGTGCAAAACATCACACTTCCTGAATTCATACCTTCAACTGATAACATATAAATACATTTCCAGTTTCAAAGTTTTAATTTTTTACTCATTTCTTGATGCAATACTCAGTACAGTGATTCCCTCACTCCGTCAATACTCAGTACACCTTTAACCAATACCCAGTACAGTAATTACAATGTTTCGAGAACCGTATCTCCGCTATACTTTCGTCTTAAATGATGAAATTTTAACCATTAATATGTTGTCGTTAGGCAAATGATATGCCGTAGTCAGATTATTAATATGTAAATGATTTATCAAATGAAACGGCATACTTTGCCAACGGTCGAGATTTTTCGAGTGAGCACACTATTTGTTTTGGACATTTTCAACATTTCAACATATATATGTTGCACAACGAGCATACATTCGGCTTGGACAGTCATTAAAGTATCTGAAAACACACAAAAAGACATAATATGATATGCATCAGAGTGAAAATCGGGTTTCAACTTACCCCAGTTGTTATACGTTACTCGCGAAAACTAATTATCTGTGCTCACTTTTACCCCAATATCCGGTGGTCGTTCATCCGCAGTGGTTAAGGGTCTGAATGTTGAGTTCTTTAGTGTATGTTATGACGTACATCTGAAGTTGCCAGTGTATGTATTTAGAAGAACAGGAACCTTTCTGGTAACTTTTGTTTTATACAACAGATGTCCGACTATCAAAAAAGTAATTTGACGACAAAAATCTAAATAAAAAAGTATTAATTAAAGAAATACGTTTGTCTTTAGTAGTCTATTTTTGGCTCAGGTCTTTAACAGTTTAAAATTGCGCCAACTTTAGGCTGCTGGGCCGCCAGGCCGTCAGGCCGCTGGACCGCTAGGCCGCCAACTTCAGGCTGCTAGGCCATTAACTGCACATTTCTTTTTGTGTGTGTTCAGTTGAGCTTTAAAGTGAGTTTTTATTTTATTTGTCTATACAAGGCGTAATTTGTAAGTGATTTTTGTTAAAAATACACAGGCCGCCAACGTCAGGCCGCTGGGCCGCCAACTTCAGGCCACTAAGCCGCCATCTTCAGGCCGCTAAGCCGCCATCTTCAGGCCGCATAGCAGCTAGGCCGTCAACTTCGGGCCGCTGGGCCGCCACCTTCAGGCCGCTAGGCCGTTATCTGCACATTTTTTTCTGTTTGTGTGTTCAGCAGTGTTCAGTAGAGCTTTAATGTGAGTTTTTATTTTATTTGTTTATACACGGGTGGTTAACTCTCCCCACCACCATAAATTGAGATGCAAAAAAATTGTGGAGAGCACACTTCCGAGGTGGTGGGGTTCTACAAAATAAACAAGAAATGTGAGTACGATTTTTGTAAATTTTGTTTTCAATTATTTTGTTGAAGAACTTTCAAAAATCGGGCAATGTAGTTACCAGTAGAAATGTTGAGAATACCGTTTGCACGAATTATGGAAACAAAATTCCATAAATTGTATTCTCTATAGAACGTTAATAAGTTGGCGAAAATCTCGATTTTCAGTAACCAAAGTTAAACTATCCTTATTTTTTTGTCCAAAATCCCGTTTTTCCGAGTAAATTTTACATGCAACATACGAGTACATGTACAAAATAAGTATTTATTGTCACTAGACGATCCGATGAGTAAATAAATTGAAATTACAGCCACTTTCTCAAATGAGGTGGTGGGGTGGAGTACGAGGCGGTGGGGTTTTGGAGGTATAATTCTTATGTCCTCTCTTTATATTTAGCAAAAGAATAATGTCATTTACATACTTGATAGTTTTGGTTCTTTATAATATTACATTTTTAAACAGTATATTTTATACATTTTTTAAAAAATTCCCCTTTTCTGGCAAAATGACGTAAAAATTCCCCTCCTGACGGGCCCCGCCACCTTTCCCCTCAGACTGAAAAAAAACACTGAGCCGGTAATCCGTTAGGAGTTTCTGAGTAAATGTCACTACTATATCCACTATGAATGAAGCATTTAATAGATTACACCGTACAAAGAAATACCATATAAGGATTAACAATAAGGTCACACCTTTTGAGACCATACTTGATCTTTTAGTCACTATGAATATTTCCGTAGGAAAACAACGGTCAACTGGTCAAAAGTTTTAAGGTAAACATTTATAAGTTATTAATTAATTCATCTTTACGTGTAATTGTAAAATTAAACCACCTTAGCTTGTTAATAAACACGTGTTGATACTGAAAACAAAGGATGGCTAATGGGACAAACAAAGGCAAAAGTCGACTTGACCATTTCTTATTTCTATCAGCATTCTTTCTATTTATGAAAAACATTTTAAGTATACATTTGTAACATGACTTTGTGACACCGGAATCGTGCTCTCAAAAATATAATTAAAAAATAAGAACAAAAAATAGAACCTTTGGGAGATTGAGGCCTGTACATGCAACCTTACATTAGTTCGTTTTGTGCATTGCAGTGTGTCTACATTAGGCTTATGCACTTGGCAAAAGTGTTACATTTTTAGCTCGACTATTCGAAGAATAAGGAGACTATTGCACTCGCCCCAGCGTCGGCGTCGGCGTCGGCGTCGGCGTCGGCGTCTGCGTTGGTTAAAGTTTTTCATAAAGTCAAATATCTTGAATACTATCAAAGGTATTGACTTGAAACTCAAACTATATGTTTACCATCAACATCTTCACCTGAGGAAACAATCCCCATAACTCTGTTTTGATTTTTGACAGATTTATGCCCCTTTTTAACTTAGAAATTTTGGTTAAAGTTTTTTATAAATTCAAATATCTTAAATACGATCAAAGGTATTGACTTGAAACTCAAAGTATGTGTCTACCATCAACATCTTCACCTGAGGAAACAATCCCCATAACTCTGTTTTGATTTTTGACAGATTTATGCCCCTTTTTAACTTAGAATTTTTAGTTAAAGTTTTTTATAAATTCAAATATCTTGAATACTATCAAAGGTATTGACTTGAAACTCAAAGTATGTGTCTACCATCAACATCTTTGCCTGAAGAAACAATCCCCATAACTCTGTTTTGATTTTTGACAGATTTATGCCCCTTTTTACCTAAGAATTTTTGATAAAAGATTTTATAAAGGCAAATATTTTGAATACTTTCAAAGGTATTGACTTGAAACTCAAATTATGTGTCCACCATCAACATCTTCACCTGAGGAAACAATCCCCATAACTCTGTTTTGATTTTTGTTAGATTTATGCCCCTTTTTAACTTAGAATTTTAGTTAAAGATTTTTATAAAGTCAAATATCTTGAATACTATCAAACGTATTGACTTGAAACTTAAAATGTATGTTTACTATCAACATCTTCACCAATGTTTTTGATTTTTGACATATTTATGCTCCTTTTTAACTTAGAATTTTGTCACAGTTTTTACCAGACATTATTAGAAATACTCGAAATGGCTTACTTTTGAAATGTCATAGAATAATTATGCAGCATGCAGCGGGCATGCTTTTTTAATTTTAAACATATCAATTTTGATATGTTACAAAGTTATTCATGATCAAATGTACAAGGTCATGTATTTCTTTGAAATTATCCCCCCCCCTTCTCCCCCCAGTTGGCTTACAGAATCCAGAGTAAGGCAACGCATGTATTGTACATTTACATAGGTCTTTGAACAAGTTTCATATCTTTGACCTTAATTCTGATAGACAATTACACAAAACACCTGTTCTTAGACAAAAAAAAACATTTTACCGACAAGCTTTCGAATAGTCGAGCGTGCTGTCATGAGACAGCTCTTGTTTTTACAGTCGTTGGAGTCAACAAGAGAAACATTAGATGGGGGTGGGGGAGCGGGAGGGGTCGGAGGGGATACGGTAGTATCATTTTAAATCGAAGTTGCATAGGCTGATCATGGCCATCCCATTTCGCAAATTCAGAATCACTTGTCACCTCGGCGACCGTTTTGATTTGTTATTTGCTATAATAATTATGCATGTTTCTTCGGAAATAAAATAAATCAAACCAGGAAATGAAAAGAATGAAAATGATATACCGTGTTTTTATAGTTACATGTTTACCTGCACAACATGTTTAAGAAATTATAAATTTGTCCCTGTATTATCCGTTGAATATATTTATTTGACTTTGAAAAATACCACGAACTATATTCAACACGTAGCAACATTATTTGTCACTGATAAAGGACTAGTGTGTCACGTAGCGCACGTAATGTCCGTGGAAAACGTGAAAATAATGTACATGTGATTTTCCTCTTATATTTATACAGGAAAAGGTGCCGGTCGTGTTAGCTTACGACAGACTTTCAGTGCTGATTCGGCCAAACGCCATCTGACCACAAGGATCTGCATGCTGATGCTGATCATGGTCTACACTGGTGGTAAAGACAGATTCGTCTGACGCCGGCAGGTAAATTTTAACTTTTTTATTTTTACTTTGAATGTACATGTTGATTATGATCCAAGCCAAATCGAAAATACCAGCATAAGTCGTCGGCAGGGTAGTCCTATAAATAAGACCCGGCATTTCTTATTTTCTCTTGTCGCGTTTATATTTTAGGTTCTTATACTTTTTAGCTCGATTTTTCAAAGAAAAGAGGAGCTATCCTACTCGCGTCGGCGTCGGCGTTGGTGTCACACCTTGGTTAAATTTTTCGTACCACCCCACTTTATTTCAAAAGTATTAGAGGTATAGCTTTGAAACTTACCATACTTGTTTACCATCATAACCTCCATCTACAGACAAGAGTACATAACTCTGTCAAGCTTTTTGACAGAATTATGCCCCTTTTTTACTTAGAAAATACATTGAATATGGGTAAAATCCACTTATTGCCTTTACCCTTTGAGATATTGCTTTGAAACTTTGAATGCCTGTTAAAACCATTACCCCCATCTGTAGGCAAGAGAAGGTAACTCTGTCAGGGATTTGTTTTAAAAATTAAGGCCCTTTATCGACTTAGAGTCTTGGTTAAGTTTTTCGTACCAGTCCATTTTTTAGCTCGACTATTCGAAGAATAAGGAGAGCTATCCTAGTCACCCGAGCGTCGGCGTCGGCGTAACCACTTATGTTAAAGTTTGCGTACCACCTCAAATATTTTAAAAGTCCATCGACATATGGCTTTGAAACTTTGCACACTTGTTCACCATCATGCCCCCAACCTGTACACAGGAGGAGGTAACTCTATCAAGCATTTTGACAAAATTATGCTCTTTTTTCTACTTAGAATTTACGTTAAAGTTTGCGTACCACCTCAAATATTTTCAAAGTCCATTGACATATGGCTTTGAAACTTTGCACACTTGTTCACCATCATGCCCCCAACCTGTACACAGGAGGAGGTAACTCTGTCAAGCATTTTGACAAAATAATGCCCCTTTTTCTACTTAGAGTTTACGTTAAAGTTTGCGTACCACCTCAAATATTTTCAAAGTCCATTGACATATGGCTTTGAAACTTTGCACACTTGTTCACCATCATGCCCCCAACCTGTACACAGGAGGAGGTAACTCTATCAAGCATTTTGACAAAATTATGCCCCTTTTTCGACTTAGAATTTACGTTAAAGTTTGCGTACCACCTCAAATATTTTCCAATTCAATTGTCATCTGGCTTTGAAACTTTGCACACTTGTTCACCATCATGCCCCCAACCTGTACACAGGAGGAGGTAACTCTATCAAGCCTTTTGACAGAATTATGCCCTTTTTCCGACCTAGAATTTTCGTTAAAGTTTGCGTATCACCTCAGATAATTTCAAAGTCCATCGACATATGGCTTTGGAACTTTGCACACTTGTTCACCATCATGATCTCAACCTGTGTACAGGAGGAGGTCACTGTATCAAGCTTTTTTACAATATTATGCCCCTTTTTTTACTTAGAACTTTCGTTAAAGTTTGCGTACAACCTCAGATATTTTCAAAGTCCATTGACATATGCCTTTCAAACTTTGCGCACTTGTTCACCACCATGATCCGAACCTGTGTACAGGAGGAGGTAACTGTTTCAAGCATTTTGACATGATTATCCCCTTTAGAGACTCATTTACAGTCAGGATGGATATTATTTTATATTGTCAATCACTGAGAATAGTCGAGCACGCTGTCTACTGACAACTCTTGTTGACTAAACTGTTTGAGATATTAATTTGAAAGTTGTAAACCATCATGATCCCAAAACATTGGCAGGAGAAGGTAATTCTGTCAAGGATTTTATTTGAATTATGGCCCTTTTTGACTTAGAAACTCAGTTAAAATTTTCATTCTTGTCCACTTGTTGACTTAGCCATTTGAGATATTACTTTGAAAGTTGAAGTACATATGTTTCATCATGAGACCTATATGTAAGCAAGAGAAGATAACTCTGTGAAAATGTTTCATGATTTGTACTTAGAAATTCCTAGTTAAAGTCGTGTTTGCCCTTAACTGTCAAAGTTTTGTTTTATAGGCAAGCACTAAAAAAGTCGAGCGCGCTGTCCTACTGACAGCTCTTGTTTTATATTCATTGCTTAATTCGAGGTTTTGCTTCAGTTTCCAATACTATATAGCACTTACCACTACGATTTCATGGCGGAGTTTGGAAGTGGTTTACAAACTATTTTAAAAACATTTGTTATGAAATTTTCCGTCAGAGAAATAGATTATTCATTTCAAAATCAAATTTAAACCAAAAATAAGCATTGCTTACCTTGTTAGTCATTTATCAAATACATTTAAACCTACACGGGTAGAATTTTGTAGCTAAAGTCATGTACACATTTCTTATGTGTATGCACTGGAAATTTTACAAAACGTCATCATGCTCAACAAAATTATTAAAATTAACAAAAAGAAGAAAAAAAGAGAAATAAGAAACAAAAAGCATGATGTCTAAATGTTTAAACAAGTTGGCAGGGTAGTTTAGATTTAGTTACTGAACATGATTATGGTCCACAGTAGTCGTAAAATCTGACACACTAGCCGTCGGGAGAGTAGTTTAGACTTAAAGCTGCTTGCTTTCAGATTTTGGTAAGAAAAAAACCAACAAAGTTCTTCGAACTGTCTGTATTTACATATTTTAGAACGAATCATCAAAGAGGTTCCAGTATTAATTCCTGTAAAGTATATGTTTTATTAAAATAGTATACTACCAAGTACTAAAGCGTTACAAACTTTTTAAATTCAAATTCATAAATGGTGCCGTATAACCAAGCTCACCAATTTCTCAAATGCTACCTAAATATTTACTTTTCTTGTTACCCCCGCCAAGGTGGAGATCATATGGTAATGGGGTCTATCCGTCCGTGTGTCCGTCCGTCCTTACACTTTTGTCCAAACCGGTCTTATTAGCGGGGTGGTCTCAGTATTGAGTTTGGTCTTTTTGTACTGGATACTATTTTATTACAGCAAAATCATTAGATCTATCTTGTACATATACATGTATTGGTCTTCACAAATTATGGACAGCACATGATCTGTATAAGGTCATGTGCTTCTCATGAATAAAATTTATAGCATTTTTCATGAAATAAAACAATTTCTGACCTGTAGTTACTGGATTCTGTTACTTTCAACATTAATTATGTCATTTATTCGTAAATACTTTACAACTAAAAGTTTCTAATCACAACTTAAGGCATACCAAGAGTTGACACTTTCAGCAGACAGATCGCACATAGTTTTGCTCATGCAATAAAATTTTTAACAGTTTCCTTCACCGATTATCACATCAAATGTATTAAATAAATCAAAGACAATTAGATAATTATCAAACACTTCCGTGTTTGTTTCACACTATGCTTGACCTTTATCGTAAAGTGGTCGCTTAATTTTCGTAATTTGGTCTAAGAGGAGCGGTGGTGTTGAGGTGAAGGTGTCTGCCGCTCATCCCGGAGGTTGCGGGTTCGAGCCCAAACAGGGTTACGACCGTGCTTCCTCATTTGACACCAGTACTGGCTCTTCCAGGAAGCGGACTCGAGAGTGACTCGATAAGCTGCAAGCTTTCTTCACAATAAATTGTAGTAAAACTTGGACAGTAGTTGTTTATGTCTAGTCATTAAGATGTAAACAATACACATGAAATTGAGGTGAGAAAATGCATGCGGTCGCATTACTGGATTAAAATAGCACTTAATTAATGAAAAGGGACTGTATTTAGTAGTCGTAATACGGAATGACGGGTGGTCGTATTTTCGGAGTTAGAGAGCAATAAGATATATTATAGAGAAAAATTCCGTTCTGAAAAATACTGGTCTCAATAGCGGGGTGATCTCGAAATCGGGGTGGTCGCAAATAGGGTTTTTATGCCCCCGAAGGGTGGCATATTAAAAACGCACCGTCCGTCCGTCTGTTCGTCCGTCTGTCCGTCCCCACTTACAAATTCGTGTCCGGGCTGTAACTTTGTCATGCATTGAAGGATTTTAAAACAACTTGGCACAAATGTTCAGCACAACAAGCCGATGTGTTGCGTGCAAGACCCACGTCCTAGCTCAAAGGTCAAGGTCACACTTAGAGTTTTTAGGTAATGGATGTCTCTATATATGCATATATGCACACATTCGTGTCCGGACTGTAACTAAGTCATGCATAGAAGGATTTTAAAATAACTTGGCACAAATGTCTAGCACATCAAGACGACGTGTCGCGTGCAAGACCCATGTTCCTAGCTCAAAGGTCAAGGTCACACGTAGAGTTTGAAGGTAATGGATTCCTCTATATATGCACACATTCGTGTCCGGACTGTAACTTTATCATGCATTGACGGATTTTAAAATAACTTGGCACAAATGTCTAGCACATCAAGACGACGTGTCGCGTGCAAGACCCATGTCCCTAGCTCAAAGGTCAAGGTCATGCATGGTAACTCTGTCATGCATGGAAGGATTTTAAAATTACATAGCACATTTATTGAGCACATGGAGAGGACACAGACTGTGAGACACCACTTTCGGGGGCATTCGTCACTTGTGAGGGACAGCTCCTGTTTTACTGGGTATTTTACCCTCAACAAGTTACTTCTACATTTTATGTTTTAGTATATCATTATTGAGATATGTTATATTTTCACTGGAAACTGTGAACGAGCAGCTTTAATCACTTCATATACCGATCATGTAAGACTCATTCTCGTCGACAAGACAATGTATGCTTAATTTCTTGTATCTATTGAAGATGCCAGTTATTTACTCACACTAGTCGAAAGTCGTCGGCAGTATAGTTTATACTTATTGAATTAACATCTATTGATTCTGATAAGACTCTCACTGGTCGAAAAGGCCGACACACAGGTTGTCGACATAGTAATCAAATAATTTGAAGGTAGTTCATCATTTTCCTTAGTGGGTTGGGTGCCGAAGGGATGTATTGTTGGAACACCCGTGGCGGGCGGACGGGCGGCGTCAACTCTTTGTCCGCTATCTAAGTCGAATAGTTTTCAACTGATCTTCACCAAACTTGGTCAAAATGTTTGTTGGCATAATATCTCGGCCAAGTTCGATAATCAGCCAAATCGAGGCACCTTTGGATTATGGCCCTTGATTTATGCAAAATTGACCAAGTTCACCTTGTCCGCTCTCTAAGTCAAAACAGTTTTCATCTGATCTTCACCAAACTTGGTCAAAATGTTGCGTGGGCATAATGTGTCGACCAAGTTTGATAACCAGCCAAATCGACCAGGGCACATTTAAATTAGGGCCCTTGATTTATGTAAAATTAGCCAAATTCACCTTGTCCGCTCTGTAAGTCAAACAGATTTCACCGATCTTCACCGAACTTAGTCAAAATGTTTGTTGGCATAATATCTAGGCCAAGTTTGATAACCAGCCAAATCGCCTTAGGCACTTTGATTATGGCCCTTGAATTATTGAAAAAAAATGAAATAAGCCTCCTCAGCTCTATAGTTGTAACAGGTGATTTAGCCTTGTCTGCTCTATAGTTCTGATAGGTTTTACAAAACAAATGAAATGTTAGATACTGAGTTATGCCTTCTTGACGGGCGTATTTTGTGACAGTTTGGCACTTTTGTTTCACTTTTAGCTCACCTGACCACGACGTGGTCACGACGAGCTTTTAGGATCATTGAACGTCAGTCGTTCGTCCGTCCGTTCACAATTAATTTGATTACATTCTAGCATCTACATCTTATTAACAATCATAATGAAGCTTGAACACAATGTATATGGCCAGGATACCCCGGATGAGTTTGATCGGATCAGTACTTCCTGAATTATGGCCCCTGATTTGACAAAAAAAAATGCAATATTTGACTACGTTTACCCCTTTAGACCATCATTTCTTCTCTAACTCTAAACGTATTTACAGAGAATGTATATGACCATATATGAATAATGAGTTCAATAATGGGCTTGATCGGATTATTTCTTCCAAAATTGCGATATCTTTCTATGTTTACACTCTAGCAACTTCATTTCTTCACTTATTCCAATCATATTATACAGATAATGTGTATGACCATAACATTTCGCATGTCAGAGTTCAATTATGGACTTGATAGCATTAGTTTCTCCAAAGTTATGGCCCTTGATTTAACAAACATTGCAATATTTAATTGTGTTTACACTCAAGCACCTTTATTTCTTAACTGATCCTAATCATATTTACAGAGAATGTGTATGACCGTAAGATCCATGGAATTACAGTGGTTAAGCATAACAAAAAAAAACCTTATGAATTTTCTGATTAATATAACGGTGCCTTATGGCTATCTGAATATATTGATTTTTTGACAGAATGTAAATAAAAATCCCACAGACAATGAAGTGATGTTATTGGCTATAAAGTAACACATTATGTATATGAAAAGGGCATTTTTGGGTGTCGCTAGGGTTGTTTACAGATTGGGGTGTTATTTTGGTATGCGGACCGAGCTTAAATGTTATTTAGTAAGTCTATGGAAAAATATTTAGTGGAGTCATACCGGCAGTGATTTCTGTATACAGTAAGGGGAAGTAATCGAGCAAAACAGACAGAACTGTAATTAACATGGAAGTAGAATTTTCATTGATGTACCTACAGATGTCACACGCAGGAATCACCCTGACTATTAAGTTATTAACATGCGAATGTTTTTATTTTGTGCTTTGTTTCTGTTGCTTATGAGATGTCGATTTTAAGCGTTCTCTTAAGATGTCAATAAATCTGTGAGCACGACTTGTCTACTTTGCTACTTTATGACTATGAAAGATATTTGCACTCAGGCCCCACTTTTTGTATATGAAAAGACAAAACACAGTGCTACAGGGGCCTGTCAGCGAACGGGGGTCAAATGAAAATTTTCAAATTTGATAAAGTCGTGTCCAAGGTCATTTTCAAGGTTGTCTAAAAGTGTCATTATTATTTCAATAAAATGATGTATACACTTCTGTTAGACCCTTGTTCTCGGTTTATTTCACCTGAATTTGCATTTAGTGTGTGTCAGCTGTTGATG
>JAFMSR010000007.1:25276056-25375260 GCA_022818135.1 Saxidomus purpurata
GCATTGAATGTAGAAAGAGAGAGAGAGAGAGAGACAGAGACAGAGACAGAGAGAGACAGACAGAGAGACAGAGAGAGAGAGAGAGAGAGAGAGAGAGAGAGACAGACAGACAGACAGACAGACAGACAGACAGACAGACAGACAGAGTCTGAATGCTGTTCCCTATGCTTTTTGCTTGATACCCGCTCGCATGATACATTCAATTTAACTATTAGATACTGAATTCAAATGAAACAAAATTCATCTTGTCGATTTAAACGATAATTTCACTTCTAGTTCAATCCTATTGTTTAAATGGGTCGTACATTATATTATCTGCAATATTTTCCTATCTATTTTGTATTCTTGTTTGTCTTAATTTCATTTTGTAGGAAAAGCAGAAGTATTTCTTATTTCTTGGAATAATTCAAATGATCCAAGATTTTATGAGAATAAATAACTACTGTGTTTTTGATCAAACTATTTCTGACTTAATGATTATTATTATAAAATACTGCCCAGACAACGAAATGAACGGTCCCAAGATTTATAGTCATGTTTTCTTGATGCAACATAGATAAATATACTTCAGTTCAAGAATATGTCTGTAACATAAGTGATTGCAAGGAACAACTATACAGAACATTTAATCATTAGAAAAATTAAGGTACATTGTATTATGTAAAATATATCATAAATCATATTTTACCCTCCCATAGGCTAAACCGTTAAGTATCTTTAATTTTCTGTTTAGAAAATTTTAAACAAATATTCTTGTTAGCGTACAATAGTTTGGGCATTCTCAAAAAAGTGATACAGTAGGAGTAAACATCACTATTAGTCGTATACAGACCTTGAGTATGTTTACATGCAAACATAATATGTATCAAACATTTATGTAACTAATGCAACAACCAAACAAAATATGTTTACACCGTATATATGTATCTTTGCAGAACTCAGTAAGTATTTAACAATGAAAAGAATGCAAGTAACATATGTTTCTTAAAGCATTATTTAAAACCTAATAATTTTCTTAAACATGTATCGTGTCTAAAACTAAAAAAATATTCGTAAGAAACGTTCACAAATCAAAACGAGTATGTCTTCATGTTTAAGTTAATAACGTCACATTTTTTCGCGGCTTTCAATTATAAAGACTTCGTACAGTATATACATAGGTTACCATGCAAATTAATCTAAGTATGAACCATCGACAAATATACGAGTACATATTAAAAATATAACTGAAATATGTTTGTCAGTTACTGTAATTTGAACAAATTTGGTAGAGAGTCGCCAAATACCTATTTTCTTGTTTTAAACCACAACCTTCATGGCATGATTGTATGACTTCTAAATGGAATTGTTAATAAAGTGTTCGAGGGAAAACGTCTCAAACCTGAATACCACAATTTGAGTTTAAATGTATGAGCAAATTAGAGCAATTTTCATTCGGATGCAATTTGTAAACTTTTGCAGAATAATCTACTTTAATCATGAAGCAGTAACAAACACAGAAACAACATAAAGCGACGTAAGAAATACCTCGCTTTACGAATTTCAAGTTATTTTATCAATGATAAATGCAACAGAGTGATAATGCCTTGAGTAGATATTAGACCAAATATCAATGTGAAGAGGTCTACAAAAACAACGTAAAGGACTTGGAGATGGAGAAGAATTATAGATCTATGTGCAGAAGTTTGATATATAAATATTTAGATAAGCGGATTTTATCACTGATTCATTTGCCGCAATATTTTTTTTTTGCTTTTAAAACATTGACTGACAGAGATAGTGAAAGGAATATTTGTAAATAATGCTTTGGAAATCGTGGAAAGTAATTAACTCAAGTAGAAATACCATGTTATGAAAATAGGTCGGCGCGAGATTCTAACAGTTCTATATTAAGTGAAAAGATTATCTATGGCAAGATTCATTACACTGAGTCTCTTATATTACACGTAAGCTCGAAATCAATATTAATTGACCCTAAATGATGGTACAAATGATGTTTGGGATGGCAAACTACCATAACTACATTACTTTCATAATTAAAGCTTAGATATTGACGCAGGGGATGATTGTGAATTTGTAAACGAAATAAGTAAGAGTTGTGAGACGTTTCCCTTTTTCTCACCTTTATGTAATTTAGCTACTTATTGCAACAATTTTAGGACCATTACATAAATTAATAAGTAATAGTATTTAAGATAATTAATGTAATTCTGTAGATAAGATATATAAGGTAACCATTGGCAAGTGTTTCAAGCTAATACTAGTAATTGTATCCATGTACGATCAGAGTGCGTCAAATTTAGTATAGATTATAGTGTACCGCATGTTTACAAAGAAATTTTCAAAATAAATGTAATAAACAATAAACAAAACATTTAAATTAATTAAAGAAAGGATACAAACGTGTCGTTCAATAAAAGCTTTAAGTACCCCAAACCGTGTTGTTACAATAAATTGATGTGTTTGCTTCCTTGAAAAAAGATAAGTTTTGAAAAGGCACTCACTGAATCAGTAGAACCTCTCACGATTTGGTCTATTAATGGCAGTACTTTAGAATTATCTTCGAAAGCTGAGGATTCAAGATTTATGAAATAATTGCTAGCATATATTTGGTGACTTATTCTATTAAATGAAACGTTTTAAAACTCTTATCATTTCGTTTGTAAATAACCTACTGGCATGAAGTTAGTGTTTATAGAGTATCAAGTATATTGTGAAACCTGTTGAAACAATTTCCAAACTAACTGACTAACTGTTGAATCTAGGAATTTATAAAACATATTAATGCAGTTGTTCATTAGTTTATATTCAGATCTTCAGATACTTAAAACTTGAAGAAACAACATCTGTGTATAAATGAAGTAAATTGACATACCTTTAAGCAGAACAGTACAATGCGGTAAAATTTAGTACATTTCTAGGGTTAACGAATTTTTTTTTCATGTTAAAATATCTGCAGAATCAAAAGGGATAGTTGGTGCCCGAGCCCTTTATGACAAGGGCAACATCATATCCCAGAGAGTTTCTGCAGGTGTTATAACACGAACAAAACGTGCGTTAACGCTAATATAGCATATTAAACAACCACAAAAATAAGAAAGAAACGCTCTTACTGGCACGAAGCTCAACAATGCGCGGGACAACGTCCGTGTTTGTACGTCATACTTTATATGATATCACTAGCGTTTTAAGCCCGGCGATATTAACGTCGTGCTTCATGAAAATACTATGGAACAGGTACTTTCTTTACAATGACCCTGCTATGCGCTTGAATGAAAACGGGTTATAATATCGCGTGAGTTTTCCCGTTAACACACAGTTTTCCTCAAGTTAAAACTCCAGCAAAATTGACACCGGCAGCACATTTTATCCTAGAATATTTAGATCTATTTTGTTTATACCAAGTAAGGAAAAAGTTGTTCGTGTTATATCATCTGCCATGAGCACATACAACATATGTTGCCAAGGGAATAATACAGTTTGAAATATAAAACACCGAATAATGGCGGATGCGACAACAATTTGGTTGCCGTTCGTTTGCAACAGGAACTACTAAAATGACAGTGTAAAATATTAACAAATCCTAAGATGCTTAGTCATTTGTTTTTTGTCACAATGTTTGACTTCCACATACATTTCATCGATTTAAGTTCCATTGTGTCATTATGACCCTAGTGCAAAGAATCAATATTCATTATAGAAATAATTTCACTCTGTATATGATAACATTTTCAGCTTTTCGCCAATGATCATTAAGTCGTATGTATTAGAAGATCCTTACAAAAAAAATTCAAGTAATATTTTAAAATGTGTCATATCATTTCACAATCTTCTTCGGTCAATTCAAATGAAATCTCTACTTATGAAGTACATTTTTATATGCTAGTTTGCTCCCTGTTTAAAAGCCAATTTAATGCAAGATTATACTAACTGTTTCATGTCGTGTCGTTAGAAAACCACTGCAGATGAGTTTAATCTATACATGTTTTTTAAAATATATGTTACTTAATCTAAAACATGATGAAAAGCAACAGTAAAATCAGTATTTTAGTATGCCTAGTACCAGAATAAGCCTATCTCTGTCGCAAGACGAGAACTTTCTTGCATCTCGGACAACACCCTGTTTTCATCATTTTGTTATTACAAACAAAAATATCTTTAAACTAAGAACAGACGTAAAATATAATGTAATGCACTATTTAGCATCTCTACGAACCGTTTATGATGATGAAAATAGATAAACTCGGTTATTTTACATGTTTGTCTGATTTTATTTTAAACACCCATTAAAATGTAATATTCTTAGTTTTAAAAAAGTGTTACTCTCAAGCTTCCAATCCGGCACATGTCCACAGACAAAAATACTTGCACCCCTTTTTGTGTCTTGTTACTTTAAATTTTCGTCACTTGTGCGGTATTCATTATACTTGATACAACTCAGCTAGCCAATGCTTAATTTGGGATCATGGAATATTTTTAAAGATCTTTAAGGTTTCATGTGGCAATGCATTAAACCAAATTTGCGTATGACCTTTATTTCAATGATAACATTATTCAATTTAGAAGGAATTGCATGTAGTGCGACATGACAGATCGGTACCAATGTTTTTATTATATTCTCTTTCATATGGACATGTTTAAGACAGCTTGTAACACGCAAATCACTGAGAGAGCTAGTAAGGCGTTTGTTTGCAAGCAACAGAAACAGGCTGGTAAATTCGATATTCAACAAGTGATGTTTGTAAAATAGCTATTCACAACTTTGTTATATTTGATCCGAAGTTAGTGTCAGTACAAGCAACGACAGATCCCAAACAAACGACTCTGCATAAGTGTTCTGTATTTAGTTATTGGGCTTTTTTAAGTGCTTAAGGTAATTATGATACTACACTAGTTATACTGATCCCGAAACCACAAGATGTCACCACAGGCCCTGGTCCAGCTCTATATTACTCTTGTATTGGCATGTTTTATATTCAAAACATGTTTTACCCACTATTTATAAGTCATAGTGTAAAAAATTTAAAAAAGCTTGAAAAAAAATTTCACTAGGACATATTATATACATGTATAAAGGTATACAACGCGAGCGTAACGCTATGGGAGCTTACTCGGCAAACTTGTAGAACATTTGATAATCGGAGTTTATACGTTTGCAGCCTTTAAACATACATGTAGTGGACATTTAAAGTCTTCCATAAAAAGTACATTGACAACATAAACACCTTTCAAATACGCAGCACAAGTCTCTGTGAACGATTTGTTTCATTTTACACTAACGATGTCTCGGGTAGGTATCAAACCACTAGATCCCTCCATAAACTGTCGAGCTATGCTGTAGGGTGCCATACATATAAAAAAACAGCAACAATTAATGAATGCTGTTATTTTGCAATTGAGTGCTCAAGTAAACAATATATTATTATATTCGACGTGTATGTAGTAGTATACATGCAGTAGATATAGTTTTTACTATTATTTTTGCATTTAGACTGTTTAAAGTCTCGGTCGGCCCTGGGATATCTACCCAGGTGAACTTGTCAAGATTTTGGACTGGCGTAGGTTTAAGAGACAGATGTAGATACAAGACAATCCAGGCAAAATAACCTAGCACTTTTATGAATAGACCCCTTGCTTCTTTTACGTGCACTTTGTACAACACTGAAACACGTGACACTACCTGTAGGTGGCGGATGGGAAACAATGAAAAGCATTACTGAAATTGTCATTGCCCCGACCAGGCTTCGAACACGGGACCTCCGGATTCGTAGTCAGGAGCATTGACCATTCGACCACCGCGCTGACCTTTACTATTATTTCCCCTTTATTTGAAACCACCATTTACTGTACTGTAAATACATGTGTACGTTACACGTAGTAATTAAAAACGCCCATTTTATTCAACCTGTTGTGTTTGGTTCGGGTCGAGAGAAAAATGACCGCCATACATTGGTAAGCATTTCAATCACTGAAATATGCAATTTTTCAATTTTATTTCTGTTTTGGGTAAAACATTCTTTAGGGTGGGGAGTCACTAGGTAAGGTCGGGTTGCTAAGGAAATTACAGGGTACCATGGGACTGATTGCTTGCTCATGTGATTACTGGTTGCTAGAGGAAAGCAGTGTTGCTTAGGAAATTACTGGTACCTGAGGAAGTAAACGGCTGCTAGTGGAACTTGGTAGAAGACGTTATATAACTCCAGCAATTGCAGTTTAGAAAAGAAAAATAAATGATGTTTTTCGTCAAAGGTTTCTCATAAAGCTTTCGACACCATGAGACTAGGTTTCATATTAAAGACGCTACAGTTTACAGTTTCCTCAATTTTTTTCAAGCAATGATAATTTTATGAAATTTCGTTCGTTGTTAGGGTAATACCTGCTAAGTCAGAATATAAAATAAAAAGGTAGGTCACCAGCCTTATTTAGAAGTAATGGACACTTTTTGTAGTATACCCCCAAAAGCAGTGAAAATGACCCCTATCTCATGTTTATCAATAATAAATCTCTAAATTTGGCAACTCACCATTGATTTTTATTTAAAATGTTAAGCAATTGATCCTGTTTTATGAAACTACATGAATTGAGATTTCAAAATGTATTCAAACTGAAAAAAACCATAAAGAGCAACTAGTTTCTGTAAAAAGTATGTAAAATTTGTAGTTATTTTTCAAAGTTTTTTTTCTTAATGTTCAAGCATTGAGAATTTCTTAATTTTTTGCAGCAGAATTGTTCAAACATCACATAATTTAAAAATGATAGGTAACCAGCCTTTTTATTGAGAAAAATGAGCTGTTGTCTCGGGTGGGAGGGTGGTGTTGGAGGGGAGGCCATGTGTTTATTGCCACTGACGTAATACAGGTAGCTAAATGAAACTTTAACTGGACAAATTGTGTAAAGTGAAACACTTACAAGTAATATGTAACAAAAAAGTATCCTTCTGAAAGCATTTAACACAGTTTAAAAGTCCACATTTGCTAAACACTGACTTTTTGGGTGCTTTTAAAGAGAGGTAATAAGTTTTCTTGATATACTGATTTTTTTGCTATTGTTATATGTTTAAAAATGTTAAAGTGATATTATTGCTCGAAATAATCCTTTTGTATGCTTTTTTTTATTCAAAAGTAATTGTTTGTGACATTTAATTAAACAACATCAAAATATAAAGATATTTGATATATAGCCAAGAATTAAACTGCAGCGATCGTACGGGTCGTACCGATTATAGCCTCTTTAGAGGATGGTGGACCCAATAAGCAGAATTACAAACAAAAATGCAGCGATCGTCTTTTAAGAAAAAGTATACCAATACAAGCATTCTGGCTAAATGACAGTGTGATTGGGTAGAATATCATGTTTCTGGGTAGTGTACACGATTTTGCTATGATTTGACCTAGTTACCTGCTTTTAGACCCCACTAGTCCAAGTTTAATACCCAACCAAGATTCATGAAGAAATGCTAACGAACTTTATAATGATATTGTATAAAATGTGTCTTGTATAGTGTTAAACCAGTTTTTCAATTATTGTACCTGGTGGTATTTAGGATCTCATGTGACCTAATTTTGAACTTGGTGTACAGATCCTGTCGAAAAAGATTCAGACTAATTCCCATGATGATTGGGTATCATATGTGACAGCTAGAGTGTTGAGAATATTTTACTATTATTATTTGACTTAGTGACCTAGAATGTAACCCCACGTGGTCAACATTTGAACTCGTCGGAGTTTTTGTGGTAATACATTTTTGTGCAAATTTGGTAAAGAGATGTGACCAAGCTCTAGAGTGTAAACGAGGAAATGTCGTCCATGTCCGAACACGTCCGAGATCTTGTGGCCATACATCATAGACAGAATAGTTTATGACATTACCCATTTGAATTGATGATATCACCTTACGAAAGGGATTTTTTATCACATATCGAAAAGGTGATATAACCCATTCGAAATAATGAATCAACTATTGCCTTGGAATAGGTGATTGCACTTGTTAAAGCACTGGAATGGGAAAAAATCACATTTTGGAATACGTTATTCCCTTTAAAAAGGAAAAAGGTCATATCACCGATTCGAATAACTGATATCATCTGTTAAAAAGACAAACATTATGTGAAATAGTCCCTTTCAATAGGTGATATCATTAATTGGTATCACAGGCACTTTTTTGGAATAGTTGAAATCAATAAGTCTATTCATTCATAGACGAAATACATGTATGTGATATTACCTTTCGAGATGACGATATCAGTAACAATAAGTGCCTTTGAGTGGCATATTCATCCATTCGAACTCGTGATATTACCGTTTGAAATAAATAGGTGATACCCCCCTTTTAAAAAGAATAAATAATATCACTCATTCGAAAAGTTGAAATCAACAATTCCCTTTTGAACAGGTCATATCGCAATTTTGTATAAGGAATATATGGTATCGCCTAGGCAAAAAAAAAAAAAATGTGTCCCTACCCTACCTAGCATTCTTGGGACCGTTGTCCTAAGCACAGCTTGTTTCTTTAACCTCGTTTTTGGGAAAATATGTTATCACCTAGGCCAAAACATATATCTGTGATTAGGGCAACCCGACCCTACCTAGCGACCCCCCCTCCTCCCCCCAAAAAAAAATAAAATAGGAAATTTGTGATTTTAATGTGTCCCTACCCTACCTAGCATTCTCTGGACCGTTGTCCTAAGCACATATTGTTTTCTTTCTTTTCTTCAACAATAGATTGAAATAGTACACTGGTGCGCCGTAAGAAAACAGATGTCACATGGATACCGCCATTGCATATTTCTGTAACTGAAATGCTTACCAATGTATGGCGGTCATTTTTCTCTCGACCCGAACCAAACACAACAGGTTGAATAAAATGGGCGTTTTTAATTACTACGTGTAACGTACACATGTATTTACAGTACAGTAAATGGTGGTTTCAAATAAAGGGGAAATAATAGTAAAGGTCAGCGCGGTGGTCGAATGGTCAATGCTCCTGACTACGAATCCGGAGGTCCCGTGTTCGAAGCCTGGTCGGGGCAATGACAATTTCAGTAATGCTTTTCATTGTTTCCCATCCGCCACCTACAGGTAGTGTCACGTGTTTCAGTGTTGTACAAAGTGCACGTAAAAGAAGCAAGGGGTCTATTCATAAAAGTGCTAGGTTATTTTGCCTGGATTGTCTTGTATCTACATCTGTCTCTTCAACATGCGCCAGTCCAAAGTCTTGGCAAGTTTACCTGGGAGATATCCCAGGGCCGACCGAGACTTTAAACAGTCTAAATGCAAAAATAATAGTAAAAACTATATCTACTGCATGTATACTACTACATACACGTCGAATATAATAATATATTGTTTACTTGAGCATTCAATTACCGAATAACAGCAATCATTACTTGTTACTGTCTTTTTATATGTATGGCACCTTACAGCATAGCTCGACAGTTTATGGAGGGATCTAGTGGTTTGATACCTACCCGAGTCCGGTAATCGAACGTGCTCCGGGTTTTTATCACGTCTCCTGTCAAAATGTCTTCAGATGTTGACATCGTCAGTGTAAAATGAAACAAATCGTTCACAGAGGCTTGTGCTCTGTATTTGAAAGGTGTTTATGTTGTCAATGTACTTTTTATGGAAGACTTTAAATATCCACTATGTACGATCCTTTGTTTAAAGGCTGCAAACGTATAAACTCCGATTATCAAATGTTCTGCAAGTTTACCGAGTAAGCTCCCATAGCGTTACGCTCGCGTTTTATTTTTTGTTAAAGTTTTTTAATTTTTTACACTATGACGTATAAATAGTGGGTAAAACATGTTTTGAATATAAAACATGCCAATACAAGAGTAATATAGAGCTGGACCAGGGCCTGTGGATGTCACTAGCCAGTACCTCCGCGCACATTTTGAAGAATTAAGGATAACATATCATATATTTATGTGTTAAAAACTTACAAACCGCTATATTAAGAGAGACGTTGTGCCTATGCTGCCATGCACAATTTTGATTAAAAACGCTATACGTAAGCTTTTTTCTGTACAATTTTAAAGGATTTTTCAGATGCAAAAACATCATATCAACGTTTTATGGTAGAAATAACGACATTTTATGCCGGTATGCGTCAATACTTAAAATGTGTATTTGCACAGGCTGTTCATTACTTGTGAACACCGAAGTTTAGTTTAGTTAAAAGATTATTTCCAATGATAGTTACCATGTTAAGGAAAATACACCATACGTCAATAAATGTATGGAAAAAGGGACAGGTCACAAGTTCTAAAAACATTAATAACGACCTTTCCCTAAGTTTCATCGAATACATGTATAAGCTTCAAAACAGTCTATGACTGAAGTATTATCTTCTAGTCACGCATTAAAATATTCATGATTGCTATATTCTGTAAAATTTCATCTCGATTCGTAATTATATCTTTCGGGAAACCAAATAGCACATAGCACAGTTTAATCTCACAGAATACGCACATGTCACCAATTATTCGTCACAGAATCGAAGAAAACCTCTTCCAAACGGATAATTATGGCATCAATAATTGAAGTTCGTTTTTTTATTGGAGAAACGTTATTTTAAGGCATTGATTAGAAAGGAAATGTATAAGCTTCAAAGTTACAGCCAAAAATAATTTGCGTCGCTTCGGTTTTATAACTTGAAATCTAAATACATTAAGTTCTGGTATCAAAAACAACATTTTAATTCAAGTTTTCGGCGAATGCTTTTCCAAAAGTATAATTTTATTATTCAAGCAATTTTGTTTTCTATTTATTGACCATCTTTATGTCTAAATTGAAATGAACTAAACAGAGAGTATAGAAATGACGTCGTATTGACGTTTCCCGTACTTTTCGTTTACCACCCAGTCATACTATGTATAAGACTAAACTATAACTTATTGAAATACAATGTAAAAGTGTTGTTGATTTACACATGTACACATTAATTGCAAATGTTGTGTTTCAGTTCAATTTTCATCTATTGTTACAGTAGAATATGACATGTTCTGTGGTCCTAATGGTTCTAATATCTGCAGAATTCTACAAACTAATAGGTATATTATATTCTGTCTGATCTCAATTTTGCATAGAAAACGGAAAAATAATAATTTCTGTCATGAGCACGAGGTTCAGATCGAAATATCCGTCACCGAGGGTAACTGTTTTGGCGGGAACGAGGCTCTGCCGAGTTCCCGTAAAACAGTTACCCGAGGTGACGGATATTTCCATCTGAGCCAAGTGTCTCATGATCGAAATTTTTTCTTGCATGCCGTCTTGCATTTTAAAGCTGATTTCTTTATTCAAACTTATCAAAATGATGAATTATCATGAAAAACAAACGATTTTCCGACGCTGTGTTTAGGAAGTGACGTCACAATGTTTATATAACGTTACGTCATAAGTAGTTCACGAGAGTCATCTGGCATAGGAGGGGTGCCAGACCGGTTTTTCCGGCATGGGCAAAATCACCGGAAATGCCGATCCGATATGCAAGAATAATAATTTCTGTCATGAGCACGAGGTTCAGATCGAAATATCCGTCACCGAGGGTAACTGTTTTGGCGGGAACGAGGCTCTGCCGAGTTCCCGTAAAACAGTTACCCGAGGTGACGGATATTTCCATCTGAGCCAAGTGTCTCATGATCGAAATTTTTTCTTGCATGCCGTCTTGCATTTTAAAGCTGATTTCTTTATTCAAACTTATCAAAATGATGAATTATCATGAAAAACAAACGATTTTCCGACGCTGTGTTTAGGAAGTGACGTCACAATGTTTATATAACGTTACGTCATAAGTAGTTCACGAGAGTCATCTGGCATAGGAGGGGTGCCAGACCGGTTTTTCCGGCATGGGCAAAATCACCGGAAATGCCGATCCGATATGCAAGAAAAGTATTTCTTATTCCCTGTGGAATATTCCAAATGAACTCATTGTGAGAATGATATAATTACCGTGTTTTCATCACCAAGGATTATTTGGTAATTTAGTGTAGAAATGCCGACTTAGCAAAACTATGCGTGCTACTTCTGGCATCTGAAGTAAGATAGATGTTTTCTGGATGTAACTGAGACAAAAAATACTTCAGTTGAAAAATAGGTTACATCTTTTACAGAAAATATTGGAAGAAGAAGCAACAATAAACGTTCAATAGTTAAGCAGTTACAAAGTGTATCGGAAGACAAAATGTTTTGTTTTTACGTCACCTGCATAACTTATTTTTTACCCTGCCACGAGTAAAGCCATTCTAGGCGTTAAGTTCTTTTCTATAACGTGTTTTTCCATATAGTTATTAGTTTAGCAATGTCAACAAAGTTATGCAGTAGAAAGGACTATATATACAAATGTTCAGTGTGATCCTTATGCATTGACTGCAAAATAAATGTTTTACATCGTATATCTGTATCGTCGGACATATCAATCCAGTATCATTCCTTTTAAAGGCACATATTCAGACAGAGACTGGGGTTCTGCATCGTCGGAACCCACGGTTAATTCCTGCCGCTTCTCTCCTTCATATACCGTGGGAAAGTAGACTGGTAAAACTTCGTAATGCATTAATATTCATGATTTTTTTCATCCGAAAAATGAAATCGATGCTTACAAAAATAAGAGCACGCAACTCCACAATTAAGAGTATCCTCAAATAATGACTGTCATGCAGAACGTTGAAAAAAATGATTGATTTGTTTTGTCCCGATTAAGGGACGATCATATAGAAATCTGCAATCCGAGACGAGTGGTGCACAAAATTTATTTAAAACTACATCGCTGACAAGCATGGAGGCTGCCGTTTCCCCTAACGCGGTTTGAGAGCCGCGATTTCATTGGATACTTAATCTTGAGAAAAATATCAAGAAACCAATCGAAAGGCTTGAATTTACCTCATTAATTATTCATGAGTACGAGATTTCTTCAGTCAATTTGCCCAGGGTATTCAATTGGGTAATGAATAGCCTGGGTTACCGAGGATGGGGGTTCTGCTGCTTACATGATTTCACAACTGTGCAAATAATTACAACAACATTGGTTTGTTGATACTTATGTTTCTCTAAGCAAACAAAAACAGAGAAGAAATCTACGCCAGTAATTGAAGGAAATCACTAGCAAAGTTTCAAAGCGATAAGATAGACAACACAGAACCTATTCCGAATAAGCCCTGAATGATGACCGGACAATTTTGCAGAAAGAATAGACAACGCGCAGTGAAAAACTATCCGAATGAGTTCTGAATGATGACTTGATAATACTGGAGAAGATCAATCATCTTTAGCTGGAAAGAAAGGAGGCGAAGTTGCAGAACACCTTCTCTTGCAAGAATTGAACAACCAAAAACAGACAGACGTAAACAGACATGGCAATTGTATGACTAAATATTAGAAGTTGAATACAATCTCTTATAAGAAAATCTATAACTGCATCCGCCTACGGTTCATATGCCTGAAGACCTGTATTTAAGTCACAACAGTAAACACACTTTACAAACAAGTCAAATTTGATTTAATACAAAAAATGTCTCAGAAACGTTGAAGGTTAGCAACAACTAAGTTACCATACTATACTACATTATAACAGACAAGTCGAGGGTACGGATAACAAATAATTGCGATACAATGTCAGTATTGGTGCCGAACAGATAAGTTCCACTGATAGCTGCTCAACCTAAGAAAGTGCTGCACTAAGAGACAGGCAAAATATGAACTGGATATGGATCCATATAGCAAGGAGGCTCTGGTTGTTACACAGAACAACGAACTCGGTATGAGTGTTATGAAGCAAAGACATTTACAGGTCGCATTTAAGTTTTGTTTTAAAAATAAACGTTTAAGTCACTGTTCTACAACTGTGATAACGATTTCAGTTGGGTTACCATTATATTGGTGGTCGGAGCCCTGGAAATATAAAACATACGGCAGTATCAATGATAAAATATGGCAGTACAGTAACTGGGTTAGGGCGGAGGGAATTTTCCAAATCAAAGTGTCCAATACGATTCCGTGTGCAGAAATGGACATAATTTGCAATCCAATAACTTATATTTAATAAATAAATATTTCAATATAAATCTATTATAAAATGAAAAGAATGAAAATAACCTATATTCTAACATGACTCACGATTTTGTCTCTATATACAAAGAGTAGAAAAATTATGTTATATTAAACCATAAACAACGCGGGAACCGATATGCTGTAAACATGACGTCATATTGCGCCGATGACGTTAAATGAGCGCTCGCGTAGAAAATAAAGCTTTGCTTTTTTCACCTTTTGTAATATCTGGTCATGTTAGAATCGAAATAACATCCTTTTCAGCGTTGTTATCGTCTAATAAACAATAATTTGTCGTACTGATGCGCAGTTATAAACCACTCAGGCCTTCGGCCTTCGTGGCTAATTACTGCGTATCAGTACTCCAAATCATTGTTTATTAAACGACTAACACCGCCTGAACGGATGTTATTTCATAAATTCACAAAGCTATGTATTGTAGTATATTTAAAAGCAAATAACTGTCTAAATTGTGTTTCATATCTAAAACTAAAAATGTTTTTAAAGAAATGCCGACGAATCAACATGTGGTTGTCGTCTTATTGCTTTAACTTGATAACGTCATCATATGTTTCATGGCGTTGAATTAAAAAGATTTAATTATAGATTTCAAGTGACGAAATTCCAAATTGTATTGTGTGTTTTTGTAGGTTTGACTTTTACTATGCAAGTTCAGTTTCGTTTCAACCATCGAGCAACATACGAGTACATATCCTTTGCACAGCCGGCATATTTTGTTACACACTCGGCAGACATGCGTGTGTTTTTGTAAACACTGTACATCACGTTATGCTACTTTCGGTTTACTGCGCGTGTTGTATACGTCAGCAAATAGATTGAGCTGTAACATGAAAGTAAAATTTCCATTGGCCCACCTACAGAGGTCACGCGCAGGGGTCACCCTGTCTGCTAACCTGCGCATGGACTGCTTTTTTTTTTTTTTGCTAACGAGAGGTCGATTTTAAGCGTTCTCATAACATGTCAATATACCTAGGCTTGAGTACAACATGTCTGCTTTATGTCTATGAAAAGATATTTGCACGCGCTTAAAACACTATCCCACAGGGGCCTGTACGCGAACGTTGGTAAAACGAAAATTTTCAAACCTGGTAAAATTGTGTCCAAGGTCATTTTCAAGGTTGTCTTAAAGTGTCAGCATTTGCCTCTGACGTCCGGGTTTTCAACATTCAGGAGCTGTCGGCATAGCCTTTAAATTCATACAGACAAAACGTGTTCAATACGGTAACTGTCACTTCTATGGAAGGCCAAACCTGTCTTAACCCGCGTATACGGTTTATTACGTTATGGCCGTTTAAAGGATATAAGATGAAACATGTTTTCAATATCTGCATTTTGAACAAACTTGATGGAGAGTAGCCGAATAAGCATTTCCTTGTTTTGAAACTGAATTGAAGACTTGTGTTTTTTAAAGTGTCTCTTATGCAAGCCTTTGAAAACAAGTGTCTACTAATTGGACCCTACTGATTTGATGTAATGACGAACAATCAACACGCCAAATATCAAAGCTAAGGGCCTAGATTGTTTTTCTTTTTATTGTTATGAGAGCCAGAGCTGTGCAAAAAAATATGGAATTCTTGGAGTAACTCAGGCAGATGACCATCCATGGTAAAATCAGGCCATGTTTTATGCAATACGTTGTTTTAAGAAAATGGTGGATGGACAGACAGATGTATGGCGCGCAGCCGACAGTGAGTGGTAACAACATGACATGATTAACATTGATGATCAGGAAAGAGAAAAAAATATTTATTTTCTACAAACGCAGATCGAGCATATATCCTGTTAACATCAGAACCAAGTTTGAAAAGTAATACGTATGTAGTTAACTGATAACGCACTTTTATTAAGTGCCAATATACATGCAGTTGCACTTATCACAACATATTGTTGACGCCTGCAGTCCACATAAATCACACAAGGATAACAATAGAGTCAGACTTCTGTAAAAGTGTTTTCATACTTGATCAAATATTTTTTCTTTTGGTTTGCAATAACGCAAAGAGCGTTTGACAATGACAGATCTAGAGTGCATATCAATTATTTGTCTAACAGACGTTCTTGTGATTATACCATTACAGTAACTGCTGTGGATAGTTAAAGTGCTTTGGATACCAAGAAGTGCAAAATGTTTGTTTAGCTGGTCTTAAGAATAAGAAATGTCAACTTAATATTCTGATTAAAAGATTTTATTGAACGTGACGTTTATGAGCAGGTATTGGTAATGTGACAATGGCTCATGAACATGTACATATTATACATAGTTGATATAATCTTGAAACCATCACTGTGCCTTTAAGCCATCTTTGGTGCTTTTGCCGATCATGTGATGTTGTACAAGATTTACCTGTACCTTTAAATTCCAGATTTCGAAGTGATTTTTGATATCATTCAAGAGAAATTCTCCTCAGTGTTCCATGCAAAATAACATCGTATAATGAAAATGGTTTAAATGCTGATCACGTTAGTAAGTTAGCAATAAGACCCAATTTATTTTAGTAATGCTACTTCGGCATGATAAAATCAGCAACGGTACTTTAGGTGACTAACATTGATCATGATAATGTTGTAAATATTTGAAAATATTTTGTCCTAAAAGTTTCAAATGTTGAATCAGTTTTGTAATGTGAACGTATATGGTTCTTAAGAACAAACAGTTATCTACTGTGAACAGGGTTTTATTCGCCTAATGTTTTTCAATTGTAAGAAGCAATGTTATAGTCACTAGGCAGCGCTCCGGAATTATTTCTAGTGACAGGAAATACCCTGGCCTTTGAAGGGGTAGCTATTTCAGCACGTTATGTACTAGGATCACAATCACAAGTAGATCATATTTAACCAAGTCTTACTGGCGGAGATGACCTTCAGTTGTACAAAAAAGATTCCTTTTGTTAGAAATATCGCGCAGAAATTTCAATGATATTGTAAAACAAAATAAGAAAGCTTTCTTGCAACTCTTTGTTTGTGATGAAACGCCTCAAACACGAAAGAAAGGCATATATCAACATTGTTTAACAGTGCATAGATCATGGTTCTATCATTCTATCATTAAATTTAGTTTATTATATATAAACGAACCTGGGATTTTAGTAAAGGCATTAAATCGTACAAATAGAAAACAAGACTGTATCTTACCTAAGGGACAGAACCCTTCAAAGTACGCATGTGAATAGTTTTCTAGCTGGAATGGAGATCTATCTCCCTTTAATATAGAAAAGGTTACTGTCACTGTATTTTTGAATCAGATTCAGACTGTGTTTGAATAACACTCTTTAACTCAAATGAAATGGTTTACGCTACATTCAAAATATCTACAAACAATATGGCATGCATTAAATAATAATTTGTAGTTTTCTTCTACTTCAGTTGACATCTAATCATAGTGACAAAGATACAGTCAAATCTTGTTGAAAGCGGGTTTACCTCTTAACACAAGTCCTGCACTCACTTCACTGTCTACAGGTTAAAGTTCAATTCCAACATACGGTCAGACTGAGACACAGAAGCCCTGCTTTTACGACGTGTTTCCAGAGTATATTCAAAAGTTAAAGTACAGTCAAGAATACATTAGCCGCTATCGGTAAATAACATTAGTCTTTAAGTTAGTTAGCTATATAAAATTAAAACAAAACTTTGCATTATATCGTAAGTTTATAAATATCAATAATATATAAGTTATATTATAAGCTATATAAATACTAATGGAGCTGTTATAGTGCCGTTGCAATGATTCGCCTCATATTCAAATCAAACGTTCAATATACATTAGTGGTACTGCTACTTAAGAAATAATATGTATTGGTTTATCGTAGAATTACCCGAGTTTGGAGTTTGTATGCGCAAGAATACATCACGAAGGCTGAAGGTTTGAAAATAATTTTCTTGATGGAAAAGAGATGGGCTTGAACAACACAGTCTGCACACATACATGTGTAAATATCAGGACAACATAGACTGTACACATACATGTGTGAATATCAGGACAACCCTTGCACGAGTAAAGTTATAAACTGGAGACACAACTGTCCACAAATTTTGACCTTTCACCATTTGTGTAAACTTTACTTTTGCGATAGCAACCCATGGGCTTACATTATGTCATTCAGTGACTATGTTCAACTACCCTATGAAGTATTAAGCTGTGAATCGTAACTGAGAAATTGATTTTGACAAAACTGAACTGAAAATTTATGGTTTGAACAACTTTAAATGTCATTCAAAAGTTACGGGATATGCCCATAATGTTGATTGTATTGTGCGAATTAATTCGGATTTAACGTCGCACCCAGATCATATTGCAACTTCCGGCTTTCATGGAGGAGGAAGACCTTGGGTGCCAATTCCCTGTATCATAATTTGGGGGTCATTTAGAAACTCCGAGGGTCATACCCTTTATTGCAAAAAAATAAAAGGCATGACTATGTGTTAAAGAAGTTTTATTCAGTTTACTTCTGTAAAACTGCATGTGATACATCACAAAATGGTGGGTAATCAAAGGGTTGGCAAGACAACAGGTGTTTCTCTTTGGATGCTTTCCATTTTGTCACTGCATCTCAAAAGTCAAATTTGTCCACAAAGCGAATTTTTCATAAGTGCATTCAACCATAGACATTAAACTTGGATATTATTTGGCACACTTAAACCCCTTTCAATAGTGACAATTTGATCAAAATGTCTACAAAATGATCATTAAAATCACTCAGAAAGATGTTTTTGTTTCCCCTTTTAAGGTTCTTCGACCATCTCTTGTTGTGCGTTTACGATCTATGATGACGGTATCATAGGAATCAACTCACACAAAAACGCAATGGTACAAAATGCGGGTCGATCCGAAATCAGACGACAACGACGACGCAATAGGGTCAAAATTAGACATATCCCATACCGGAAGCGTATTTTATCAACAATTTATCTTGCATTTCGAAGCGTTTTGAGAGGTTTTGAAATGTTGTTTTTGTAGTTATTTGATCATACACATTTTAATTGCGTCATAGAAGCTCTTTGCTCTGTTGCGTCATTGACAAAATCGCGGAAACACTGAATTTAGTGTATCCGGTGTAGCGATAGTCTTACATTTCTCATCTCACACCGGTCTGACGATAAAAACCGCGTAGGAAAATAGTGCTATACGGAACAGATACCTCGTTGATTTAAGTTACAAATTATAAGAAAAACAACAATATAATATTATGCTATTCTGTAATGTTTTGATATTATTTAGATCTGTTACTATATAAGGACAGTAATATAGAACTACTTTTCGGTCGTATTCGACAAATATTTGTGTTAAGAGTTCGACCGTAAGGGTCTGAACTACTCTGTTAACTTTGGATACGATTGAATAAATTCAATCGATCCAAAAAGTAGAACTTTGCGTCAGGACAAGTAGTAAATGCTTCCCACGTGGAGAAGATGAAACAAATGGCGTTTATCTGACCTGGAAAACATACATTCTAGTGCAAAATTGTAGGAGCAAAGAAGAAGGAAACTAGAGCAAAAGAAAAGATAAGGATTGAAAAAGCTGAAAGTAGGACAAATTAAAAGTGCTATTCTTGTCTTTAGAAAGGTCAAGAACAAGTTGAAGGCGGTAATGCAGATTATAAGGCAGATAAGGTACTATTATAAAGACTTAAAAACTCAGTACTGGTTAAGGAAATCATACTGAAGCAAACATGTCATGAAAATGAAGTGAACAATTTGAAAACATTAATACATCTAGCAGCTGAATAACCTACAGCTCAACAAAGTATTGGTGACAGACCACTTTAGGTTGGATAGACAATTGAAAGGAGTCTATCTCAGTAAGGTCTATTTTCCCAACCTGGTATAACGTCATTCATGACGATGATGCAGCAGTTTATGATTGCAATTTGCTTAGTGACTATGACAAAGGTGATCTAAATATTGTTATAGAGTAGAACAGTTGTATTATATAGAGTAGGGCATTCGTTCACTTATCTGTTTATATAATTTATATTTCTGAAAAGTGTACTGTAAGACACTGTAAGATCTTATTTTAAAAGAAAAGGTTGTTATTTATTTATATATGACTATACAAGAAAATGAGGTACTGCCCCCAAAGCTGGTTTCAACGGCGCCTGTAAAAATTGTAGAATTTAAAAACAAGTTGGCTGCTTAAAAAACCATCCAATTGGTTATGCCGCATGTGTAGCATACATGAACATAACAAGAGAGCCATGATGTATATCAAGGTTCAATTGCCACCGTACGTCTAAATGTAAATGAAGTCGGCTTATCGAAGACGGCTATAATTTATGCCAAGTTCTAAAACATAGATAAGATGCGCAACGTGACAAATGGGTCCTTAAGGGTAAAATAATGTGTTAGTTTGGAACTAAGAGATACGAAATACTGAAAAAAACACAAAAAAAAAAAACAGTCACCTTGACAACCTCTCAAAAAAAACAAACTTTTTTTAAACAGTGACCTTGACCCTAAGGAAAAAAAAATGAAAAAAAAGTTAATAATATATTAAAATAATAGTCACGTGTACGGTATAAAATGATGATAATCGATATACAATGTACATTGCTCTATCTACATGGATGAATGGTTTCGTTGTGTTTACTATCAACTTATCCTTACTGAAGTATACAGTATACTGTGTGAACAATCTGCCATGGATAAGCGTGGATGTCTGTGCTTCTTTCCCTGTTGACTTTGTTTATACTGTCAGTCTGTCACAGCCTTACTGTCGAACTGCAACTGTAGGTTTGTCACTGCTCATTGGGCTGTTATAGAAGGGACATAGATGTTGAAAAGCCACAGCTTACAAACATTAATTGTATGCATTTGTATTATCCAAGGAGTATACAATAACATAACACAATATGATAGCTTCAATAGCGTGATGATTAAGTCGATGTATATTTTTGTTATGAGTTTATGCCTGGAGATAAAAACAATTTAAACTCAGAAATAATGTTTTGAAATACATCTCGAGTGAATCAAACTAAGGACTTTGGATAAAAAAATAAAGACATCTACATGTAGTGAGTATTAATAGATATTGATCAATACATACATACCTGTATGGATAGGCTGTTGTATCTCACTCAAATTGGAGTGCCATCATTCACAATCACAACTGGAGATACAAGTTCAGATTTATGATCATATATTTATACTACTTTTTGGATAGATTGATTTATTCAATCGGATCCAATGTTAACAGAGTATAGCTTCCTTACGGCCGAACTCTTTACATACAAACAAGTAGTTCCATATATTCCGTTGATACGAATTATACTGGCCTCTGTTTTAAAAATTATATAGTAACAGATCTAAATAATATCAAAACATTTCAGAATAGCATAATATTATATTGCTGTTTTTCTTATAATTTGTAACTTAAATCAACGAGGTATCTGTTCCGTATAGAACTATTTTCCTACGCGGTTTTTATCGTCAGACCGGTGTGAGATGAGAAATGTAAGACCCGTGAAATACGTATTGCTACTTCGGAACCACTAAATTCAGTGTTTCCGCGAGAGCACGTGTATGGTTTAGACGCACTTATTCTGTCAATGACGCAACAGAAATAGCAAAGAGCGTCTTCTATGACGCAATTAAAATGTGTATGATCAAATTACTACAAAAACAACATTTCAAAACCTCTCAAAACGCTTCGAAATGCAAGATAAATTGTTGATAAAATACGCTTCCGGTATGGGATATGTCTAATTTTGACCCTATTGCGTCGTCGTTGTCGTCTGATTTCGGATCGACCCGCGTTTTGTATCATTGCGTTTGTGTGTGTGTTGATTCTTATGATACTGTCATCATTGATCGTAGACGCACAACAAGAGATGGTCAACGAACCTTAATCGTCTTTCTGAGTGATTTTAATGATCATTTTGTAGTCATTTCGATCAGACTGTCACTATTGAAAGGGGTTTAAGTGTGCCAAATAATATCCAAGTTTAATGTCTATGGTTGAATGCACTTATGAAAAATTCGCTTTGTGGACAAATTTGACTTTTGAGATGCAGTGACAAAATGGAAAGCATCTAATGAGAAACACCTGTTGTCTTGCCAACCCTTTGATTATCCATCACATTGTAATGTATCACATGCAGTTTTACAGAAGTAAACTGCATAAAACTTCTTTAATATATAGTCATGTCTTTTATTTTTTTACAATGAAGCGTATGACTCTCGGAGTTTCTAAATGACCCCCAAATTCTGATACAGGGAATTGGCACACAGGGTATTCCTCCCCCATGAAAGCCGGAAGTTACAATATGACCTTAGCTGTTGGGTGCGACGTTGAATCGAATTAATTGGCACAATACAATCAACGTTATGGGCATATCCCATAACTTTTGAATGACATTTAAAGTTGTTCAAACGATAAATTTTCAGTTCAGTTTTGTCAAATCCATTTCTCAGTTACGATTCACAGCTTAATACTTCATAGGGTAGTTGAACATAGTCACTGAATGACATAATGTAAGCACATGGGTTCCTATCTCAAAAGTGAAGTTTTGGTCAAAATTTGTGGACACTTATGTCTGCAGTTTATAACTTTACTCGTGCAAGGGTTGTCATGATATACACACATGTATGTGTTCAGTCTATGTTGTCCTGATATTTACACATGCATGTGTGCAGACTGTGTTGTTCAGAGACAATCGATCATCCAGCACTTTCAGTCTTTTGATTAAAAATGCCTGGTAATATTTTAAAACAAAGAATGTTAACAGAGTATAACGAGGGGTCAAAGCAAAACTAGTCTAAGTGTATATGAAAATAGAAGCAGATAGGATAGTCCTCCAAACGCTTCCTTATGGCCGAACGCTTTACATACAAACAAGTAGTTCCATATATTCAGTTGTTTCGAATTGAACTGTCTTCTGTTTAAAATATTATATAGTAACATATATAAATGATATCAAAACATTTAAGAATAGCATAATATTATATTGTTGTTTTTCTTCTAATTTGAAACAAAAACTCAACGAGTTATCTGTTCTGTATATAACTATTTTTCTACGCGGATTTGATAGTTAGACCGGAGACACTAGAAGACAACTAGTCATGCCGAATAATGTAATGTCTTTCATCAAATATTGTGTTCGTGAACATAAACTATCGGAACATCGTAATACGTTATCGAAACCACAAGGTACTCTTGAATTTTAAATTACAAAACTCGGAATTCAACATAAAAAACAACGATTTTTTTTGTAACTTGCCAACGCCTCTATCATCAAAAGTGTTCTGCCTGACTAGTTGTCATTTAGTGTCCTTAAAGATATGCCGAAAAACTAGTATAAAAAACACCTTTATGCGTTTAGGTATAAAACTGAAACTTATCAGCAAATTAACTATACAGAGGCACTTGTAGATGTCTTTTTGAAATATGACAACATATTTTTATGCTTTAAACACGTTGTAATCGTTGTATTTTATGTAAATGCGTGGTTCGAAAATGGTACGAAAATGTCCGCATTTTGCCGAAGTCGGTTCGTACCTGGTAAAAAAGCACATAGATCTACATGTCTTAACTACGATTTTTAAATGTAGACAGCAATGCAATACTCTGAAGGGAAATCAACTTCATTTCTCTTAACCATGTTGTCATTTACAAAGAACAGATATTAACTCAATATAAATACAATTAGAATGTATTGTATTGTAACTAAAATTTTCAAACTTTACCATTATTCTTTTGCTACACTAATTTTGGTGGGTACATTCGAATTAAAAGTTGTTCAGAGACATTCGATCCTCCAGCACTTTCAGTCCTTTGATTTATAAAGCATATCAATAAAACAAACTACATCTAAAACCTTTGAATCAAAATTCAAGAGCATTTAATTACATGAAGATAGAAATTGGTCAATAAATACCAATTTAAATTTGCATTCATTGTAGGAATAGACCTTCACCTCACTCTAAAGGCAATTTCAAATTCAATAACTTATCTATATGCGTCGTAATATACAGTATAATAGATGATCGAAAGATATTGTCAAAATTTATTTAAAATGCATTCAAATCCTATATCTGCTATCTGTATTATACCGTTGTATACAACAAATGCAGAAATGGTAAAAAAGGCACTGTTGGTTATAATGTAATAGATACGTATGTTCTTTGCCAGTGCTTACTTTGATTTTTTGATGGATATGGTTTTCCGTAGTTAATTTTCATTTTCAAAAACTTATGTGCTAGTTTTTATTTTTTATTTCATTTTGTGATTTCGACTATTTCAAACTCATCAATAAAGTCTGGATCAACATTTATAAAAGAAATGACATCAATTAAAATTTGGGAGTCTGGTGATTTTCAATAACAATAACAACATTTATTTATTATTCCTTAAAGTTCAATGGTTGCATTAGCGTCCACGTGCCTATACTATGTCTATATTATGGGCAAACACCTACTTTCGTTTATACAAAGATTCATCCTCTATCTTTAGTAGTCGATCTCCACTCTCCACTTTAAAACACATGTTCAATGTAATCTAGCACGTTTAAAAATTACTGGAAATTTAAATAGAGCGCGTGTAAACTTTATTAACGTCATACGACACGCCGTTTATATAATAAATTATTTGATGTGAATTACGTTTAAACCAAACAAAGACAGTCAAATGGCTTATGCGCAGTACGTAAAGGGTGTATTTTTTTAGTGTTTATCTCTTACTCTTCAAACCCTCTTTCTTATCATGCCCCACTTTAGCTTACACCTGCCCTGTGTGCATCAATAGCTTAAAGCTGTCCAGTGTGCATCAAACTTCTAAGGCCTATAAAGAGGTTTTGTTCAACATCTCTTGACGCACTAAATTAAGGAATTTCGTAATAAAGTCGTAGTAAAGTTCCACTGAAGGGATTGAACCAGAAAACTGGATATCCTTAATTGATCTGTTAGTCTACTAAGTAGTCATCTTTTCAGATTCCATATCTACTAAATGAACTGAAGAGGTAAGTTTGAGCTCGTGATATGGCAGAGATGATCTACTGGCATCAAAAATAAAAGGCTGGAAAACCATCCAAGTTCTAAAGACTTTAATGCTGCTTCCTCCACTGAAATGCTAACAAGTTCGAACCCTATCGTTGCAACACCTCCTCACGTGACACTACTGCTGCATTTTGCAAAGCAGTGAACTAGAAAATGGCTTAACCTTCTTTACCAAGTCCTAATAATCAGTAAACTAAACTAAATCACGCCCCAATACTACTTGGTATGCTTCATTAGGTATTTATATTTGCAGTGTTCTTTGGTATAATAAATACATATGTTCGTTGGCAACTACTGAATAGATACAACTACAATGTATAACCGCACCTTAAACTATTATAACAAATCAATATTATGCTTCTCATGTCACAACTCGGGACATATCAGATTATGTACTATACTACGTTATACGTGCCTATGTGTGCATCTAAGTTCTAAATTGATAAAACAAAATCTTTTTAAGCATTCTTAGCTCACTTTCTCTTTCTTCTGATGTAGTAAATAGGAATCTAATCGTCGGAAAGGGATTTATTGCGTACTATTTTCAAGCAAAAAATAAATGATTTCAGGTTGTTTGTATGTTTCAAAATGGCGACGAGTGGAAATTCTTCAAGGACGTTAGAGGGCGGACACGAAACGTTCTATGATTATACGTGTTATTTATGTGAAAAAGAAGGGAGGCACGTTGAGGCGACGAAATACTGTGAGGACTGTTTAGTCTTCCTTTGTGATCAGTGTGTAAGGAATCATAATAAATATCCTCTCCACAAAAGACACCAATTACTGGATCAAAGTCAGTTTGCAACCGTGAACAAGTATGCGCTTGTATCCTTTCCGACAAAACGTTGCCTGAAACATCCTGGGGAACTGATAAACATCTTCTGTGGCAATCATGATGTCGTCTGCTGCAGTGTCTGCAAAGCCTTCGAACATAGGTAACTTTTTAGACGTTCAGATAGTGTTATTCTCGAACTTAAGCGTACTTGTTTTACATACTGATACTTCATAGGTACAATCGCATCTAAAGCATTAATCATATGAACGACTATATGTGTAAGATTATTAAACTCATTTAATAAAACTTTGACAGCCATAACTGCCCTAACAATAAAGGATCTGATTACATATTAAAGTTTCTATTGCAGCCATTGTGCTAAAACACAACGCTTACCTGACGCCTCAAAGGGTATACAGACAAGCAAAGAATATCAGAGTATCAAAACAAGAAACAGAGCTTTGATTTCCGATCTAGATAAGGTTCTAAATGACAGGAAGAAAGACATTTCGCGCATTGCAAAGGAGAGGCAACATGCGACACGAACCATTGCTGATTTTCGTAAGAAGATCAACAAGTACTTTGACGACCTTGAGAAGAAGAGTCTTGCCGAGCTTGATCACAGAGAAAAGACGCTCTTACAGGGTATCGACAAGGGCAAAAAGTTTTTTGAAACTACGAAATCAAAAGCCGAGAACAATCTTAAACAACTAGAATCTTTCAAGGGAGCCAACGAATGCGATCTTTTCGTACAAGTTAAAATGGGATTGACGTTCCTTAATGATGTAGAGGAGAAACTTCGAGACATATGCAATGCAGATGAAACACCTTCTTTTCATTTTGAAATCTATAGAAGTATCGAGAAATACATTGCTTCCCTAAAAACGTTGGGATCATTTTCGAGTACAGATTTAGATGCAACTCAACAGTCTCTATTATCTGCAGGTCCACGAGTGTCGTCATCAGGTCCGCCGGTATTACATAGCACAAGACAACCCAGACGCGATATCCAACATTCCATATACAAAGCCCAATTCTATGGGAAAATTTGTATAAAAGAAAAGTCCGACAATAGCACGTGTGATGTATCTAGCATATGTCAATTGTTAGACGACACCTTCCTTATAACGGACTGGGACAATAATACAATTAAGAGACTGGATAAGTCGCTAAGACTACTGGAATCTGTACAAGTGTCTGCTAAGCCTGACAGTGTATGTGCTGCTGGTTCTGGCCAGGCTGTAGTGTCCATGTACATGGACAAGAAAATACAATTTGTCTCTGTCGGTAAGAAACTGACACTGACGCGATCATTTACTGCACGTAATAACTGTAGTGGAATGGTTTATACTGATAATGAACTATTTGTCTGTTGTGGAGCTACAAGTGATTCATCTTCATATTGTATAGAAGTGTATAACAACACGGGACAATTACAACGTACTATTTCACGTGCACCACAAAGTTTTCCTTCAGTGCCATTGTACATCACAGCAAGCGATGACGGCCAGCATCTTCTTGTTTCTAGCCATAAAAGTGACAACATAACGATGCTGGATCTGGCTGGTAATATGGTCCGCGATTTCAGTCACAAGGACTTGAAAGGTCCAGAAGGAATATGTACAGATGGCGGAGGTCAGGTGTTTGTCTGTGGGTGGAACAGTAACACGGTCGTCCAGCTGTCTCCCAAACATCAGAAGAAAGAGGTGATTCTGAATGAGGCAGATGGGATAAAGAAGCCACGAGGAGTTTGCTACGACAAAGGACAATCGAGACTTTTGGTTTCATGTTTTTGAATCAAATGAAATCCTTTCATTTAAGCTGAAATAAAAAAGCACTTATTTTTTATCTGCAACAATAAAAAGAGTGCAATTTTATTTCCTATGTTAATCAATGATAAAAACAAGACATTGATGTTTAGATCGTTTTACATGTCTAAGATGTATCTAACCTTCACTTTAATTTAAAAGCGTAAAAGTTGCCGATGTTTTTTACCGTTATTTTTAAGAATATTGTATCAGTAAAGTATTAAAACAGTGTGCTTTGTACTATCACGATTTTGATATAACATATACCGTTTGTCATAAGACCAAAAATCATAATTGGTATACGTTGCACAGAAATATATATGCATGTATTTCAAACTGTACTGTGCAAGTAGAATACAAATTAAGATTAAGCAAGCAAATGCAATGAATCCCAAGGCATCGTAGAATAGTTCTGTTGTTTGCGGTAGTCACACTATCGAATTTGGTGCCGACCTCTAACCAGGATTTACTTTCCGTGCAGAAATGTGTATATCGCTTCTAGAGTGAAAGCATGTATGTTTATTTTGAAACCAGCATCTAGTACACTTTTTACACTTTTTTATAATTAAATTGGTCTGCAGGTCTGTAATTTAGACAGTAAGCTGCGGTCTGCAGTATTTTCTGTGTTAGACACCTCCGTATTAATTTAGACAAAGCCTAAAATTCAAACGAAAATTTAAATAATAAATCGAATCCAAGATAAGGCGAAACATTAATTTCATATAAAACTGCAGTGATAATAGTTTTTAACAAAGCTGGTAATGTCCAGTTTGTAGTTTAAGTCCCACTTGTACTTCAGTCTCTCATAAATATACAATTTTACGGACAAAATAAATATAGAATCGTGATCGATTCAGTCTAATGTTGACGTAGATTCCTTTCATATTTTTGTCGCTTCTCTACATAAAATGCGTTGTCAGACAGCGTTTCTTAAGATACTGCGCTATATTTGTAGCATGAACTTGCCCTTTAGTTATATTTTATATCTATTTTGAAGAAAAAAACCGGTTGTTTGCGCCGGTAGGACAACTTTCTTGGTATATGTACTATACGATCCGCAAGTATTTTACATGCAAAGTGCTATTGGGATTTTATTACGGAATCCCGTTCGTGCAACACTACTTGTCGCCTTTGCTACACGCGACAATGCGATAATTATCGCGTTGTCGCCCTTCTCCAAACTTTATATATATACGAGATTTAACAACCCTCGCGAGGTTTTAGGGGCGATAATTATCGTCTTAATTCTCGTATATGTTTTCTTAATTCTCGCATCAGCAAATTGAAATTCCCATAGATGGTTGATTTCACAAGGCGAGAATTAGTGAAATCTCGCTTTGTCGCATTGTCGTGTCTCGCCCGGTGTAACAGTATTTTTTTCTATAACAGCGTATTGAAAATTTATCATCACACCGGCCAAAAATGGCGTCAAACAGACAAAGCGAGGTTTTACTAATTCTCGCATTGTGAAATCGTGATCGACGGGTGATTTCAGTTTCCCGATGCGAGAATTAAGAAATATATGCGAGAATTAAGACGATAATTATCGCCATAAAAACCTCGCGAGGGTTGCTAAATCTCGTATATATATAAAGTTTGGAGAAGGGCGACAACGCGATAATTATCGCATTGTCGCGTGTAGCAAAGGGCGACAAGTAGTGTGGCACGAACGGGATTCCATATTTTATTCCAAAATGGGAAAGTTTAGAAATGTCATGTAAAATTCTTCAGATATAAAATGTTCCTTGTTATTTCTTATAAATGTCTTAAATATATTGTCAAAGAAAAATGGATTGCACAAGTTGTCTCACACTTTCACTACCCAATCATTATTTGAATATTTCTCCAGAAAGATGATGCATTTGCCCGTTCCCGATTTTACCCGAAAGGAATGTTTTAGATAAAAAAAGATATTTCTTAAAGTGACATTATGCGCATCTTACTGCACATAGTGTATTTTTGGTGACAGTTTTATAAAAGCAATTTTTGGTTGCTGTTCATTTAAATGTGTTAAATTAATGATTATGACGCATTAGTATTTGAAGTTGGTGCGTTAAATATAAAAAAATCGGACTCATAAAATGATGTTTGTAGAGATTTCGGCAGTGGAAGGGAAGCAACTCCTGTATGCAGTTGTTCTTTTCTTAAATTGACTCTCCCAGTCAAATAAGAAAATCAATATTTGGAAAGTTATTATTTCATACTGGTAGCGTGAAGAGTTTGGTGTATTGGGTTAAAAGCTATTATTTCCTCTACGCTTTTGTACACACACCATATTCAGCTGGATTTTTACTTGAAAAAAATGCGCATAATGTCACTTTAAGCAATCCGATAGAAAATTCGACATAAAGGTAAACATGTCATTTTTGTTTTCGCCACAGCCGTGTTAAGCTCGCTTTTGGCCGGAAGTTTGTAACTTTGTAGCCGCCAATGAAATGACTAGTAGATTATTTGGTAAGAAAAAAAGGATTCAGTTTGTTTTCCTGGCGCACATGTCACGGTATGGACTTTATCACAATTTGGGAATAAAACTATGTAAGCGACCGGTTAGCTTAGTCAAGAGAGCAATCGCTGGGCTTGGTTCGCGTTCCGGTCAGAGTGCACACTTTTTCTCACCCTATGACATTTGGTGCTTTCTGAATGCATAAGATATAAACTTTACAGGATTTTTAAACTATGAATCTAGCTACAAGTTGGGTTCGTGTACTCAGAATTGTGCCGGCCTTTTTTTTTTAAGAATAGTTCTTGTACTTAAGAACTCCAGACCTTGCGCAAACAAAGCCAGAACCATATACGCTTTCAGCGAGGAGAAATACAATGTAAAATAGCATAGGTGCATGTAATTGTAATTAATTTGCCAACCGTTTCAGTTTTAAAACATCTAGGAAAATGAAAAAAATTGAAATGCTACATGTAGGTAACGTTTTAAAATTTGGTAAAGAGCGCTGGTGAAAGTTTCATAGTTGATAATAGCTGAAATTTGAAGTATAGAAGGCAGCTGACTTAATATCTTTAAATAATATATAATAATAATCTTTAAAGGTGTATTACCTGCTGATAGATAAGAAATTGAAATATAGGTCAAGTACGCCATGGTGTATCAGTTACACCCAAGCCTGTGTTTGTACACCGTGAATAAAAACAACTAGCCTAAGGGTAAAAACAGTGAATGCTTATTCAAATCTGAAAATCTCTTTAATCTGCAACAGTCCCCAGGCAAGTGTTCTTCATTCACAGGTTAGACAGTTTGTCCGAATGGATGGCAATCATTCGCAGTACAGAAACCACAAAATAAAATAGATCTACAATTATATCAACTTTAGTCTTTTAAAGTTATACTCCTGTTCACAATTGAAGATAAAAGAAAATCCAGAAAGGAGCCAGTTTTCATTCGAAAGAAAGAACAAATTACTGTTTAATTTTTCATACATCATGATCGGACTCGTGGCTGTCAACGGATAAGAAAATGCATACTTCTTTTTCTACGACATCACCGCCCTTGCTCAGCCCGTAGCGTTCGTATCTAGTCAGAATATATTGATTTGTAAACGTGAACGTATCATCACAACAACATTAAATGTAGTCATGATTTTATCTAAATCTTTGTAGTTAGTTGTGTACCTGCTTACAATAAAGCTTTATTGTACAAAAGCAGCTGAATAAGAAAGCACACCATTCTTGATTTTCATGTATATATTATGAAAATCTATCACCGTTTATAAAATTAATGAACCCTGAACCGTAATTTCTGAACACTGCTAGCTCACATGAGCGCAAAATGCTTTAAGCGAATCCATTTTGATCGCTCGTTGCCCGTCGTCTGTCTGTTCACACATTACTTGTTAACACGCTTGAGGTTACATTTGATATCCAATCTACATGAAAATTGGTCAGAATGTTTATGAAAATGATTTCTATTCCATTTCAAATTTGGGTTTGCTGGGGATAAACAAACCATATCACACGATCAAATAAAAGAAAAACATTGTAAACACACTAACGCCATATTTATTAACCAATCATCATGAATTTTGGTCAGAATGTTTGTCTCAATTATTTCGAGGTCAAGTTTGCATCTGGGTCACCTGGAACCAAAAGCTTCATGTAGATCACCTGGTCGAATAAAAGAAAACCCTTGTTAATACTCTAGAAACCACATATATTAAACATTCATCATGACAATCGGTTAGAATTTTAATCATAATAATTTCTATATTAATTTCGAGTTTGGTCATTTGTGATTAAAAAACACAGTCAAATCAAAGAAAAACATTTTGAACACTTTTCACGCAACATTTATTTAACATTCATCGTGGAATTTGGTCAGAAGATTTGACCCAATGATTTTCTAGGTAACAATGGAATCTATATTACCTGGGATCAAAAACTAGATCACACGGATTCACTGAAGTTGGCGGCCTAGCGGCCTGAAGTTGGCGGCCTAGCGGCCTGGCGGCCTAGCGGCCAGAAGTTGGCGGCCTAGCGGCCTAGCGGCATGAAGTTGGCGGCCTGGCGGTCTAGCGGCCTGAAATTGACGGCTTATGTATTTTTAACAAAAATCACTTACAAATTATGTATAACCAATATAAATATAAAAACTCAAATTAGAGCTGAACTGTACAGAAAAAAAGTTATGTGCAGATAACGGCCTAGCGGCCTGAAGTTGGCGGCCTACCGGCCTGAAGTTGGCGGCCTGGCGGCCTAGCGGCCTGAAATTGACGGCTTATGTATTTTTAACAAAAAGCACTTACAAATTATGCCTTAAACCAATATAAAATATAATAACTCAACTAAAAGCTCGACTGTACACAAAAAGTCACTGAAAATGTTACGCCTTGAATAAACAATCGAAGAAAAAAACTCACTTAAAGCTCAACAGAACAAACACAAAAACTTTACAAAGTCGGTGGACTGGGAATTTTAACAAAAATTTACTTAGAAATAACACCTTAAAACAAAAAAACTCACATTAATTTTCAACTGAACACACAAAAAATGATATGTGCAGATAACGGCCTAGCGGCCTGAAGTTGGCGGCCTAACGGCCTAGCGGCCTGAAGTTTGCGGCCTGGCGGCCTAGCGGACTGAAGTTGGCGGCCTAGCGGCCTGAAATTGGCAGCATAGCGGCCTGAAATTGACGGTCTATGTATTTTTAACTAAAATCACTTAAAAATTATGCCTTAAACCAATATGAAATATAAACACTCAAATTAAAGTTTATTCTTTTTTTACAAAAGACTGCAGGCAATGCACTCGAACATTATTTTCTTTCTGAAGCGCGGGATAACAACCTAAAAAGTAAGTAATAAAATTGCATGCATGCAAACGTTATGCATTACTTTGTTACAAAACTGGAATAAAACGCAAAGATTTCCCTTGTTGAACATTTTTATTCTAATGACGCTATTTATTTCTATTTAAGTCATTTTTTGCGATGAATAGTTGAAACTTTTACAAGAATTCTATTTTATATATTTATTTTTTTTGCTGTGTATGAAATTTGAATAAATTTGAAACACGTTAACACTGTTAAAAAAGATATTTTGCCACTTTTGCGTTTCTAAACCGGCTGAGTGTATTTAGAAGATAATACACAACATTGCTATTATTTTCATCATAATCAGGATGAAAAATGCTATGCGCTCATCTATTTACCTGAAAATATGTATCCGTAAAGTTGGTTTGCAGATTCGAATCTCGAACTGGCAACTAACCAATCAGTTTGCAGTTCGTGATTCGAACTGCGAACTGCAGACTAGTTGCCAGTTCGCAGTTCGCAATTCGAATCGAGAACTGCGAACTGGCAACTATTCTGTAGTTCGCAGTTCGCAATTCGAATCACGAACTGCAGACTAGCTGCCAGTTCGCAGGCTGCGATTCAAATTGCAAATTGGGAACTTCCAACTAGTTTCATGTTCTAAGTTCGCGAATAAAATGAAGACTTGTTGCCAGTTCGCAGTTCGCGACTCGAATTGCGAATTGTAAACTTCAGTCAAGTTCCCTGTTCTAAATTCACGAATCGACTTGTTTCCAACTTGTAGTTCAAATTGCTGATTGCAAAGCATTCATCAGTTTTCTTTTAGAAAAGCGACATTTCGCGACTTGAATTGCGAACTGCGAACTACAGACTAGTGGCCAGTTCGCAGTTCGCGATTCGATTTGCGAACTGAAAACTAGTCTGCAGTTCGCAGTTCGAATCGCGAACTGCAAACTGATTTCTCACTGCTATACATTTACTAGTTTGTGATTTGGTTAGAGAATTGGGAATTGCCGCAAAACTACCAAGTTCTCAGTTCGCGGTTTGAATGAAGACTAGCTGTCAGTTCGCAGTGAGAAATCAGTTTGCAGTTCGCGATTCGTACCGCGAAGTGCGAACTGGCAACTAATCAGTAGCTCGTAGTTCGCAACTCGCAATTCGAATTGCGTATTGATTTGCAGTTCCCCATTCGAATTGCGAACTGCGAACTGGCAAATAGTATCCATTTAAACAAACGAACAACAACAGTGAGGGGAAAAGTGAGCTTTATTCTACATAATCTATCTACAGCTCAAAACTAAGTAAAGCGCGCCAGTGAACGGCGCCTGCAAATAAAACATAATGCAATTGTAATATCAATTCATCAAACCATATCATCATTTAATCAATTCACCAATAAAATATTATTGCAAAATACTAGTATACAATTCTTCGATTGTTTATTCAAGGCGTAACTTTTTAAGTGACTTTGTGTGTACAGTTGGGCTTTAATTTGAGTTTTCATATTTTAAATTTGTTTATGGCATAATTTGTAAGTGATTTTTGTTAAAAATACATAAGCCGTCAATTTCAGGCCGCTGGGCCGCTCGGCCGCCAATTTCAGGCTGCTAGGTCGCCAGGCTGCTAGGCCGCCACGCTGCTAGGCCGCCAACTTCAGGCCGCCAGGCCGCTAGGCCGCCAACTTCAGGCCGCTAGGCCGCCAACTCCAGGGAGATGATCACACTGACAAATCAAAGATAAACCTTGTTAAAAATCTCTAAGGCTCCATTTAATAGCTATTCATCATGAAAAATAGTCAGAATGTTTGCCTAAATGATTTTAGGTTCAGATTGCAAGTGGGTCACTTTGAGTCAAAAACTAGGTCACTAGAACAAATCAAATCAAAACATTGTTAACGCTCTGGAGGTCACATTTAATACCCAAATGTCATGTAGTTTGGTCAGAAAGTTTGTCTTGATAATTTCTAGGTCAAGATGTGAGTCAACTGGAATTTAAAACTACGTCATCTTTACATGTTGTATTAATTGCCATGTCAGAATATTGTTGTTCGATGCAAAACACTTTTTTCTGAAGAAAATTCAAAAACGTTTGTAATTATTTAAATTTCACCTGTATTATTTCAGTACATAAAGACAATACCTTCCGTAATTTTGTTAAGTTTTATGACATATAAATTTTTAAACCAAACATAAGTTCAACTTAGCGAATTAAGTCCAGTTTCAATCTGTGTTATAAAAGTGTTAGCTTCCCGTCAGCCACAGAGCCATGTGGTACTTTTGGCAGTCTGGTGCTATGCTTTTAGTGTGTTCATTCCTAATGATTCATATATGTTTGACTGTTTTGTGTTGCTGTGTCTCGACTTGTTTTATAGGCGACAGACAACTCAAAGTCATGGTATTAGGTTTTCCTATACATAGAAGTAAGAAGATTTTCTTTTTTCTCGTTTGTTTATATTTTAACATCAGTTCTAACAAAAGAGTCAAACGCACATGTTAACACAGAAATATACACCAAATGAGAGGACAAAGGTCCGCGTACGCAAAGTGTTAACTTTAATTTGTTCAGACACACAGAACATTTGTTCAATTATTAGGTTAAATTGTAATTTTTAATTTGTCCCATTCAGAAATAACGTTGGTGCTAAAATTCCTGAATTGTGATTTGGGACAGTATGTTTTTAGGTAGTTCGGACAAAAAGATAGCATTTGAAAGATATATGAAAACATAAACCTTCTTCAGTGATTTCGCAAACAAATTGAATCATATTTCGCCACATCAGAAACATAACGGCTCATCTGCACTTTTGGGCGAAAATGACTTTTTGTGAACATTTATGTTATCTTTCTGTTAAATAAATCATTCCACCCATGTTCTTGAAAACAAAATAAAAAATCTATATTTTGAAAAGGGCTCATATTCTTGTCATACAGATAAACAACAAACGTTGCAAATGGTGGATAAATAGAAACAGACCTATACAAAGACACACCCAAAAGAAAGCCAAACTGCCAAAAAGAGAAAATAGACATAAGGAAAAGCAACCAGCAACAGAACACACCAGCATGGAAAAGGCAATTACGGCTATCCGTAGAATATTTTAAGTCAACAGAATACTGGAAAAACATTACGAATCTCGTTTGAACAATCTGCTGATAAGCAATAACTTGGAAACAATCCAAATAGAGGAAGATTGCAATTGTTTCTTCAATGCCATTTTTTGTTCTTGTCACGTTATAACTATGCCAGTGACGATTGTTCGCTCAAACAGTTAGTGTGTAAAAGAATCAAAAGGACCAATGTTTCGGCTTTATGGATATGAACTTATAAATCCAAAGAAGAATTATCACAGATGTATGACAAAAAGGTTAAAGAGTTCAGTCTGGTTGAATCTGGAATATGTCATTGTGCGACCTGCTTAGGTCTTACAGAAAAGAATAACGATTTATTCAAGGAGGCTGAATTGTCCTTTCATTCATTTTGAGCCGAATCTCAGTAGAGACAGGTGGCAAACCAAAACAGAGACTCTTTATAGCATATTTGGCAGTTCCAGGCTATTAACATAATGATGCATATACCAAAGTTAGCGTTGCAAAGAAATCAATCCCAAGACATGGTGAATAATGAATAATTGCCGAAATTATAAAGCCAATGAAGCTTGTATACCTCAAATGAATACTCCAAAGAAAATGGCCTCTGAAGTTAAAGTCCAAGTGACCCCAAGAAAGAAAGCTGATTATAAATACCCCAAGAAGTAAATGTTATCACGCAATAGATGTGATAACAAATCACACTGGAAACAAAATATCAGAAAAAGAAACATCTTAATATGTGAGAAAAGTTATGTCGCTCCTGCATCAAAGTGAGAAGTAGGAGGAAAATGTGTGAAATCTGTTTACTACAGCAGGTGCAAGTTCAAATACTTTGACATAATAACTGATCAAGTTAAAAATCATATTTTCAAATAGTACTATAGCCCTGACATGATCTATGAACGTAAACGAGATTTTATTTCATACCATGTGGTTGTCAAAGAAGTTTAAAAAGTAACAAGAAGACATACAAAAACGCTGCGAGAAAATACACATTGCCGATTTCAGATGGAAATAATGTGCCTGTGTGCAAACAATTCTTTTAAAAACATTAGACATAAGCGACAAAATGGTGAGATACACTTTGAAAAAAGAGTATTGAGATCATTTACTGGTACAGATAGAAGGAGCAGTCATTCTCCAGGAATTAAGATTGCATACAATTGAAAAAAGTATGTAAAGAGACATATCGAATCCTATCGAGTAATTGATTCTCATTATCAGGGGCAGGGAACAATACGCCAGTTTTTAGGCGAGAACCTTAATATTTAACAAGAGTGCCAAACTGTCACAAAATACGCCCGTCAAGGAGGCATAACTCAGTATCTGGCAGTTCATTGGTTTTGCAAAACCTGCGAGAACTTTAGAGCAGACACGACTAATTCACCTTTTTGAACCATAGAGCTGAGAAGGCTAATTTCATTATCATTCGCCATAATCCAAAAGTGCCTAGGTCGATTTGGCTTGTTATCAAACTTGGCCTAGATATTATGCCCACAAATATTTTCACTAAGTTAGTTAAAGATCAGATTGAAACTGACTTAAAGAGCGGACAAGACTATTATTTAGCAAATTTTGTGTAATTCAAGGGCCATAATCCTAAAGTGCCTGAGGCGATTTGGCTGGTTATCAAACTAGGCCTAGATATTATGCACACAAACATTTTCACCTAATTTGGTCAAGATCGGAGTAAGACTGTTTGACTTAGAGAGCGGACAAGGTTAATTTTGCCAATTTTGCATAAATCAAGTGCTATAATCCAAAAGTATCTGGGTCGATTTGGCTGGTTATTAAGAACACATAAGTAGAAAAGAACTTACAAGGCAGGAAAAGGAAAGGGACAAAGAAAGGTCAAAGTCAGTACATGTAATGACATTTGATTTACAATCCGTACTGTACATCCTATGTTCTACAGTAAGTGAACTGTTCTATAAACGAAAGCTGAATTGCTACAACTTGTCCTTATTTTATCTTTCTGACAAAAAATGATTCTGCTACATTTTGGGATGAAACTTATGGAAACAGAGGTTCTGATAAAATTCGAAGCTCCCTCATATCATACATAAATGGTCTTCCATCTTCTATAACGCATGTCATCCTGTATTCAGACTGTTGCTCTGGGCAACACAGGAATCAGTACATTACAGCTGGACTGTTACATTTAGTTACTTATCACCCAACGGTTGAAATAATGATAGGTTTTGGATTCGGGACATACCCAAATGGAATGTGACTCCATGCATTCCGCAAACGACCCAAAAAGGGAACCGCTATTTTCATTCCTGACCACTGGAGAAAAATCCACACACTGTTCTTTCCATGCGGTTTTCTTTGATATTAAGAACTACACAAAAGAAACATGCCAAGCACTCAATACTGATACAGAAAGGAACAGGGTAAACTTTAAAAATAAAGAACCATAAGGGTGACCAATGACATGCCTGACAAGATCTATGTCATCTACGCAGATCAATGCGAGGCCGTTCGTCTGAAGGTCTGAATCAGAAATACGAAGGAAAATTTACAATTTCTGAAACAAAGAGAAAGACCGATGTCACTGTGTGATCGTAACATATCATTTGCCTGTACCTGATAGTCGAGAAGTCGATGGTGACAGTGATAAGGGCTTGTTTGATAAATTCATATTTCTAGGACTATGTTTCTGAATATTCGCGCAAAGATGTAAATGGTTTGTGTATAAAATATCACGAATATACAACTTACAAGAGTTCTTTGATGCAGATGAGCCCTTAAGTTCTGAAGAATAAAATCAAAAATCATAAATCCATAAGGGCTCATCTGCAAATATGACCAATGCATTAAATGAATTATGCATATATATAGTGTTTGTAAAGACCTTTACCATCTGAATAAATGTGGACAATCTGTTATAACTTGAATATCCGAAATTTTGTATATCCTAAAACCTTTAATTAGCTTTTTCTCCACTTTTTGATTTTTGCAAATGATTCCTTTTTGTTTCTAATGTGACGATTTGCACCTTTTAAGAATGAAACATTAGACCTAAACTCATGGCTATAATGCATATGACAAGACTGGAACTACAATATACTGTATGTTTATTTCATTTCAATAACTGTCACATGGAGTTGGAGTACCTTTCGAAAATGCATACACAACGAATTGGTGTAGCTTTTATTGGTACTTTGAAGAATAGAAAAACATTCTAAAGTTTTCTTCAATTTATATCTGTACATAAAAAACAAGTAAACTGAATACTGCCACTGTCACAGTTGATTTAATGTACTGAATTGTGATATATGTGGTAGGCCACCTGTCTGTTAAAAAAATATAACCCTTAGGTAATGGTTCTGCAAGTAATTGGTACATCATTGGATTATTTTAGTGGACTGTGCCATCTTTCGAAAACTTAAATCTGCTTTTTGATCATTAGCCATTAGAGTTGCCATTGAAAAGTAATATATTTTGAACTATGGAAGATCTACTCACCATTTTTTCTCAAACAAAATAGAACTTTCAAATCTCTGTCATTAAAGAAACTTTACAATAATGCTAGATTTTCTGGATCTAATTTATCTGTAATATTACTATGCCACGGCGCCAGTCTAGTTATAAATAAATGTACACACTATTTATAAAGATTCGATACCCACAAGATATATTTACAATACATATTTGACATCATTATACCCCTTTCGTCCAGATTTTAAATCTAGGAAATCTTTATTAAATAATAGTAGAGAAAACAAAACAAAAATAATATCAAACAGGGAATGCCACGTACCAAAAACGCAGCCTCCCCAAAACGAGCCCCACAGCACCCAGAAGTGCACACCAACAACACACACACACACACACATACACACACAACACACACACACACACACACAATCATGTACACACACACACACATATACTACCGACACACACTAGCATACAAAGCAAACACACGAGGACAAAACGAACAATTAAAGGAACACAGTGGGGCACCGCCTTGGAACGGTCAGTGGCAAAAACACCACTGGGGAGCTTAAACCGGTTTATGGTGCGCACCCAACCTCACTCTTACCCCCACCATGTTCCAAAGTCACAGGACAGTGTAAATAAAAGTAATCCCTGCTAGGTGAATCTCTAACACACGCAATGGAAACAAAAGGCATGGTATGTAAAACACAAAAATGCTCGTGTATAAATATATAAAAAGCAAACCTTGAGAACCAAAACACGTATGTACTCAATGCCTTTGCAGAAGGCAGAGCACCAAGAGAAACACCCTTAAGGGCCCGACGAAACAGGCCAGAGGACAGAAATCAAAACAGTTTCGTCCCAGTGGGATTTAAAAACTGCCCATCACAGAGTCCTCCCCCTCTTCCGTCAGACACAATCAAAGAGGGAAGCATAGCGTCCAACTGTAAACGGGTTGAACACCAAACATGCGGTGTGTCTCAAAACAGTTGGGTCGTAACCTCTTTTAACAAAACGTTTTATAATTTTAGCAAATACAGTTGGAAAATTGTGAAGGTATAAATGCCCTCGATGTTAAGTGCTTATTAAGAAACTTTCATCTATTGATTTATTGTCTTTAAACAGAGTAATCACACAAATGGTGTAAGAACCATGTCGTGGGCTTGGGGCAATAAAGTCGTGACTTCATTTTTATTCAAACTTATTTTTTTGCATGAATTGTTTTATATATAAACATATATTTTAATGAAACAAAAAAAATAAAATAAAAAGAAATAGCAAAGAACATAATTTTCAAAATTTTTTATCTCAGTTTTCGGCATTTCGGTTCGTGAATATAGTTGCAACTCAACTTAAAATGATTTTTGTGTGAACTTTACATACTATTTTTATATGCAAATATCATGTAACTCAGGGAGCATTTATTCTAATCTAGCTGTTAAATAAAACAGTGATCAACCATTTGATAAGCATTTCACTTACTACAGTCAGTTTTCTGTTGCTATAATAATGTCATGTATTGCAGAAAAAAGTCCTATATATGTTATATTATATAAGGTATTAGAAATTTATTTTAGTTAGACACAATAAAATATGAAATATTATGCCATTATGAGAGCTAATACAGCCTCAGGCGTTTAGTGATTAGAGTCGCTGACTTGAAATCACTGTTACATTAACCACTCATTCATAGAGGGTTCTTGGTTCAAATCCTACAGACGACCATGACACTTTATGGGAGAAAGTTAGCGGTTTCTTACGGAAAATAGGGTTCTAGTACTGGCTCTTTCCAGCAAAGATAGGTCTACAGGTAAACTGTCCGCCTGTACACATGACTGAACTACGGTTGAAACGGACTTTAAAACCATTCTACAACAAAAATACATTATATTAGAGTTTAACTTACTACAATATTTTCCTCAAACAATTATGTGACTGTTGGTTTAAATCCAGCATTTTAAATACGTTTCTGCAGACAGGTAACCTAATCGTTGTTCATTTGAAGGACTAGTACTCAAAAATTAAAACACGATTCATACATTTGTATTTAATATGTGACAGACCCAGTTTAATGTTCTAATATCCAGCGTAGCATGGTGATGGTGCATTATTTTTCCTTGATAAGTTTACATAAGAAAGTTGATCAATTACAAGATAGTCTTTTGTTGTCCTCAACAGTGAAGGCAAATGGAAGCATTATACGAGGAACCTGCAAACAATTTTGTCGCTAATGAGATTTCATAGATTTATTCCAGCTGTATTTTAAAACACTTCCCGGCACCTCGATTCTGTTTTCAATAGCTACCGATAATCGTTTATTTGTGCAAATTGCTTTTCAAATGACCGAGATATTTAAGTTTGAAGTGTATGCAGTAATACACACTAATCATTCTACAATTCACATTGTAACATTCTGAAGGAGAAATCTTTCTGCTAATTTTACAATTAATTACTACCCAGATAAAATTAAATGGGTTTACAATGCATAACATAGGAAACATCGCGAGTTAGTGTCTGAAACCTTTAACCAGATTAGTTTCCTGCTAAAACTATCTTTTGTACTATGTATACAAAATCCGAAAGGTCTCAACTTGAATGTGGTAAAAGTCTAAATTTTAAATTTACTTTGACCCTTTTGCACAATAGAACTGTCTTTAGAGGCGATGGACATTAATCATTACGACACCATATAGGTCCAGTACCTTCATTATACCCGTAACATCATCAAACTTTACCTGCATATTACGGTTTACTTCCAGACGGAGCCACATTGTTTGATACCCAACAGGTTGCATACTACTCTGCATTTCCCTGTCAACTACATCACCAACACTTACCATTGGAGTATATACATGTATGTTCAAACTGCGACGTTTCATGTTCATCTTTTGCAGGGTTCTGTACAGTTGATGCAATGACAGCAAACTGATACCATACCTAAGTATAAAAAAATCCAAGAATTTCTTTATTTTTAAAACCGTACTTGAAATATTCAGCAACAAGTGATGTATTTTCAACATTCACAGATAATGGTGGCACCACAGCAACTATCCTCCCCATCAGAGCGCGCATGGAACAAAACAAAACACACATTTCATTTTCTTTCCCCGTCTCTTAAGAGTCTGAATTTATAAAAGAAATTAGGTCCTAAAAATAACAAATGTTTACCATTGAATATTGTAAAATTGTATGATGATTTTATGTTTAGATGTGCAGGAATTAAACATTAAAAGCGTTTCCCCGAGTTTCTTATTACAAGCATGTGCACAAGAAATACTATGTGGCACAGTATAAAGTTCTGCTATTAAGACCACGAAATTATGCGAAAATTCGCGATTTCAAAGATGCAAAGTCTTATTTTTGGAATAAAAATAATCGACATTAACATCGATTCGCTATTTCTTTTATTGTGCCTCCCAATCCCCGTTCAAGTGACACAAGTCACAAGCCATAAATCACAAGGTCAAAAGTCACAAAGTCACAAGGGCCCTCCAGGGCGTCTATGACATACGTTTGGAACGACGTTTAACCCCTACAAATACAGCAAACCTATGGCTCTCATGCCTTTTTTTTCGGAATGGACATAAATACCTGTAGATTTGAGAAATCAAACTTGCCTAGTTCTTGAAGAAGGCAGAGAGTTTTGAAAAAAAATTGTAAAGTTAAAAGTTGTAAAAGAAGTTACTTACAAAAAACAGCCAAGTATTTAATGTATAATTCAATATAACAGTTTACTTATTGAAAATCTAAGTCTTATTTACTAAAATTGAAAGATATAAAATATATTCAGACAATTCATTTGTGTAAATATTTATGTAGAAAAAATTACAATATCATTCCCATTGCTGAATGTTTTCGAGATAGATCCCAAACAGCTGGCCGTTATATGCATAATGTTATTACTTATTTGCTTTCTGTTATAAACAGAGTCATATGAAAATGGTGGTATAATAGTGGTCAATCTTGAAACATTCATGAAAGGTCTCAAAATCACCTGGTTAAGAAGATACCTGCTTCAATACTACAATACAAATATTTCAATTTTATTACTTTGGAATATCCATTTCTTTGTTCTTTCACTAAATTTGGTAGTGATTAAATAAAAATAAGATTGATACTGTGAAGAACATATTTTGGGCGGAACTTTTCCAGGGGTATATGAACTTGAATACACAACAACCAAAAGTCTTCTTTACCAGTATTGCATAATATGTTTAAAATTGGTGGGGAAAGTTTTTATACTTGTTAGACAGAAATGGCCATTTTCATACCTTTCATGACTTTATAAATATATTTGATATATACTCAGCAAAAATAGAAACGTCCCTCCATATTTCAGGAAAGATTTATCGAAAACCAAAAGGGCTACTTTTATGAATCAAAATAGAAAAACAAGTCCATTCATTTCTGTATCAAAACCAATTAATTGCATTTGGCTGTCTTGTTTACTTTTCGAGAGATAACCGGTCAAGAGAGGTAGGGGTCAAAATCAAAAATCACAAAAACTCAGAAAGGTGTTATTGAATGTTTAGAGATGGAATTTCAATAAGAAATGTGGCACATCCAGTAAATCTCGTTAGTACCGAGTGTGGCCACCATTTGCATGAATGCATGCAATGATCCTACGCCGCATCGACGTAACGTAACGCAATACCAGTGCGTTGGGCAAATTCCTCCATTCCTGTTGTAACGCCCGTGTAAGATCGCGATTATTGTCAATCTGATGGTTAGCCCGTGCTTTGCGGCCCAGCTGATCCCATATGTGCTCAATGGGGTTGAGATCCGGGGAAACCGCGGGCCATGGCATGACGTTGACATTGTTTTGCTGCAAGAATTGAGTGGTGACCCTGGCTACATGAGGGCGGGCATTGTCCTGCATCAATGTTACACCAGGACCATGCTGACGAATAAATGGTAAGGCATATGCATTTAGCACGTCTGCAACATAACGCTGTGCATTAATGTTGCCCTGTACAACAACCAAATCTGTCTTCCGGTTTCCCATGATCCCACCCAAGACCATTACGCTCCCTCCCCCAAACCTGTTCTTCTCAACAATGCAACAATCGGCGAATCTTTCATTTTTACGCCTGTATACCCGTAATCTTCCGTCAGCATGACTAACTGTGAACCGAGATTCATCGGTGAACAAAACTCGGTTCCAGTCAGCCCTTCTCCAGTTCAGATGACGTCGCGCCCATAACAGCCTGGCAGCACGGTGATGTTGGGTCATTATCTGACCAGTGTACGGCCCTGATTGATTGGACGTTACGACGCAACCGGTTGCGAATGGTCTGCCCTGAGACACCGTATTGCCTAGCAGTGACTGTGGCTGCCAATTGACGTTGACGTAAGTGCGTCAACGTAATGAAACGATCGGCTCTAGCCGTCGTTACACGAGGCCTACCAGGTCGCTGCCGGTCGTGAACAGCCCCAGTCTGCTGGTACCGGGTTACAAGACGATCAATCGTCTTCAGACAGCACCCGAACCGACGCGCGACTACATTGTACCCTGGCGGACATCCCACCCGCAAGCATCCCAATTGCCTGATTTCGCTCGTTTTCGGAAAGCCGTGGCATATCGAAAACAGTGAAAAATTAAAGACAAAATATAATTTTCAGAATAGCCCCTATCGCATGAATGGTACGACATGAACTGAATCAACATATGGATGACATGTATAGCGTGCACGTGCAAAACGTGCAAATGACCGTTCCGGTTACTGGCCGATATGTAAACCGTGCGTATCGGGTAAACTGTACACGATCGTATTCTGAACATCGCCAGGGTTTAAAATACATGTACATTGAACATGTAGCAACTACACAGACAAAGCTTCACCGGCTATAAAACAGGGACGTTTCTAGTTTTGCTGAGTATATACAACAAACTTCCTAGAATATCAAAGCATCATAGAGTCTATAAGAGATGTTTTAAATAAATTGAGATTTCCACACTATGACGTAAAGGAAAACTATCCTGTGCAACCACTTACAATTAAAGTTATTAGCAGCAGGAGAAAAGATTGTAGGTATATGCAAAATTCAAATATTTCGCCATCTTCAAGTAGGAAATGGTACACACTATTAAATTGAAACATTAATTGAAACAATATTAAATTGAAACATTAATTTCAACTGGAAATACACTTATAAAACCCAATGATCAGGCAGGGGAGCGGTGGTGTAAAGGTTAGGGTGTATGTCGCTCATCCTGAAGGTTGCGGGTTCGAGCCACACTGGGATCACGACCGTACCTCCTCATATGACACCGGTACTGGTTTTTCCAGGAAGCGGACTCGAGAGTGACTCGAAAAGCTACAAGCTTCCTTCACAATCGAGCTAAAACTAGAACTGTCACAAGAGTGACGAATTATACCCCCACAATACAGCTTTGTCACAGAAGTATGGCAACCATAAGAAAGGAATGGCCCAAGGATATACATTTCAGTTATTATAAAATAGGTTGTGTAAATGTATTGTTTTAATACCACACAAAATATGTAAGGTTGGAAAGTATGGATTATTATTAAATTTAATAGGTTTATTTCAAACATGTTAATATCACTAACCTCCCTATCAAATTTCATGATCCTAGCCCCAAGCGTTCTTAAGTTATCATCCGGAAACCGTTTAACTGTTCCGAGTCATGTGACCTTGACCTACAGACCTCAAAGTTAGGCCTGACCTGTATTTCATAATGTTACACCTGTGTACCAAAAATTATTTAAATAGGTCAAGCCTTTCATGAGTTATCATCCGGAAACAGTTTTACTGTTCAGCGTCACTGTGACCTTGACCTTTGGCCTATTGACCCCAAAGTCGAACTTGACCTGTATTTCATGATGTTACAGCTGTGTACCAAAAATAATATAAATCGGTCAAGTTGTTCATGAGTTATCATCCGAAACCGTTTTACTGTTCCGAGTCACTGTGACCTTGACCTACAGACCTCAAAGTCAAACTTGACCTGTATTTCATGATGTAACACCTGTGTACCAAAAATTATTTAAATCGGTCAAGTCTTTCATGAGTTATCATCCGGAAACCGTTTTACTGTTCAGGGTCACTGTGACCTTGACCTTTGACCTACTGACCCCAAAGTCAAACTTGACCTGTATTTTCTGATGATGCACCTGTGTACCAAAAATTATTTAAATCGGTCAAGTCGTTCATGAGTTACCATCCGGAAACCGTTTTACTGTTCAAGGTCACTGTGACCTTGACCTTTGGTCTACTGACCCCAAAGTCGAACTTGACCTGTATTTTATAATATTACAGCTGTGTACCAAAAATTATTTAAATTGGTCCAGTCGTTCATGAGTTATCATCCGGAAACTGTTTTACTGTTCAGGTTCACTGTGACCTTGACCTTTGACCTACTGAACCCAAAGTCGAACTTGACCTGTATTTTTTTATGTTGCACCTGTGTACCAAATATTATTTAAATCGGTCAAGTCGTTCATGAGTTATCATCCGGAAACCATAAAACCAACAGACCGACCGACCGACCGACAAACCGACAAGCTCACTCCTATATAGCCCCCCCCTCCCCCCCGCAAACTTCGTTTTGTGGGGGTATAATAAATTGGTATAAACTAAATCTCAATGCTCCAAATTACAATGGTTCCAGTTCAAAATAAACGACAAATTATCTGAAACAAAAGATTGGGATGACGGATGATCGTAGATGTACATTTTGTCATGCTCAAACAGAAACAATTCAGCATTTATTTGTTGACTGTCAAACATCAAGTTTTTTTGGAGGAAATCAAGAAATGGATAATACCAAATGTCTAAATGTTGATACCAGCTGGTCGAAGATGGACATTTTGTTAGATAATCAAAACCTAAGGCAGCTATTACGTCTGTAATTTTAGTTGTTAAACACAATATAATTATATCAATGTAAAATGAAAAAAATCAGTTCCTAGATTACAAACTTTCATGAGTTTATAGCGTTGCTTGGGAATGAGGAGTGAGTTGTGTTGATGGGTCTGCGATTACAAATACAGCACTTCTGTCTTTATTGTTTTTATTGTTTATTTGGGCACTAAAGTAATAAAAGATATTTAGCAGTCCGCTACATTGTATGCTACTGACTGCTGTCTCTTACTGGCTTTCTATCTTTTAAGTTTTTCACTTTTTTTGCATATAAATTATGGAGAGGTTGTAAACTAAGATGGATACCCATTGTAATATATATATATAAACAGGCTTAAGGGAGATGCTCCCCTTGATACATTAAGATATATAATCACGAGAATACATATAACTAACACTTTTACGGGTTTGCTTCCCTTGATAGATATTGGTTGAAAAAGTTAAATTCAAACCATGTGTATATAAATCATCAATAAACGTTGGAAGATATATGTTTCACTTGCACAATAAAAGGGGTTACCCTGCTGGGACAATAAAAGAGAAAAAAGAGATATCCCTAGTCTCACTATTTCCACTACGAAGTCAACCCGATTTTACAGGTTGACATTTTAGAGTTGTCGAGCGCTTGTACGTCTCACTATCTCACCTCTCGCGAGTGTTATAGGCAGGACGTGCACATTTCCATGACATTCTTTGGGCACTAGATAATCCAATATTTAAATGTATTTATGATTTTACACGATAGGATTAAGTTTTAAAATGATGCTAATACAATTCCAACTTCAATTTACCTATCTACCCGCCTGCATCATTCAGTGAAATAATGAAAATTGAAATATCGTTATTGATGTAACAATCAGAAGTGTCTGGCGATGAAGGTCAGTTATATAAGCCGGGTACCTGTCGATCTACGGCGTGCGTGTAAAATTGCATGTTTAAGTTTAAACATAGTGGTGAGATTTTTCATAAACCTTTAGGTTTTCAGGTACACTGATATTTGATTCTTCCTTTTAGAGAAGAAGGGTTGTGGGTCAATCATTGAATTTTGAGAGAATTATAATACAAAATGTAATTAAAAAATTTGGACTTAAGTTAAAATACCATCATTATAGAAAATGGTCATGGAAGATTCAATAAATGTTCAACATTCTGCAATGCACATTCTCCTTTTTAAATTATCTTCTTAAGTAAATTGTTAATTTTAAGGAAAATCTTGAGATTTGACTTAGATGCTACTGAAATATGGCCCCTGACATTCTATAACAGTAACAACTTCAAGCCTACTCTTATTGAGGCTACATATATCCCATGGGGTGGCGCGGTGGTCGAGTGGTTAACGCTCTGGACTATTAATCCGGAGGTCCCAGAATCGAATCCCGGCCAGGGAACTTGAAATTTTAGAAACGCTTTTCACTGTTTTCCACCCATCTAGAGAGGAACTGATTAGAAACCCAGAGGTAGTGTCACGTGTATCGATGCTATACACCTGGCATGTAAAAGAACCAAGAGGTTTATTCTTAAGAGTAAGATACCTGGATTCTCTTGTATCTTCATCTGCCTCTCTTCAACCTGCGCCTGTCAGGGGTCTTGGCAAGTTCACCCAGAAAAACAAACAAAGTGGAAAAAAGATATCCTATGATATAGCCTGTGAGTGGAGTAATAATAAGTTCTCTTACATTGAACCTCAAACTGTTCAGACTTCACAACAGCATATAGGTGAATAGTGCGTAACTCGTTTGTCAATAGGAAACAGCTCGCTTCATCTTTGGAACACTTCAACCTTCAACATATCCAGAATGCAATTCATATAATTAATCTTAAGAAGAAGAATATCTCAGACGCCATATTAGTTTAGCAAATCTCTAGCACCTGTCAGATGACGTAATGGGCGTGTAACGACGCATTAGGCACACCTTCGACCAATACCAGATGTCGTCTAGAAATAATCATTCAATACATGTACTTTGTACGTGGTGGTAGCTATTATCACATCATTAATGAAAACACATGTTTCAACTTCTTCCTAACGTGGTGGTCCAGCAGTGGGTAATTAATTCACCAGAATGCATATTTATACAGGTTCACTGCATTAGTAAACAAAGTCATACTTCATACTTATCAAACGGAATAAACACTTTATTACAAAACAATAAATTATTGTTCATTATAAACGTCCACTTGAAAAAAAAAACACTTTTATTTCACTCTTCTATGAGTGTCGCCTGACCAAGGACAATATGCGACGAATGGCAACTGAAGTTGTCCATTGATAGTGTCCAGTTCATGATGCCTTTGTCGCGGCATGACCATTTTTAATGGACAACTTCAGTTGCCAACAGTCGCATGTTGCCCTTTAGCAGGCGATATTTTTATCGTAATTGACATGTTATCTCTGTAATTTTATCAAGTTTATCGAATTATTTAAACAATCAAACATGCAGAGAAACAATGTCACAATCTAAAAATGTGTGTGTTATGACACTTAAATTCGGGTCATCAAAATGTGACACGAAATCACATTCCTATCATGTTATTGTTGTGTGAAATAAAACTAGTTTAAGGTTAGAGAAAGTTTGACTTTTCTGGGTCATTAACCTTAGAGGGGCGATTTTAATTTTATGTGTATGCAAACTTCAACTAATGTTAGATTACAGGATGATGTTATCGGCTGTTTTTGTTAAGTCCACATATCCGTACTCGTATAATAATCGTTTCATTGCGCTCTCGACTGCACCGACACATCGCCCGGTTACATTTGTTTGGTAATAAATTTTGTGTCAAGTGTTTTACATTGTCCTCCGCCCTGATTTCAATTAACCAGGGCAAACGTCTCTAAACGTTGAAACTGTGATAAGCACCCAAAATTGGCCATTAAAAGCAGGTGTCTGTGTAATAAAGAGTTTTATTTATTGAAGAGCTAGCAGTTTGTGAGCTGTCATAGAGAAATAGCTGCTTCATCTAGTTGACCACTCACTAACACTGAATCACTCATGAGACACAAATCCTTATCCAATTTATAGCTTATTTACAAGAGAGGCAGTGTTTTCATTTTGTCATAACCATTTGCAACAGGATGGACTGGGCATATGTTGCATCAGATGTCTGCGAAAGGTCACATCTCTAGTCACCTGATTAGTGATCAATATTCATGAAGGCATGAATCATGTCTTAAGTTCTAATATCTTGAGTTACGTACATTTGATAGAAGGGATGTGCCGTGATGTAGGTGTAGAGCACCGGATTTCTAAGCTGGAGGTAGCTGGTTCGAATCCACGAGTCCATTTGACCACGAGGTCCACAATCTCTTCTTTTGGCACGAGTACTGGTCCAGGAAGCATCATCAAGAGTAAGTAATAGAAGTTGCAAGAACTTGTTCTTCAATCATTATAAAAATCTAAAAAGGTTTAAACTAAGTACATGTACATACACTTGAATAATTCAGTATAAGTGGCTGTCCTCTTGTACTTTCAAATAAAATGTGACTTACCAGTATAGCATATTAGTACAATATACTGCACATTACTTTATGATGCAGTTTTATAACATGCAATCTAATAAATTGTACTGGCTCAAGTAAGATTATTATTGTCGATAAATGTTTAGCTATATTGGCTTTGCACTCTTCAAATATTATTTTTGCCATTTCGTGCAACCTGTTTCATGTATTTTGCTAAACGTTTTCCATAGCCGTTTTTCCAGGGTAGATATCGATTGCATTAGATCCGTATAAGGAAGCAAAAAACCATTGAATATCTGAGTCATATAAAACAAATCTGATAAAATGATTAAAGTTAAAAAAGAGTTGTTTGTCAGTTTATACCCTTCTGGCTTTTTAGCTTTGATTACGTATATATATGTTTTGATACATCGCTTGGTTAAGAAAGCTTAATATTTAAGTCTTGTTGAATGATTTAAACAACATACAAATAAGGTATCTTGACAAAGTTATCATTTACCCCTCACCGTTCACTTTCCGACTGCGTAAAATCCATGCTGCAAAATTTTAGAGTGTAAGTTTTCATAAGAATAATACAGACTTACCTTTTGAGAACTATACTTTATAAAACTTTTGATCTGGCTGATGTAAAAGTTAAATGATTTGAAGATTATAAAGCCAAATTTCTTTTGTCATAAACATGCAGAGTTTTTTTGTGCGTGTATAGCCTACTTGCAACAGTAAATCTTTTGCAAACCTTTTACAGAAGAAATGTTTTGTATACTGATTATTGTTAACGCAAGTTTTCAGATGTTTTATGTCAGTTGAATAAACCGTTTAGTTTGGTCCTTTTACCCAATTTGTTAAGCAAATAGTCAGATCTGTGTGTGTTCTGCATTAGGCTGATTTTATTTTCTCTTTGTGTAAGTTGTCACAGTTTGCAATATGAAAAGCCAATACAATCTATGCCAGCCTAGGGGTTAACATGAAAGTATAGCGTATATAGAAGTAGAAACATATACTAGGGTACTTTCGCTTCGACCTCACGGCTATCGTGCTCCCTCTATTACCTCTATGCTTTGCATGGCCATGGCCCCTAATGCTGTGATAATGTAAATTATCTCAATTTTACCATACAGGCAGTAAATGGTCAAGCATTTACAATGACTAGATCATCCTAATACAGTCTGATCATGAACTACACTGGTCGCTTTTCAATCAGTAAATGATTTTGTTAAGTTCCTTTTCCATCACCTTATGGTACTGTCCTAATTCAAAGATTAACAAGTAAATTTAGCAAAGTCAGGGTTAATGCCCCTAGTCATAATTGTCATATGAAAAAGCTATTTCATACTCTAAAATGTAGGAAAAATTGTATATTTCTATGAACAATTTCTGCAGAAACACTGGGTTATTGATCGTGCTAACTGTAACATGAATATTGTAATATTGCTAAATATATTATGGATAATTAGATTTCTTGAAATCTAAACCAAACTTAATACTGGAGAAATAGCTATTAAGCGATATTGTATGTGGTGCTTTGGGTCGGGTCTTGCAGATTAATGGCCCTTGACAATTGCTGGTGCTTTAAAAGGCTGGAATAATACAGAAACATATCCTTATTCATTTCTCTTAGTGGTTATGCGCCTCAACCGATAGCTTCAGTTTAATTCATAATTGCTGGAATTTCAGAAATAATAGAAATACAACAAATAAAGATCGTATCTACCTATCCTTAACACCTGCAAGAAAGTACATTTTGATATAGAAACAGCCAATCAATATAACAAAACTCTGATACCAGCATATTTCATATTTTTAGGAAACTTTCCTCAGTTTTGTTTGGATTTTAATATTTATCGGATGATAATCTATGTGCAAGAGATTTCAATATAAACATTTAAGTGTGAAAATACTTAAATTGTAGTTCAAATTGCCAGTCTTGGATACTTTTATAAAATCTTTTAGAACTATTAATATTTCATTTAACAGTAAACATATATATTGTCATGTCAATTTTCTTTACCTAAATTCTTTTTAGGTTTATTCAGGCATATAGAATTATTTCATGTGAATTACGTTTAAACCAAACAAAGACAGTCAAATGGATTTCTCTCAATACTTAAAGAGATTATGTGTGCGTTTTTATATATTACTCTTCATACTGTCTATCTTATCATGTCCCATGCCCTGTGTGCGTCAATAGCTTACACATGTCCAGTGTTCATCACACCTTTAAAGCCTTTATATAAAAAGAAGATTTGTTAAACATCTCTTGACGCACTAAAACGGAGGAATTTCGTAATAAAGTCGTAGTAAAATTCCGCTGAAGGGATTGAACAAGAAAACTGGATATCCTTTATTTATCTGTAAGTCTACTAAGTAGTCATCTTTTAAGATCCAATATCTATTAAATGAATTAAAGAGGTAAGTTTGAGCTCGTGATATGGCAAAGAGGATCTACTGGCATCAGAAATATCAGGCTGGAAAACCATCCAAGTTCTAAAGACTTTAATGTTGCTTGCTCCATCGAAATGGTAACCATTTCGAACCGTATTTGGTATTGTTGCAACACCTCCTCACATGACACCACTGCTGCATTTTGCAAGGCAGTGAACTAGAAAATGGCTTAACCTTCTTTACCAAGTCCTAATTATCAGTAAACTTAACTAAATGCATCTTATTAATACTTGGTATGCTTCACTGAGTATTTTTATTTACAGTATTCATTGGTATAATAATTACATAATGTATCATTGACAACGACTAGATAGATATAAGATATCCCCTACTATATCCGCACCTTAACTATCATAACAAATCATGTTACAACTTGGGACATACTAGATTATGTACTCTGTCGTTAACGTGCACAGCTGTGCATTAAAGTTTTAAAAATTGATAAAACAAAATATTTTTAAGCATTCTAAACTTATTTTGTCTTTCTTCTGATGTAGTAAATAGGAATCTAATCGTCGATGGATTTAACATGTAATATTTCAAACAAAAAATAAATGATTTTAGGTTACATGTATTTGTATGTTTCAAAATGGCGACGAGTGGAAATTGTTCAAGGACGTTAGAGGGCGGACATGAAAAGTTCTATGATTTTGCGTGCTCTTTATGTGAAGAAGAAGGGAGGCACATGGAGGCGACGAAATACTGTGAGGAATGTTTCGTCTTCCTTTGTGATCAGTGTGTTCGGAATCATAATAAATATCCTCTCCACAAAAGACACCAATTACTGGATCAAAGCCAATTTGCAACCGTGAACAAGCCTGCGCTTGTATCCATTCCGACAAAACGTTGCCCGAAACATCCTGGGGAATTGATAAACATCTTCTGTGGCAATCATGATGTCGTCTGCTGCAGTGTCTGCAAGGCGCTCGAACACAGGTAATTTTATAGACGTTCAGATATTGCTACTCTCGAACTTAAGCGTATTTGATTTATATACTGAAACTGCACAGGTAAATTCAAATCTAAAACATTATACATATGTACGACTATATGTATAAGAAATAAAGCTTTGAAAGACATAATTGCCCTATCAGTACTTTCCATTATCAGATCTCAAATATCGCATAAAATGTGTGTGATTGATTTGATTTTATGAGTACTTATTTCGGCGTTCTAACACGTGTTTGTGTCGTTTCCTTGCCACGGTTGTCCTCTTTTTTATATCAGAAAAACAAATCTACTTTCACGTTTTGTTCGTACGGGCTTACTTAGCTTTCTGAATATCAATTAATTATTCAGTTCCACCACAAATATTCTTTAAAGTGGTAGTGTATTGGTAATGTTTATTTTTCTGAAAAAAAAACAATGAAAACAACAACACTATTTCTGTCGTACGCGAAAATGTTAATTATTGTTTGAGATCAAGGATCTACGTACATGATAATATTTCTTTTGCAGCAATTGTGTTAAAACACAACACTTACCTGACGCCTCAAAGGGTATACAGACAAGCAAAGAATATCAAAGTATCAAAACAGGAAACAGAGATTTGATTTCCGATCTAGATAAGGTTTTAAATGACAGGAAACAGGACATTTCGCGCATCGCAAAAGAGAGGCAACATGTGACACAAACCATTGCTGATTTTCGTAAGAAGATCAACAAGTACTTTGACGATCTTGAGAAGAACAGTCTTGCCGAGCTCGATCACAGAGAAAAGACGATCATACAGGGTATCGACAAGGATAAGAAGTTTCTTGAGACCACGAAATCAAAAGCCGAGGACACTCTTAAACAATTAGAGTCGTTCAAGGGAGACAACGAATGCGATCTTTTCGTACAAGTTAAACTGGGATTGACGTTCCTTAATGATGTAGAGGAGAAACTTCGAGACATATGCAAGACAAATGAAAAATATTCTATTCATTTTGAAATCAATAGAAGTATCGAGAAATACATTGCTTCCTTAAAAACGTTGGGATCATTTTCGAGCAAACATGTAGATGCAACTCAACAGTCTTTCTTACCTACAGTTCCACGAGTGACGTCATCAGGTTCGTCGGTATTACAAAGTACCCAAACACATCTCAGTCCCGATATCCAACATTTTATATACAATGTACAATTCTATGATGAGTTCAGTATAAAAGAGAAGTCCGACAATAGCACGTGTGATATATCTGGCATATGTAAATTGTTAGACGACACATTCCTTATAACGGACTTTGGCAATCAGAAAATTAAAAGACTGGATAAGTCACTTAGACTCATGGATTCTGTACAACTTTCTGCAGCGGCTAACACTGTATGTGCTTCTGGTCCTGGCCAGGCTGCTGTGTCGGTGGACAAGAAAATACAATTTGTTTCTGTGGGTGAGAAACTGACACTGACGCGATCATTTACTGTGGGTAGTTACTGTTGGGGAATGGTTTATATTGATAATGAATTATTTGTCTGTTGTGGAGCTGCAAATGATTCATCTACATATTATATAGAAGTGTTTAACAACACGGGACAATTACAACGTACCATTCCACATGCCCCACAAAGTTTATCTTCAATGCCATTTTTCATCACAGTCAGCGATGACGGTCAGCATCTTCTTGTTACCAGCGACAAAAGTAACAGCATAACGATGCTGGATCTGACTGGTAATGTTGTCAGCTATTTCCGCCACAAAGACTTGATTAACCCGTATGGAATATGTACAGATGGCGGAGGTCAGGTGTTTGTCTGTGGGTACGACAGTAACACGGTCGTTAAGCTGTCACCCAAACATCTGAAGATAGAGGTGATTCTGAATGAGGCAGACGGGATAAAGAAGCCACAAGACATTTGCTATGACAAAGGACAGTCGAGACTTTTGGTTTCATGCGTGGAATCGAATAAAATCCTTTCATTTACTTTTAAATAAAAAGGACGTCTTTATTTATCTGCAACAATAAAAATCATGTTATTTCCTATATTTAATCAATGATAAAAACAAGACATTGATGTTTAGAGCGTTATACATGTTTGAAATGTATTTAACCTTCACTGTAATTTAAAATCGTTAAAGTCATTCTATATTGCATGCTGATGTTTTGTTTTGTATTATCACGTTTTTAATAGAACATATACCGTTTTTGTCATAAGACCAAGAACCATATCATAACCAGTATACGCTGCACATAAAGATATATACATGCATTTCAAATTGTACTGTGCAAGTAGAAGACAAATGAAAATTAAGCAAATACAATAAATTGGTATACTTCGACGACCGGTTTCAGGGGAAGTTAAAAGAAAATAACTGCTTGCTACATAGATGTCCGAAAATAAACATACCATGCCATTTATAAAGGATGGAATTTGCGCTTTCTTTAAGCTCCCGCGTCGCACTGAGAGATAAGACAAGTTACGGCTTGAAATCCCAAGGCATCGTAGAATAGTTCTGTTGTTTGGGGTAGTCACACTATCGAATTCGGTCCAACTGGTAACCAGGAGTTACTTCCCGTGTAGAAAATGTGTTTATTCTATATCTATTTTATTTATCCAATCGTGAACGTTTATTTGCGACACGTGACCGTACAATATAATAGGGTTATTAGTACAGTAACGCGATCCAGCATGCCGGATTTGCTCGAGTCGTGCGTCGGATCATACGAGTGCGTAGCACGAGTTTGATCCGACCTCGACGAGAGCCAATCCGGCATATGGATCACATTACTATACTAATAACCCTTTTATTATATACCATTTGACACAAATGTGCGCGATAAACTAAATTAAAATGACATGCTAAGCGTAAAATTAAAGAGAAACCCTTTTTAGCGCGAAATATAGGTAGTGTTCGACGTCAATTTATTGACGTCATCGTATAAACAAATAGTGACGACCCAGTCAAAAGCGACGTTATTAACGTCATGTGCATTTGAGGGCCAATTGAATGCACTCTTACAAATTTGCCGCGCTATTTGTATTGCACGTACATACAATACGGATTTTTTTTCTGTCAGGCCGTATTTGATGGTTGAATATAGGCTGTACTTTTGGCAGAATATTTATAGGTATATAATAAATTACCATATTGGACGCACGTGCGTACAAAAAATCCTGTATTTTTTCCATATTTGGACGGTTCAACAGTTCCATGTTAAACATACGATAAAGCCCGAAACGCGTGAAAATGATACGAATGAAAATCGGATGAAGTAGGCGCATTGTTCTGTATGATATATATTTGCACTCGTACCAAGATGGGAAAATACAGAAAAGGCAGAAATACAATATTCAGTGAATGATTTTTAATTTAAACTAAAATAAAAAAGATATAGAATAAAAAGGTTATTTAACATAGTACTGTACAATACGAGATATATTTGGACTCGTAGCGGCTCGTCCAATATGGTTTTCTCAGCTGGGTACTCGTCCAAATATATCTCCGTATTGTACAGTACCATGTTAAATAACCTAATAATATCGCTTCTGGCGTGAAAGCACGCATGTGTATTTTGAAACCAGCATCTAGTACACTTTTTTACAGACAACAGTTCTCAGAAATAGACTTGTGTGTTCCTGGCACTAAACACAATATGAATCATTCACTATTTATAAATGTCCTATTTACTTTAACATAAAATCCCATTTTTTGGGATGGCTGTCGACAGACAGCCGACCCAGAGTGAACAAACGAGACACATAATAGTATAAAATACAACGTCACAAGCAACTCCGCCGAAACAAGTAGTTCAAAGCCGGACAAATTTGAAGCGGAGTAATTACTTTGCCAAACAGATCATGCGATGAAACTATTTTTGGGACGGTTTTTGACGCAGTCAATTTGTCAATGACGCAACAGAAAAAGCAAAGAGCGTTTCCTATGACACAATTAAAATCTGAATGCCGAAATTACTACAAAAAATAACCATTTAAGAATACATCAAAACGGCGTCGAAATGCAAGACAATTTGTTTACAAAATGTTTAATTTTGACCCTATTCCGTCGTCGTTGTCGTCTCATTTTGGATAATGCGCATTTTGTTACGTTGAATATTTGTGCGTATTGGTTTGTATGTTACCATCATCATGGTGTCATAGAGGCTTAACAAGAGATGGCCGACGAACTTTAACAGAAAAAACAAAAACGTCTGTCTGAGTGTTTTTTAAATGATCATTTTGTTGTAATTTCATTCCGACTGCAAGTGTGTCAAATTTGAAAGGTTGAATGCTGTTGACAAAATTGACTTTGTAGATGCAGTGACAAAATCGAAAGCATCCAAAGAGTATGGTTGGTTTGCTAAAATAACTCTTGCCTTTGGTTCATTTCAGCATTTCACTTGGAGTTGAACAATTTAGTATTGCTTGCCTAAATTTAATTTACACATGCCAACACAACCGTCCCGCCAGAACGTTCAGTGCTTTGATTAATCACGGAAATATGAAATGGACTTTATGTGCATATATCAATCTGTGTTTTCCAATACTGTGTTTCCTGCATTTAGATTACTAGTAGTTCGTCTGTGTTTTCACGCTTTTCGACTAATTCTCTTTATAATTATATTGGTCTGCAGGTCTGTAATTAGACAGTAAGTTGTAGGTTGTATGATTTTCCGTGTTACACAGCTCTGTATTAATTTGGATCCAGCCTAAAATTTAAACAATAATCGAATCTTAGATAAGGCGAAATATTTATTTCATATAAAACGGCCATGACAATAGTTTATAACCAAGCTGGGAATGTCAAATTTGTAGTTTAAGTCCCATTTGCACTTCAGATACTCATACATAGACAATTTTACGGAGAAAATAATTATAGAATTGTGTTCAATTTAGATTAATGTTGACGTAGATTTCTTTCAGATGTTGGTCGCATCTGTACGAAAAAGGCGTTGTCAGACAGCGTTCCTTAGAATACTGCGCTATATTTATAGCATGGGTCTTGTTATATTTTATATATATTTTTAAGAAATAACGATCATTTTCGAAGGTAGGACAACTTTCTTGGTATATGTACTGTAAGATCCACAAGTATTTTACATTCAAAGTACTATTGGGACTTTTATCCAAAATGGAAAAAATTAGAAAAGTCATGTAGTATTCTTAAGATTTAGTATTTTCCTTGTTAATTGATATATATGTCTGAGTTAAAAACATTTTCAAAGAAACATGTGCTGCACAAGTTGTCTCACACCTTTCACAACTCATCATTATTTGAATATTTCTCCAGAAAGATGATGCATATGCCCGTTTCCGATTTTGCCCGGAAAGAATTTTCGAGATAAAGAAAGAGATATGTCTTAAGCAATCTGACAGAAACTTCGCCATAAAGATAAACATTTTATTTTTGGTTTTCAGCGAAGCCGTATTAAGCTCGCTTTTGGCCGGAAGTTGATAACTTTTCAGCCGCCAATGAAATGACTGGTAGAATATTTGATAAGAAAAGCACAAGGATTCAGTTTGTTTTCCTGGAGCACACGTCATGTTATCGACTGCATAACAATTGAGAAATAAATTATGTAAGCGACCGGTTAACACAGTCGAGAGAGCATTCGCTGGCCTTGTGTTCGTGTCCCGGTAAGAGTGCACACTTTTACTCGCCATATAATGGCATTTGCTGACTTCTGACTACATAAGAATTAAACTTTACAGGACATTTTACTATAAATCTAGCTACCAGTCGCGTTCATATACTCAAAACAGCGCCGACCATCTTTTTTAAAGATAGTTCTTGTATTTAAAAACTCTAGACCACGGGCAAACAACAACAGGACCATATACGTTTTCAGCGTGGAGAAATACAATGCAACATAACATAGGTACATGTAATTGTAATTAATTTGCCAACCGTTTCAGTTTTAAATCATCTAGGAAAATGAAAAAATGGAAATGCTGTACATATAGATAACGTTTAAAATAATTGGTAAAGAGCGCTGGTGAAAGTTTCACAGTTGATAATAGCTGAAATAAGAAGTATAGAAGGCAGCTGATTTATTGTTTTTGGGAGAACATTTTGGCCAATTTCAACGCGTCTAAATACCGATAACCCCAGGTGTACCCCCTTATTATAACTACAATTTTCATCTAATATGAATAATATTTTAATCTATAAATGTGTATTTCCTATTGGATACACCTGCTGATAGAGAAATTACATACATATAAATATACATGTCCACTATGCCATGGTGTATCAGTTACACGCAAACCTATTTTGGCTGTAAACAACCTCGTAAATAGGACACACCGTGAATAAAGACAAGTAGGGTGCATCAAAGACAGTTTTAGTCTCCTCAGGCAAGTGTTCTTCATGCACAGGTTAGACAGTTTGTCCGAATGGATGGCAAACATTTGCAGTACAAAACCACAAAATAAAATACAATTATATCAACTTGAGTCTTTTAAAATCAAACTCCTGTTCACAATTGAAAATAAAAGATAATCCAGAAAGGAACCCAGTTTTCACCTGATAGAAAGAAAAAAACGCTGTTGAATTTCTCATATATCATGATCGGATTTGTGGCTGTCAACGGATATGAAAATGCATACTTCTTTTACCGTCATTGTTTAGCCCAGTGCGTTCGTATCTAGTCAGAATATATTAATTTGCATACGTGAACGTATCATCACAACAACTTATGGTCAAACACGACCATAAGTGCTGTCATGCTTTCACTTAAATCTTTGGAGTTAGTTATGTACCTGCTTAAAATAAAGCTTTATTGTATAAAACAAGCTGAATAAGAAAGCACACCATTCTTGATTATCATATTGATATGTAGATGTATTACCGTTTATAAATTATAAAACAGATTACATGATAATTACATGAAGCTCGAATCATTATTTCTGAACACGACACATTTGTTTTGTAAGCTCATCTTCTTCTCTGGCGATTGTTTTATTTGACAGTTTTTGCGGCCATGCAGGTTGACACTTTTGCGGTAAAATGACGTCACCGGAAACAGGTGCTGTTGACTGTGTTACGCATTTCTTTACAATTTACGCCAAAATTACGCTAGTGCGATTTACGCCAATTTAAAATGCGTTTCATAAAACGCTTTGCGCAAAACGTAAAAAAATGCGTAAGTTTATGTTACGCCAGAAAGCTGGCGTAAGTTACGCCAATGTTGATAAAACGGCCCCCTGAGCGCGAAGTGCTTAAATCTGAGCCATTGAGATCACTCGTTGTCCATCGTCTGTCTGTTCATACATTACTTGTTAACACGATAGAGGTTACATTTGACATTTAATCTACATGAAAATTGGTCAGAATGTTTATCTTAATAATTTCTATTCACGTTCGAATCTAGGTCAGCTTTGGGTAAAACAAACCATGTCACACGGTCAAATGAAAGAAAAACGTTATTAACACTCTAGCGGCCATATTTATTTACCAATCATGAAGAAAACTGGTCAGAATGTTTGTCTCAATGATTTCTATGTCAAGTTTGCATCTGGGTCCCGTGAATCCAACAACTACTCATCTTTACAAATCAAAGAAACCCTTGTTATTACTCTAAAAACCACATATTTTAACTCATCATCATGACAATCGGTCAGAATGTTTATCTTAGGCCACACCAAATTGAAAAGTTGTTCATCGGATTAGCCGCACGCAATTTGCTTAAAAGCAAAAAAAAACCAACAGTTTTTTTTTGTTTTCGTACATGCGCCCGCTCCTTCGCGAAAATTGACATTTAGTGGTGCGCGACCTTTTTATGGCGGCATGGCGAGGGTTTTAGTCATACGGTCAAATAAAATGGCATCCGCACTGCGTATTGTAATTGTGTAGGCGAAAAAAAGAAGAAAAATTGAGGTACAAATTACCTTATTTGATACACGTCTTCCCGAAATACGCATGATATCTGAACATAACAGACGAATTTGAGCTCGGTCCGATAGGCTTTCGCACAGTTCCGGACCCATTGTCTGGCATTTACTCCAGCCCGAAAAATAATTCGTAGTAATTTCCCTTTATCAGTGAACATGTGGAATGAAAGTTATGTTTTGATTCGATGATAAATTCAAGACAGCCAATCGTATTTTTCGTTTCACAGGTGTATTTTACCGACTTTAAAAATGTAAACATACTACGAAGGGGACAACACTGCAAAAAAGAAAATCTGAGTGAGCAGGAAGCCAAAATAAAACAGGTCTAGGGAGTAAAAGAAAACACATTTTATACAGTTTATACAGTACATAAGTTTATGTTTTCTTGATGGAACTGAAACAAAATCACTTTAGTTGAAGTATAGGTTATTATTATCATTATTTTTATTATTAATATAATTATTGTTTTTATTATTATCATTATCATTATTTTTACCCTCCCACGTTGAGTATTTTTAAAGATTTAGTTTTTCTTTCAAAAATTGAAAGGAAATATTCTTTTTCACGGCTTGTAGGTTCGTGAATTGGTTTGGCCATAGTAAAAATACAGTAGAATGGAAACATCACTATCAATCATATACAGACGTTGAGTGTGATTCTAATGTAAAAGTTCAACGAAATTTGATGTACAACATATATGTGTATCTTCGCAGAACAGTTTTCTAGCTGGAATGGGGATCTATCTCCCTTTAATCTAGAAAAGGTTAGTGTCACTGTATTTGTGAATCAGATTCAGAATGTGTTTTAAGAAAACTCTTTAACTCAAATGAAATGTTTTACGTTACATTCAATATCTACAAACGATATGTCATGCATTAAATAATAATTTGTATTTTTCTTCGACTTCAGTTGATATCTAATCATAGTGACTAAGATACAGTCAGATCTTGTTGAAAGCGGGTTTATCTTGTCCAACACAAGTCCTTCACTCACTGCACTGTCTACAGGTTTAATCCCAACATACAGTCAGACTGAGACACAGAAGCCCTGATGTTACGACGTGTTTTCAGAGTACATGTATATTCAAAAGTTAAAGTACAGTCAAGAATACATTAGGTTATCGGTAAATAACATCAGTCTTAGCTATATAAGATTAAAACAAAACTTTGCATTATATCGTAAGTTTATAAATATCAATAATATATAAGTTATATTGTAAGCTATATAAATACCAATGGAGCTGTTATAGTGCCGTTGCAATGGTTCGCCTCATGTCCAAATGAAAGATTCAATATACGTTAGAGGTACTATTACTTGTCCTAATGCAAAAAACTAGATTTCCATTTTTTTTCTCAGTCTGTCTACCAGGTAAGCCTCAATAGAAACTGTAGAAATTTATTTTGCAACCAAGACTAAATAAAGAAGTTTAATTAAATCATTAGGTAAACTGTAGTTGTAAGAGAAATTGTTCTTTATATTATAGATCTACAGACAAATTATTTCAAATTAACTTTATTAAGTTGCCCTTTAATTTTGCTCAAATGAAGTTGTGTTAAACAGGAGGGCTGAACGTTGAGAGTGTGCTTCAAAGAACTGCTCCAAGCTTAGACCCGACATTTAATCACAAGGATTTGACACACAGTTAAATGTTGACAGTGCAGGTTAGAGCACCTTTTTATTCTGTTTTTTTTATCAAAACTTTAATCCGATCAATTATCCATGGAAATGGAATTGACAATTTATATGTACTGACTGATTCTCATTCAACTATTGAAAATCCTTAGAAAACAATTACTGACCTGAATGTAACAACACGTTATGTTGGTCCAGTGCTACGTAAAGTAGGAAAATTGTTGGGAAAGAAAAATAATGTGAGTACTTTCACGGGAAGTAGTGGACAGATTAGTTGATAGCAAAGTTGTCATAGCACAAAAGGAGAGTGGAACACTTTATACTTACACATATTCTCCCCAATTGTGAACTAAGTCCAAACTGTGACATAGCTCACAGGTAATTTATATCTAATATCATAACTATGAAGTAGCTTGTAGAACCACGTTCTAATAACTGTACGAATTACATAAAAAAACATAGGGATGACGTCACTGGATTGACTGTATAGAAAGTTTTATAAAAGAATGAGAAACAAAATCAGTAACAATATAAGTGCCAAAAATGCGGGTTTTATTTTAAAATGTATGTAATAAACTGTGGCTTTGAACAGTAAAGAACTTTTAAAATGAAACTTTGAAGACAAAACACATCTATAAGCAAAGCTGGTAGGTCTTGCAGGAACTGAAGTTAAGTTGGATCGTCGAACACTGGGGAAGTCAGCAGTTCTCTTACTTTGTTAATAAATCTTGAGATACATCTGTCATTGTGAAATAATAGCCAATTACAAGAAAAGTCATTCAGAGGACTCAATGCTTATAGCCCATCAGCAAGTTATTCCTCTTTGACCAGATAATAGTTAATCAGATGATCAATACAGTCAATAGCTTGATCGTAATTCGAAACAATTGGAATTTGATATAAATTTATGTTCAACGATGTAGGCTGTTTCTAAATTTTTTTTTATCTCAAAGCGTGTATGTCCCAAACAAGAGCATGTTAACAGTTAAAATTTGAAACAGTTGACTTTATTGTCACTCTAAGTTATTATACAAAAAGTAGTGTTCAGCGGCTGGCCCTTAACTGTGTCGTATGTGTATGCAACCGCTGCTTGAGGTCCCGAATGGCAAAGAATGGCAATTTATCTTCAGTGGACGACATGAATGGACCCCTGGTTTTCACAGCTGACAGGGTCAATAGGTTTCATGTCGAATTGGCTGCAGTGGCCGATCTAATTTGGCCTCTAAACTACTAAATTACTAACTGGAAATTGCAGTCAGATCAATTTTACCTATTTTGCATCCAAATTAACTTTTAACGGGATAACGGAAAACATACCGGGGTCTAGACATTATGGCACATTTACAATGATTGTCTGGACCTAAAACACCATAGCTTAAAACTGCCACACTACATAATTAAATGGACTTTACCTGTAAAATAAAGTCCAATATAGACGAACAGTGCTGTCGCTGAATGACAGTTTCTGACATAAATTGTTAAAGTTTATGATTTAGAATCAAATATCCCGTGCAGTCGCAGTTTCGAATCCATTGAGAGTTGTTGTATTTAAGTCAGTGGTTGTATTAAGAGGACTGTTCGTGCTGTAGTGAAATTGAATATCTTGGTGGAGGCATTATACATCAATAAGGTTTATAATTGGAAATCTTACGCTTTCTAATTGACTCGACTTTAAACAATTTAAATTTTATAAATTTCACATTCCCAATTTCATAATGATAGTTTCGTGAATTCATGCTATAAACTTTTGGAATTTTGGATACCACGAGGGTTTGAAACATATCCATGTTCTTTGGTCAGACTAGTATGTACATGTATATAACTTACAAGAAACCTGAGTTGTATATCTCGCCAATTAAGGTCCTACAATTTGAAGACAGTCTAATGCAACATTCAATACTTCGTACGTGGTGTTAGCTCTTTTCACATCATTATGGAAAAACACATGTTTCAACTTTGTCCAGCATAGCGTTTCATTTACCCGGATTCATCCACGCTCACCGCATTAGTAAACATACCCTACTATCAGAAATATCTTAATTATAACCATTTACACTTTATCACAAGACAAAAAATAGATATTATTATAAACGTACATACGGTGGCACAGAGGTGACATGTGAATGTTTTTGTTTATCTCGTGTGCACGACATACTAAGTCTTGCGCACGACATACTAAGTCTACTATGTATACTAAGATACTATGTCGTGCGCACGAGATAATTAAGTCGTGTGCCTGAAATTCATAAGCATGATTTAATTAGTATTTATTTGATAAACTGTCGGCTTCAACCTCAGGGGTTCGACACGTATCCATGTTCTTTGGTTAAAGCCACAATATTCTCCAGAATTGACAGAACGGCCACGCAAATTTGTGAGACTGAAAAGTTTCCCAAATGATACAGAATTTTGAATCTAAAACACTTGGACCTTTTCATCTTAGGGGAAAAGCAGTCGTTAAACAACCAGTAGTATTTTGCATGGATGTAAAAATGTGCCAGTGTTTACATATTTCATCGGCGGGTTTTCCGATGACGGTTCGTAAAACATCGGAAATGCGCATAAACGAGGGGTGATCCAGAATTAACAGGACTGTTGCTACATTTCTCCAACTATTTTAAACTTTAATTTGATTTTTCATTTATTATCATTTTCCAATAAACACGGACAGCAGTGTTTTTATATGTATCTTGAATGATGTATATCTATTTTTACATAAAACTAAATTTGGTGGATGGTCGAGTAAAGATTGAACATCGTTTTATTCTTATCGTGCTACTACAAGCTATGGTATTGTAATAAAGCATTTCGGTTAATTCTAGATCATCCCCGAACCCGTTTCCGAATGACGTCATTTGGAAAACTTGCGAAGAAATATTCGGAATATACATGACAAGGCTTTTGTAAACATTATATAGTTATTGGGTCAATCTTTCATGCAAGATATTTTCGCATCTATGACTCTTTACTTGTGTTTTAAGCAATCTTCGTGCTATAATTGATCACAGTGCAGTATATGTGGCATAAATTTCGTTTTTCTAAAGGAAAAAATGCACCATCTCTAGTGTAGCTTTACATAATGTATACTAAAACATGGGATCTAACTTTAAACAAACCTGAACTGACATGAGCTGCAATTTGAGAACCGTTTAATTTACCATTCAATATTTTGTTCGTGATGGTTGCTAATACATGTACTGTACAATTCATAAATACACATGTAAAATATGGTTAAAATTCTTCCTTGTTTCACCAAAACTGTATGTAAATGTGTTTCATTTACACGCGCGACAAAGGCATGATCCGGGCACCACCACTTTTAATGTACAACTTCAGTTGCCAACAGAGGCATATTGTCCTTGAGCAGGCGACATCTATATCGTAAGTGACATGTGATCTTTGTATGATTATCAAGTTTATATATGCAGCCATACATTGTCACAGTCTACAAATATTGCGACTGTGATGGGCGACATAGTGAAATGTCATATAATTTATATTATAAATGAGCTGATGTTGAAAGCTTTTAGAACTATAAATTCTTCACATAACAGTAAAAATATACTCACTAGACCTGAATTCTTTCCAGGTTTATTCAAGCTTATATGATTATTTGAGGTGAATAACGTTTAAACCAAACAGATTTTGCACAATACTTAAAGGGTATAGTTTTGGGGTGTTTACCTGTTACTCTTCAAACCCTCTTCTTATGTCCCATTTCAGCTTTCACATGCTAATGTGCATCACACCTCTAAAGTTTTTATATAAAAAGAGGTTTTAGTAAACATATCTTGACGCATTAAAATTGGGGAATTCAAGGTTGGAGTCGGGTTTAAACCAGAAAACTGGATATCCTTAATTCATCTGTTAGTCTCCTAAGTGGTCATTTTTTCAGATCCAATATATATTAAATGAACTAAAGAGGTAAGGTTTAGATCGTGATATGGCAGAAAGGAAAAGCTGGCATCAGAAATATCAGGCGTCTTTCATATTTAAATGCTGCTTGTTCCACCAAAATTGTAACCAATTCGAACCCTATTTGTATCGTTGCAACAGCTACTAACGGGAAACCACTGCTGCGTTTTGCAAAGCAGTGAACTATTAGCTTTCTTTACCAAGTCCTAATTATCAGTAAACTGAACTAAAACGCATATTACTTGGTATGCTTCATTAAGTATTTTTATTTGCAGTATTCCTTGGTATAATAAATACGTAATTATGTATTATTGACAACTCCTAAATAGATTTAAGATCGATAATGTAACTGTTATCGGAAAATTTTATATTGTAATATCAGGTAAAATATGTATGTTTATCAGTATTATTTAATGTCAATGAGAGCTAAATGATTGTGGCTGTATCAGTATTAAAAAAAATACAAAAATACTTAGACTTCACCTTTCATACCACTACGCCAGCAATCATTTCTGCTGGTTTCGTTAAAACTTTAATTATAAAGACCACCGTGTGGATTATATCAACATACCGAAGGTTATTATTGTCACGGTTTATGATTGTATATCGATTCCCCCATATTCAATAATGTTATGGCCATTAGCGAATTCTATTTATACCCTTATACTATCAATAACAAATCAATATTTGACATCGGGATATATCAGATTATGTACTTTACCGTTTATCGTGCCCAGTTGTGCTTCTAAATTTAAATTGAAAAAACTAAATATTTTTAGGCATTCGTATTTCTTTCTCCTTGTTTGGTTTATAGAATCAAATTATCAAAGACGGATTTAACGTGTAATATTTTAAAACAAAAAATAAATGATTTTAGGTTATTTGTATGTTTCAAAATCGCGACGAGTGGAAATATTTCAAAATGTTGGAAGGCGGACACGAAACGTGCTATGATTTTGCATGTTCTTTATGTGAAGAAGAAGGGAGACACGTGGAGGCGACGAAATACTGTGAGGAATGTTTCGTCTTCCTTTGTGATGAGTGTGTTAGGAATCATAATAAATATCCTCTCCACAAAAGACACCAATTACTGGATCAAAGTCAGTTTGCAACCGTGAACAAGCCTGCGCTTGTATCCTTTCCGACAAAACGTTGCCCGAAACATCCTAGGGAGCTGATAAACATCTTCTGTGGCAATCATGATGTCGTCTGCTGCAGTGTTTGTAAGGCGCTCGAGCATAGGTAACTTTATAGACGTTCAGATATTGTTACTCTCGAACTTAAGCGTACTTGTTTTATATACTTAAATATCGCATCTAAAACATTATACATGTGTACGACTGTATGTATATGTAACAGTCAATATAAAAAAATCACATATCATGCCTTTAGATTAAGAACTCATACATTAGACAGAATATGACATAAGTTACAGTTTGAACTATCTAATGTTTGATTTAGGAATTAATTCAGATTTCATAAATTTATATAGGTATTTTCATGAGTATTACACTGGTAATATCAGAAGCCAGACAATATACACGGCAGTTTGATAAAATAAAAAAATGTTCTTCTATGAAAATGTATATTTAACAGAATTTAATGTTTTCTTTATTCTTTCTTTTGTTTGTAAATTCATTTATATGGCTATGAATATGTTTATATTTAATGCCGAATAAACTTTATGTTATGTTATGTTATGTTATGTTATGTTATGTTATGTTATGTTATGTTGTGTATAAGAATATTAAAGTCATTAGTAGGGCTTTGAAAGCCATAATTGCCCTATCAATATTTTCCATTACTAGATCTCAAATATCGTATTAAATGCTGTGTGATTGATTTGATTTTTATGTATACTTATTTCGGCGTTCTAACACGTGTTTGTGTCGTATCCTTGCCATGGTTTTCCTTTTTTGTTTTATACCAGAAAAACGAAACTTGTCTACTTTTGCCTTTGTTCGTACGGGCTTACTTAGTTTCACCGTACATATTGTTTTTCAGTGGTAGTGTATTGGTAAAGTTTTTTTGTTTCTGAAAAAAAACAACAACAACATTATTTCTGTCATACGCGAACATGTTAAGTATTGCTTGAAATCAAGGATCTACGCTCATGTTAATATTTCTATTGCAGCAATTGTGTTAAAACACAACACTTACCTGACGCCTCAAAGGGTATACAGACAAGCAAAGAATATCAAAGTATCATAACAGGAAACAGAGCATTGATTTCCGATCTAGATAAGGTTCTAAATGATAGGAAGCAGGACATTTTGCGCATCGCAAAAGAGAGGCAACATGTGACACAAACCATTGCTGACTTTCGTAAGAAGATCAACAAGTACTTTGATGACCTTGAGAAGAACAGTCTTGCCGAGCTCGATCACAGAGAAAAGACGCTCATTCAGGGTATCGACAAGTATAAAATGTATCTTGAAACAACGAAATCAAAAGCCGAGGAAATTCTTAGACAACTGGAGTCGTGCAAGGGAGAAAATGAATGCGATCTTTTCGTACAAGTTAAACTGGGATTGACGTTCCTTAATGATGTAGAGGAGAAACTTCGAGACATATGCAAGACAGATGAAAAATATTCTATTCATTTTGAAATCAATAGCAGTATCGATGAATATATGGCTTCATTAAAAACGTTAGGATCATTTTCGAATACACATACAGATGTAACTCAACATTCTTTATTATCTGCAGTTTCACGACTGACGTCATCAGGTTTGTCGGTGTTACAAAGTACACGAAAACAACCCAGTCACGATAATCAACATTTTATATACAAAGCACAATTCTATGGGAAGTTTGGTGTAAAAGAGTCCGACAATAGCACGTGTGATATATCTGGCATATGTCAATTGTTAGACGACACGTTCCTTATAACGGACTGGAGCAATAAGAAAATTAAGAGACTGGATAAGTCGCTTAGTCTACTGGATTATGTACAACTGTCTGCTAAGCCTTACAGTGTATGTGCTGCTGGTCCTGGCCAGGCTGCTGTGTCCATATGGAAGCACAGGAAAATACAATTTGTTTCTGTGGGTGAGAAACTGACAATGACAAGATCATTTCCTGTAGGTAATAACTGCAGAGGAATGGTTTATATTGATAATGAATTATTTGTCTGTTGTGGAACTGCAGATGATTCATCTTCATATTGTATAAACGTGTATAACAACACGGGACAATTACAACGTTCTATTCCAGGTGCCCAACAAAGTTTATCTTCAATGTCATATTGCATAACAGTCAGCGATGACTGTCAGCATCTTCTTACTACCATCAACGGAAGTGACAACATATCGATGCTGGACCTGACTGGTAATGTGGTCAGCAATTTCAGCCACAAAGATTTGATTAACCCGTATGGAATATGTACAGGTGGCGGAGGTCAGGTGTTTGTCTGTGGGTACGAAAGTAACACGGTCGTTCAGCTGTCTCCCGAACATCAGAAGATAGAGGTGATTCTGAATGAGGCAGACGGGATAAAGCGGCCACAAGGCGTTTGCTACGACAAAGGACATTCGAGACTTTTGGTTTCATGCTTGAAATCAAATGAAATCCTTTCATTTACTTTGGAAAAACATGTTATTTCCGATATGTAATCAATGATCAAAACAAGACATTGATGTTTAGAGCGTTATACATGTCAGAACTGTATTTAATTAACACTGTAATTTAAAATCGTAAATATCATTTTATTGAATGTTGTTTTTTACCTTTATTTTAAAGAACATTGTTTTAGTAAAGTATTAGAACATTGTGTTTTGTATTATCGCGGTTTTGATAGAACATTTACTGTTTGTCATAAGAGCACGAACGCTATCATAAATAGTATACGTTTCACAGAATGGTATATCCAGGTATTTCAAACTGTACTTTACAGATGAAAATTAAGCAAGCAAATAAAATAAATTGGTATACTTCGACGGCCGATTTCAGGGGAAGTCAAAAAACAATAATAACTTGTTACTACAGGGCTAATTTCTGTTGGTATCAATTTATAAAGCAAGGTGTTTTATTTGATATAAACTGATTTCTGTCCACTGTTTTAAAGTTAAAGATCTTTTACTTATGTGAATAGTTTATAGCACCAGTTGGGCACTGTTGTTTTAAAGGTATATTTTAGAAATGTTGATATGGTGACATTGCATGATTATAAGTAAAAATGAATTAACTTAAACAATTTCGTTCTTAGAAAACAAATAATAAAGTTTAAACAATAGTAAAATAGGCCATGGAGTTTCACATTCAGACTGATACTTGCAGAGTCACATAGTATTATAAATGATTCTACCAACTTCTTTTTAGATACCCCTGACTATTTCAGAAAAAAAAGATAAAGTTTTCATATTCTATGTATGAGAAAAAGTAAAAAGGGCCATAACTCTACTACATAATATGCATTTTCTCATAGTAGTGAACACTAGTAATAGGAATCGGTCATGGAACTTGTAACGCATATTAAACGGTTACATAATTGACCAAAAATGGGTTTTATCCATTAGAACATGTTTCATGCACCCGCCAGTATTTATTACAAAATGTATATAGTTAATAGTCGTTTATTTGTTGGTAGGGGCGCATGAAACATGTGTATGTGGTTTGACAAAGCATCAACAGCAAATAAATTAGTTGATGCTCTGATAAAATCAAAATCTATGAAAAAACTTCAACAAATTCTGCAAAATTACTGTATGTAAAGATTTATTCAATATGCGTATTGGTGATTTCTGTGCCACGATAATGAAAGTGTCTGACTTAATTGTAAAAATGGGAATCAATTCATCGATATGCTCTATGGTAAAATGCGCGATAGTCCAAAAATATACATACATGTACCATGCCACTGATTTGGTTTTTGTGCTGTCTTTAAGCTCCTGCGTCACACTTAGAGATAAGACAAGTAACATCTGGTTACGACCAGTTCCGGCTTGAAGTCGCAATGCATCGTAGAGTCGTTCCGTTGGTGGTGCTGGATGGTTCGAGGTAGTCACACTATCGAATTCGGTCCCGTCCGGTAACCATGAGTTACTTCCCGTGATCGATTCTAGAGTGAAAGCATGCATGTGTATTTTGAAACCAGCATCAAGTACACCTTTTTACAGACAACAGATCTCAGAAATACAGAAATAATCATGTCTATATAGGTTTTCAGCGAGGCAAAATAAAATGTAAAATAGCATAGGTAAATATAATTGAAATTAATTTGCCAACCGTTCTAGTTTTAAATCATCTGGGCAAATGAAAAAAGATGAAATTCTACATGTAGGTAACGTTTACAAAAGTTGGTAAAGAGCGCTGGTGTAAGTTCCAAGATGATTTAATGTGTCTGCGATTTACTTTTGGCCAATTTCAACGCGTCTAAATACCGATGTGTACACCCTTTTTTCAACTACAGTTTTCTTCTATATACTATGAACAATATTTCGATATATAAATGTGCATATCCTTTGGAATACACCTGCTGACAAATAGGAAATTAAAATATATATGTCAACTATGCCATAAAAGTTTTAGTTTCATTTTTTTTTCATTTAGGTTAGACAGTTTGTCCATATGGATGGCAAGCATTCGCAGTAAAGAAACCGTAAAATATAATACAGTTATATCAACTTGAGTCTTATTAAGTTTTACTCCTGTTCAGAATTGAATTTATAAGATAATCCAGAAACGAACCCAGTTCTCACTTGTAAGAAAGAAAAATATGTTGTGTAATTTCTCATTTATCATGATCGGACTCGTGGTTACTCTAAAGGGTGCCTCAAATTTGAAAAAAAACCACCTCAAATAGACATGTTCACGAGCTAAAAATGGCTTGTGAAAACCAATCGGAAATGAAATGTGAGTTTTATCGAATATATGTATATAAGCAGGTACTTTTGCATCAAAACTACTCATAACTACAGTATTGTCTTATTATATATTACGTATACTATCTTAACATTCATGACTGCTTTAATCTCGAGTCGTGATCATATACTTTTCAAGAAGCCAAATAGCACAGTTAAATATCACAATTTACGCACACGTCTCAATTAGTCGTCATAGAATCGAAGAAAGCGTGTTTAAAACGGGTAATTTGGCATTCATAATTGAAATATGTTTAAAAGTATTGTTTAGAAATAAACGGCGACACTTCGATTTTATCACTTGAAAATCAAGATATTTGCCATTTACAAAAAGTGGTCACGTTTTAGAAAGACATAAAAGTCTATTGTATGAAAAAACAACACTTTAAATCAAATTTTCAACAGACGCTTTTTCAAGAGTAAATGTTAAGCAATCCTGTTATCTATGTCTTGACCATCTGTATGTGTACCTTAAAAATTAAAAGGATGACATCGTATTGACGTTTTCCAGATAATTTTTTTTCAAGAGTAAATGTTTGGCAATCTTGTTATTATGTATAGACCATCTGTACATGTATGTGTACCTTAAAAATGAAAATAAACAGTCTTAAAATAAGAAATATCAACAAATATCAATGTTACGATTAAAACTTTTTATTTGAACTGAACTGGGCAGGTATCAGTAATGTGGCACAAGCTTATAAACATGTATATATTTATACATAAATGGAATTAAGTTAATACAATTTTGATACTATTGCTGTGTCTTTAAGTTATCTTTGGTGCTTGTTTCGATCATACTATGTTGTACAGGATTTACCTGTACATTTCAAGTCAAATTTACGTAGTGATTTGCGATATCATCCAAAGGAAATTATTTTCATTGTTTCATGCAAAATTTATGGCGTATCATATGTTTAAATAAACTTGATTGAATGGCAAGTATATTCAACATTGTATGATGAAAACGGTTTAAATGCAGATCAAGTTAGTAAATGTTACTTCGGCAGTACTTAAGCGGATTAACATTGATCATGATAGTGTAGTAAATATTTGTAAATATTTTGTCCTGAAAGTTTCAAATTTTGAACAAGTTTTGTAATGCGAACGCTTATGGATCTTAAGGAAAATAGTTATCTACTGTGTACAGTGTTTTATTCGCCTCATGTTTTTCAATTGTAGGTCGAAATGCTACAGTCACTAGGCGACGCTCCTGAGTTGTTTTAGTAAAGGGCAATAACCTGGCCTTGGAACGGGTAGCTATTCTCATGATCAATGTGACAATAACAAGTAGCTCTTATTGTACCAAATAAGTTTAACCGCCGGAAATGACCTTTAGTTTGATTCCTAACTTTGCTTTTTAAATCGATAACTACATGTTAGATATATCGCGCAGAAATTCCAATGATATTGTAAACATTCTTGCCACTATTCGTTTGTGAAGAAACGAATTGAAAACGAAAGAAAGGCATGTGTCAAGATAGTTTTAGAGTGAATCAGTTTACTATATCAGTAAATGCAAAAAGATCCTTGTATTTTAAATATGGCATTAAATCGTGCAAATAGCAAACCAGACTGTATCGTACAGAACCCTTAAAAGTACGCGTGTGAAAAGTTTTCATGCTGGAAAAGGATCAGATTCAGAATGTGTTTGAAAATAAACCTTTAACTTAAATGAAAATCATTTGCATTACCGGTACATTCAATATCTACAACCAATACGGCATGTATTTAATAATAGGTTTTATTTTTCTTCGACTTCAGTTGATATCTATCCATAGTGACTAAGATACAGTCAGATCTTGTTGAAAGGGTATTTACATTGGCCAACACAAGTCCTTCACTCACTGCACTGTCTACAATTTTCAGTTAAATCCCAACATACACAGAAGCCCTGCTGTTACATTTTGTACAACGTGTTTCCAGAGTATATTCAAAATTTAGAATACAGTCAGGAATACATATGGAATATTATAACAGTCGATTGATCTTTGGTGTCGTATATTTCGAGTTGGCTGTATAGTTCCGGATCACACGAGAGGCGGAGCCTAAAGGCACGCAGATTAACCGACTGTTATAGTATTCCTTTTATTATATACCTTTTACCGAGTGTCATGCTAAATTTTATACAAAAGTTAAAATGTATCATTAATTGCGTAAAGTCAACATAACGCGCTATTTCGTGTCACGTTTTATATGACGTGAGTGACGTCACTTGTGTCTTCTGTGTATAAACAAGCAACAAGAATAAAAAGTAACTGCAAACTGTAAATCATCTATCTGGTCTTTTTAAATCGAAAAAGACATTGCATTCATATGTCTTCAAGCAAAGTCACGACAATAAAAACAACCTTATTTTACTGAAGCAATGTGGATCTAGTTTTCAACCTTTAGTTTGGGAATATTATATGAACATGGATGTGTGTACAACCTACACGATGGACAGCTAAAACACGGCTTATTTCATCTGATACGAAACAATTGATACGGGATGTTGTTTTTACTGCACAAATACTAATGAAAATTCAGACAAACATTAGTAGGTATATGATAAAAAGAGTGTTCGGGAAATTACATAAGTCTAAGCTATACAAGATTAAAACAAAACTTTGCATTAAATCGTAAGTTTATAAATATCAATAATATACCAGTTATATTATAAGCAATATAAATACCAATGGAGCTGTAATAGTGCAGTGGTAATGGTTCGCCTCATGTCCAAGTGAAATGTTCAATATACATTAGTGGTACTGTTACTTGTCATAATGCAAAAAAACTTGATTTCCATTTTTTTCTCAGTCTGTCTTCGAGGTTTATTCCACCAGGCCTCAATAGAAACTTTAGGAAATTATTTCGCAACCAAGACTAAATAAATAAATATAATTAAATCATTAGGTAAACTGCAGTTGTTAGAGAAATTGTTCTTTATATTATAAATCTATACTAGTTTCTTTTAATTAATCGGACAGAAGCGGGACCTTTTTCCAAATAATTCTACCAATATTGGACACGAAAACACAATGCACTTTGGTCTCAGTTGTACGCATCCGTATACTTTGCGGAGTTCACAGAATATGTTTTCTAGTTCAATTCGAGTAATAGAATAACCAGTGAAACGTCCCCGAAATATGCAACGTCCGTTCTATTATCGGGACAATTGTTTATTTGTGTAAAATGTTTGTTATTTATCAGATTGTTTTCTTTCTGGTTGATTTTCTCACATTATGCTCTGTACAGCTGAAAGTAAACAAGTGGAATTCAAGGCCTTCCCCAAAACCCAACTGTTTAAATTTTAATGAAACTAGTGTTGAAACGAAATGTTTATGTTGCTATATAGTTGCGCAGGTGCGCAGGTACATTGATATATTTAGCCCCCACGTAACAATGGCCGTCTGCAATCAGAAAATAAGGCAAGTGCGGTACATATATATCAAATTTACTAATGTTGTTCATCTAAGTTAACTACACTGTCAAAGACACGACAAACGTCTACATGATCTGAGTATCTTCAGTACACGTTGTATCGAAGGATAACTGTTTAATTACGTGCAAATCGAAATTGTCCGGATAATTGAACGTCCGGTTAACATGTGGGATACCGGTGGACAAATCACTTCAAATTAACTTTATCAAGTTGTCCTTTAATTTTGCTCAATGAAGTTGTTTTTAACAGGGTTGAACGTTGAGAGTGTGCTACTAAGAACTGCTCCCAGTTTAGACCCGACATTTAATCGCAAGGATTTGACACAGAGTTGAATTTTCACAGTGCAGGTTAGAGCGCCTCTTTTATCTTGTTTTTATGAAATTTTAAGATTTAACCCCACCAATTATCCATGGAAATGTAAGTGGCAGTATATATACTGACTGATTCTCATACAACTATTGAAATTTTTCAGAGAACAATTACTGCACTAAATGTAGCAACACGTAATGTTGGTCAAGTGATACAGGATGTAGGAAAATTGTTTGGAAAGAAAATAAAGTGAGTAGCTTCACGGGAATTAGTAGACAAATGTGTTGATAGGAAAGTTGCCATTGTTCAAAGGGAGATTTGAACACTTTATACCCATGCAACAAGGACATATGGACACGCTTATCAGTCTTACATTGTACATTTGAAACTTAGTTGGCTGAAAAATTGATAAATAAAAGCACGTACATCTCGACTCACTGTAAGGAGCTGAACACAGCAATTAATTCAGGGTTTGATTTGATTTGTTGTCCCTTATCTAAAACACTATATCAGACAGAGCAATCACAGAGCAACATTTTAACTACCTTTGTCAAGAGTACAGAAATTATAGCACGTAGGCAGAGATGACCGACAACTACGACCAGCTACACGACGGGGAGAAAAACCTCTGTGGACAAATGAACAACTCTTTTGTGTTCTACTCCTTGTGCTTGGAGTTGCTAATATTACTGAAGCTTTAAAGGTTTCACAGGGGAGAGCAGGTTTTAAGTCTATTGGTGGTACAGAACATACTTGTATCTAGTTCTGCGCGCACAAAAATGCTATAAAATGAAACCTGATCTACAAGACTTAACTATTGTTGAACAACAACTTATACATTATACAGTTCCATATGCTATACTTAATCATGGAGGTATTGCTGCAAACAGTCATTTTGTAACATTCCTATTTATATATATTTCTAAGTACTACCTCACACCTCTTGTGACTGTTAAAAATCATTATAGACAGGTGCACGCCGGGTGTTAATAATAAAGTAACTGCAAGATAGATCCTCTAGTTAAGAAAAGATAGTTAAAAAGAGTGAAAAAGATTGTTTAAAAATAACTGCTGTATGATTAGTAACTGAGATTGTCCTCTGCATGCTTTAATGATTCAAGATCAGACAGGGCTACAATACACATGTAAAGTGTAACCTATTGCACGTGGTATGGGGGAAGGGAAGTCCGAATTGGCATGGAATCGACTAAGGAGGTAAAGCTGTTTGGGACTTCTGGATAATTGAGTAGGTAGATTGCTACAAGATTGTAATACATTTTGTAGAACATACCCAGTTCGGAGACTAGACGTCTGTTGTAAATGGCATGCGTTCCAGACCACACTCAGGTTTTAAATGAATCTATACAAATTCTTCCTATGATCTTTCTTTTTACATAGGCTCTCCCCGTTACACGGTAGCACCTATATTCATATTAGTCAGTGTAAACTATAATCATGCTTTCTGAAACCATGTTTCATTTATTTGCTGCTAGAGACGTGTTTACGACAGTAGTACATGACAAAATCGTGCAAAATACACTTGTTCTTTGTACATTGTATCATAATACAAGTGGACATCTTAAATCTGTTTTGATATTTTATTTTAAAAGTAAAGGTTGGTATTAGTGAATATATGATTTAACAAGAAGTTGCGGTAATACCACAAGTTTAAAAGCTAATTTCAACGGCGCCTATTAAAACTGTAGAATTTAAAAAAAGTTGGCTGCTCAAAGAAGCATTAAATAGGTAATGCCGCATGTGTAACATACACGCATGTAACAAGAGCCATGATGTATATCTAATTTCAATTTGCCACCGTAGTACCTAAATTCAAATGAAGTCGGCTAATCGAAGACGGCTATAATTTATGCCAAGTTCTGAAAACTGGGCACTAAAGGGTAAAATAATGTGTTAGTTGGAACTAACAGAGATACGCTTTTGATGTTGGTACCATTTCAAAGCGCATAATTTGGAAAACCATCAAAATTTTAACAGCATGCGATGAGCTAAATTTTAAACGTTTGTTTTTTAGCCGTGATGATTAAGATATTTGAAAAGAAAAACGTCGTTGGAAATCTGAATGTCTCTTATTTTAAAATACAGTGTATTTATACAAAAAGAACTAGAAGTAACCTAAACGGGTTGTAATTTTCGCCTAATTAATATTCATGTGCAATGCTGACATAAAAGTGTGGATGGTATTTATATTTGATACCCTGATTGAAACAGTAGCATGTTTTAAGTCTTATTAACAGATATGACATAGTTTACCACTAAGGACCCTTATGTTATGTTGCGCATCAATTATAAGATAAACGCTTTCATAGATATAGTTTAGCGCTCGGAAGATTTTTTGATGATGAACCAGGTACATAAAAGAAACTCTCGCCAGTATACAAGGCGATGCCAATTTGCCGCAGCTGCTCGCTTCCTTTGCCACTAAAAATTACAAACTTTTGAACAAAAAGGAGGGTGGCATCTCCTAATAACAATCTCCTATATAGACACAAACACAAACATTCACAACATCAAGAAAGAGATGCTGGGGTCGGTTACAAGCAGATTGATGAGCACAACCGACCTTTTAAGTCACTTATCATATTATAACAGATGGGTGATGCCATCAGCGGCAAAACCCAAACAAATTAAATTACCCAGTGTCCAAAAAATTAAAAGTTAAAATACAACAAAAAAAGTTACCTTAACCCACTCCCAAAACAAAAATGAATTTATTTTAAAGAACAATTTTGAAAGTCACCTTGACCCCCAATGGTTTTACCACAATTTTAGAACTAAAAAAATCTAGTTTTTGTAAGACCTTGACCCTAGTGAAAAATAAGTGAAGAATATAAAAAAAACAAAAAAAAACAGTCACGTTGACCTCCCCCCCCCCCACCACACACACACAAAAACAGATTTTCTTTTACAATAGTGACCTTGGCCCTAATGAAAATATAAAAAAGTAAAAAGTAGATAAAAATATAGTCATGTTTACGGGGTATAGTGATGACTAAATGATAATCGATCTACAGGGATTTATGGTTTCGTTGTGTTAACTATAAACTTATCCTTACTGACATATACAGTTGTTATTATATTATCTTAACTTTCAAACGTAACTCTCAAACGATTTGTCAATGTTTCTTTGATGTACAAAGTCTCTACGACCATTCTGCTATGGATGAGCTTGGATGTCCGTGCTTCTTTCCCTGCTGACTTTGTTTATACTGTCAGTATGTCACAGCCTTACCGTCGAAGTGCAACTGTAGGGTTGTCGCTGCTCATAGGACTGCTATAGTAGGAACATAGATGCTGAAATTTCACAGCTTATATTATCCAATGAGTTTACAATAATATAACACAGTATGATAGCTTTCATAGTGATGGTTAAGTAGATTTATATTTTAGTTATGAGTTTATGTCTGGAGATAAAAACAATTTAAACTCAGAAAGAATGTTTTGAAATACTTCTGGAGTATAACAAACTAAGGACTTTGAATAAAAGATAAAGAAATCTACATGTAGTATTTATTGATAGATATTGATCAATGCATACCACTTAAGCATCCATTGTATGGATAGGCTATTGTATCTGACTCAAATTGAAGTGTAATCATTCACAATCACAACTGGAGACCAGATCCTAAAATACAAGTTCAGATTTATGATCATATATTTATACTATTTTTTTGAAAAGCCTGGTAATCTTTTCAAGCAAAGAAATTATATTTTGAAATGCCTATCAAATACTAGATGGGTGTACAGTTGAACACTTGTGTCGCCCTCTTACGCTTTGTCAGAATAGCAAATAATTTTTGACAAAATCGAGGTACAAAAAGGGGCATAACTCTGTCAAATATGACCTTGACCAACAACATTTGGTCGCATCATCACCCTTATGTCATAAGCAACGCAATTTTAAAGTTTGATGAAGAAATCTTAAGAAATTGCAAAGTTATAGCCAAGTAAGCTAACATTACGTTTGTGACAAAATCTAAGTACAAAAAGGGGCAAAACTCTGTCAAATATGACCTTGTTCTACAAAATGTGGCGGCATCACAACCCTTTTGACATAGGCAATACAATTGTAAAGTTTGATGAAGAAATCTTAAGAAATGGCAAAGTAATAGCAAAAATCTAAGTATAAAAAGGGGCATAACTCTGTCAAATATGACCTTGTTCTACAAAATGTAGCGGCAGCACGACCCTTATGTCATGAGCAATGCAATTTGAAAGTTAGATGAAGAAATCTTAAGAAATGGCAAAGTTATAGCCAACGTTAAAGTTTTCGTGACAAAATCTAAGTTCAAAAAGGAGCATAACTCTGTCAAATATGACCTTGACATACACAATTTGGCGGCATCATGACCCTTTTGTCATAATCAATACAATTGTAAAGTTTAATGAAGGAATCTGAAGAAATGGCAAAGTTATAGCCAACGTTAAGTTTGAGTGACGGACGGACCGACGAACGGACGGACGCCCCTGCGTATGTGTTATTAGGTGGTATTGCCATTGTTCTCGAACAATAGAGTGACCACTTAAGTAACAAAAGAATGACCACTTTAGGGACAAAAGACGGAATGAAGATCATATATTTCTATTGTCTTAGACCACACCTCCTACCACCTAAGGTACCCAGCCTGCGTGCGGCCCGACGGACGGACAAAGCTATCCTTATGTATCGCCTTTTCTCCGAAAGGGCGACACAAAAACAAACTACATGTAAAACCTTTGAATCAACATTCAAAAGCATTGAAATACATGAAGATAGAAATTGTTCAATACATACCACTTGTGCAATCATTGTAGGAATAGACCTTCAACTCACTCTAAGGGCAGTTTCAAATTCAATAACTTCTCTATATGCGTCGTAATAAACTGAAACGGTATAATAGATGTTTGAAAGATATTGTAATAATTTTTAAAAAATGCATTCAAATACTTTGAAAAGCATCAGGGTTTGGAGGTCCGAATCAATGTCCTGTCTGCAGCGACCCTAAGTACATGTAGTTTATACTAATTTATTTATTCTCGATTGCGAAACAAGTTCTTACAACTTATATTAATCGCTCTCGAGACTCATTCCAGATGGAATCAACCTCGAAGAGAGAGAGGCAATGTGGATTTAATTGTGTCTTGCCTAAGGACACTACCGACATGGTGATGGTAGGGATCGAACCCGGGGCCCTTCGATCCTGAGGCGAACGCGCTACCATTGCGCCACGGCGGCTCCACTAAATAGCCTAAGTACATGTATATAGGGCTCGGACATAACTCTTATTTCTTAAAAATGTATCGCATATTCATAACATTTATCTTATTCTGTGTGTGTCTCCTTATTTATTTTTTTACGCCCGGTAATCTACAGAACTACATCACCACGGAAGTAACGGGGAGGATAGCTCTGTAGTCTGTAGTTCTGTAGATTGTCGTGCGTGAGTACATACTTGAAATTCAGGCCGACGAGACACGTTATAAACGCATCGGGAAGGTAAAATTATACCTACATCTTCTACCATTCCCCTTTGAAATAAATTATTTTGCAATTACTTCAAGGTAAAACTTAGCCTGGTCACCAGGCCCTGAAATATCCTTTTAACTTATAATATTTCACTGTTTTGTTCTAGAGCCAGTCTACTATCCAGCGCCGAGTTCAGGTAAAATATAAAATTAAAACTACCCCAGTGTACAAAGCAAAATCATATTAAAATAGACTGGAAATAGTGCATGAAATATAGTATATTGAAAAAACATAAATGTAATCAGACTAGTAACTAGTCTAGGTAAAACTCTACGTTGGCAAGAGGTTAAATATTACATAATTAATCTTTTAAAGAGTTTATGTTGAAAGCTTTTAGAATTATCAAATCTTCAAATAACAGTAAAATATACTTCGCCATATCAATTTTCTTGACCTTGATTCTCTTTAGGTTTATTAAGACATATATAATTATTTGATGTGAATTACGTTTAGACAGTCATTACACAAATGGATTTTGCTCAATACAATTACATGTATAGAGTGTATGTTTATTGCGTTTATCTATTACTCTTCGAATTCCCTTTGTCATATCCAACTTTAGCTTACACCTGCTCTGTCTGCATCACACCTCTAAAGTCCTTATATAAAAGAGGTTTTATAAAACGAGATGTTTTATAAAACCTATGTTTTTGCACTAACATGGAGGAATTTTTAAGAGTCGGGTTGAAACCCGAAAACTGGATATCCTTAATTCATCTGTTAGTCCGCTCAAATATTAATCATTTCAGATCCAATATTTATCTTAAGAACTGAAAAGGTATGTTTGATTTTATGATATGGCAGACAGTAGTTCCTAATTGCATCAGAAATATCAGGCGGAAAAACCATCCAAGTCTTTAAGATTTTCTGCTGGCTCGACCGAAATGGTAACCAGTTCGAACCCTATTTGGTATCGCTGCAACACCTCCTCATGTAATATCACTGCTACCTCTTAAAGACAGTGAACTAGAAAATGGCCCAACCTTCTTAACAAAGTGCTAATTATCACTGAAATAAACTAAAACGTATCCCATTACTACTTGGTATGCTTCATTAGGTATTTTGATTTGCAGTATTCATTGGTATAATAAAAACATTATGTTCATTGAAAACTACTGAATAGATGTAACTATAAACGCAAATTAAACAATTATAACAAATCAACATTACACTTCTCGTGTTACAACTCGGGACATATCAGATTATTTACACTGTCGTTAGACGTGCCTATATGTGCATCTTAGTTTTAAATTGATTTAAACAAAACAATATTTTAAGCATTATTAACTCTTTTTTTTTTTCTTTTTGATGTAATTAATAGGAATATATATATATATCCGGTGACGGATTTATTGTGTACTATTTTCAAACAAAAAATAAATTATTTCAAGTTGTTTGTATGTTTCAAAATGGCGACTGGTGGACATTTTTCAAGGACGTTAGAGGGCGGACACGAAACGTTCTATGATTATGCGTGCTCTTTATGTGAAGAGGAAGGGAGGCACGCTGAGGCGACGAAATACTGTGAGGAATGTTTCGTCTTCCTTTGTGATCAGTGTGTAAGGAATCATAATAAATATCCTCTCCACAAAAGACACCAATTACTGGATCAAAGCCTGTTTGCAACCATGAACAAGCCTGCGCTTGTATCCTTTCCGACAAAACGTTGCCCGAAACATCCAGGGGAGCTTATAAACATCTTCTGTGGCAATCATGGTGTCGTCTGCTGCAGTGTATGCAAGGCACTCGAACATAGGTAACTTTAAAGACGTTCAGATAGTTTTACTCTCGAACTTAAGCATACTCATTTTATATACTGTACTGCAAATATGTATGATGTTAGCTCTTAGATCGAAGATCGAAAATCGACATTCAATGTACAGCTGTGAGATCGATCGAAATTCAGCTCTGCATTCGCAAATGTACAGCTCTGGGATCGACATGGAGCTCTGCATTCGTTTTTCCTGAATAGTTTTGAATGCACAGCTGTGAGATCGAAATTCAGCACTGTTTTCGCGAATGTACAGCTCTGGGATCGACATTTAGCTCTGTATTCGATTTTTCATACTAGTATTGAATGCGCAGCTGTGATATCGAAATTCAGCTCTGCATTCGCCAATGTGCAGCTCTGGGGTTAACATTAAGCTCTGCAGTCGTTTTCTGTCATAGTTTTGAATGCACAGTTGTGATATCGAAATACAGCTCTGTATTCGCGATGAAAGCTTAAGTTCGATCTCACAGCTGTGCTTTCAAAACTATTATGAAACATCGCATGCAGAGCTTAATGTCGATCCCAGAGCTGCACATTCGCGAATACAGAGCTGAATTTTGACCTCAAAGCTGTAAATTCAACATTATTATGAAAACTTGAATGCAGAGCTGAATGTGGATCCCAGAGCTGTATATTCGCGAAATTCAATTCAGAGCTGAATTTTGATCTCACAGCTGTACATTGAATGTCGATCTTCGATCTTTGATCCCAGAGTAAACTTCACGCATATGAACTGCAAAGTAAAATCGCATCTAAAACATTATACATATTGGCGCATATATATATAAGAATATGAAAGTCATTAACGATACAATATCAAAGAAAAAGAGGTGTCAAATTTATCATAAGTCAACACATATCTTAGAATTTGCAATAAAAACATGATGATTGACCAGCAATGCACTCTCGACTTTCTAGCGACCATTAGAAAACATTTAAGAAAGGTAAATAGAAATTTAAAAAAAGATTAAAATGCATATATAGCTGTAGTCTAGCAAAAGTGGCACTTCATTTTTGGATAAGTCAGAATTATATCATATGTTTTAGCCATAAGATACAACTGGAAAAAAAAAACTTGGTGAAAAAATATACCTAGCAGGCGCTTAGTATTGGGTCTTTAATAGAGCTTTGAAAGCCAGAATTACCTTACCAATACTTTCCATTACATGCTTTCAAAAATCGTATTGATTTGATTTGTATGCTTATTTCGGCGTTTCCTTGGCATGGTTTTCCTCTTTTGTTTTATACCAGAATAACGAAAATGTGTCTACTTTCACGTATTGTTCATACAGGCTTACTTAGTATTTTGCATATTAATCTAAATATTCAGTTTAACTGCACACATTGTTTGAAGAAGGCAGTGTATCGGTAATGTTTGTTTAATAAAAAACAACAACACTATTCCTGCCGTACGCGAATAAGTTAATTATTGCTTGATTTTAAGGATCTGCGTACATATTATTTCTATTGCAGCAATTGTGTTAAAACACAACACTTACCTGACGCCTCAAAGGGTATACAGACAAGCAAAGAATATCAAAGTATCAAAACAGGAAACAGAGCTTTGATTTCAGAACTAGATAAAGTTTTAAATGACAGGAAAGAGGACGTCTTGCGCATCGCAAAACAGAGGCGACATGTGACACAAACCATTGCTGATTTTCGTAAGAAGATCAACAAGTATTTTGATGACCTTGAGAAGAACAGTCTTGCTGAGCTCGATCATAGAGAAAAGACGCTCATACAGGGTATCGACAAGGATAAGAAGTTTCTTGAAACCACGAAATCAAAAGCCGAGGACACTCTTAAACAACTAGAGTCGTTCAAGGGAGACAACGAATGCGATCTTTTCGTACAAGTTAAAATTGGATTGACGTTCCTAAATGATGTGGAGAAGAAACTTCGATACATATACATGACAGATGATAAACCTTCTATTCATTTTGAAATCAATAGAAGTATCGAGGAATACATTGTTTCCTTAAAAAAGTTGGGATCATTTTTGAGTACACATGAATATGCAACTCAACAGTCTCTTTTATCTGCAGTTCCTCGAGTGACGTCATCAGGTTCGTCGGTACTACAAAGTACACGAAAACAACCCAGTCACGATATCCAACATTTCATATACAAAGCCCTTTTCTGTTGGAGGTTTAGCATAAAAGAGAAGTCCGACAAAAGCATGTGTGATATATCTGGCATATGTCAATTGTTAGACGACACGTTCCTTATAACAGACTGGGGCAATCAGAAAATTAAAAGACTGGATAAGTCACTTAGACTCATGGATTCTGTACAACTTTCTGCATGTGCTAACACTGTATGTGCTTTTGGTCCTGGCCAGGCTGCTGTGTCGGTGTACAAAAAAGTACAATGTTTTTCTGTTGGTCAGAAACTGACACTGACAAGATCATTTTCTGTAGGTAGTTACTGCAGGGGCATGGTTTATATTGATAATGAATTGTTTGTCTGTTGTGGAACTGTAGATGATTCATCTACATGTTGTATAGAAGTGTACAACAACACGGGACAATTACAACGTACTTTTCCACGCGCCCCACAGAGTTTATCTTCAGTGCCGTTGGACATCACAGTCAGCGATGACGGTCAGCATCTTCTTGTTACCAGTTCCAAAAGTGACAACATAACGATGCTGGATCTGACTGGTAATGTTGTCAGCCATTTCAGCCACAAGGACTTGATTTCCCCATATGGAATATGTACAGATGGCGGAGGTCAGGTGTTTGTCGGTGGGTACGACAGTAACACGGTCGTTCAGCTGTTTCCCAAACACCAGAAGATAGAGGTGATTCTGAATGAGGCAGATGAGATAAAGAAACCACAAGACATTTGCTATGACAAAGGACAGTCGAGACTTTTGGTTTCATGCTTGAAATCAAATGAAATCCTTTCATATACTTTGAAATAAAAAGGACGTCTTTATTTATCTGCTACAATAAAATCATGTTCTTTCCTATATTTAATCAATGATAGAAAAAGACATTGATGTTTGAAGCGTTTTACATGTCATAACTGTATTTAACGAACAAAAGCGCTATGACAAACGATTAAAAAGCGTAAAAGGTTTATGTGTTTTAGAAATTCTTTCATTTACTCTTTAATAAAAAAGGAGCTCCTTTATTGATCTGCAACAATAAAAACAGTGCAATTGTATATCCCATGTTAATCAATGATAAAAACAAGACATTGATGTTTAGAGCGTTATACATGTCTAAAATGCATTTAACCTTCACTCAGTCTGTAATTTAAAAGCGTAAAATTAATTCTATATTGCATGCTGATGTTTTTTATCCTTTATTTTTGAGAACATTGTTTCAGTAAAGAATTAGAACATTGTGTTTTGTAATATCACGATTTTGATAGAACATATACCGTTTGTCATAAGACCAAGAACCTTATTATAACTAGTATACGCTGCACAGAAATATACAAACATGTATTTTAAATTGTACTGTGCAAGTAGAATACAAATGAAAATTAAGTAAATACAATAAATTGGTATACTTCAACGAACGGTTTCAGGGGGAGTTAAAAGAAACTAACTGCTTACTACATCAATGTCCGAAAATATACATACAATGCCACTGATTTTGTTTTTGCGCTGTCTTTAAGATGGAAGCATACTATAAAAAATTCTATCTAGTCTATCTTACTGTTTGGTACCAACTGAAACTTGACGATATGTCTGATTCAGATCTATATTTTATTTGACGTTATTTATGTACATAACGTTACCATGACGTCGCAAACATGACTATGTCGCGCCCTTCTTACGTCTGTTGTTTGGAGACAAATCTTGTCTTATACTTACTATACTGAGATCATTTGTTGACGTAAAGCAATGAAATTGGCATCAAATTAAAGCTTTTAACATTGCCTACATAGTTATTTACTCTGAATTTTAGAGACTGAAAAATTAACATTTTCTTTTTCTGAATTTATTCACAAAAAATTACTTAGCTCGAAATTCAAAAAAGATCTGTCCGTAATTTGATATGTTTTTTACAAAAATGTATTTCAAATATACGCATAAAGTTAGAAACTTTTACCGTTTCGTATTTTATATACAGGCGTTTATATTTTGCGTGTTTGTCGAAAGTAATGGATATGTTTATATGTTGGTATGCATGCATGTTAAATACTTTGAGAAACTGTGAACTTTTGTGTGTGTGAGAATATGAAAGATATTTTTAAAGTTAAAAATGAAGGCCATACTGGAAATAAGCAGTATGAAACTTTTTGTACACTTAGGCCAGCATTTTTTTATCTTCTGGTTTACAAAAAATAAAAATAAAATGCCGAAAAGAGTCGATTTTTTTATATTTTTATAAGCCTTCAAAAAAACAATATTTTGGCCATTAATTAATTATTCTAACCTATTTTGTACCTTATTATTGGATATATAGCAGTTTATTAGTTGTTGCTTGTATGAATAATGTGGTTTGTAGTGTTTTAGAATAAAATAGAGACTAAACACGCCTGGTGTATAGTGTAGCTTTAAGTGTAGTGCTATTTTAGTGTACTTGCCTTATGTTGTACTAATACACCTAGACAGTCCCAAGCATTTTCACTTCATTTTATTACCAATATATTCATTCAGTAATTGATTTTAATATTAAAAATACTAAAGTACATGAAATCAACAAACCCAAAATCCTTCAGGACATACAACTTTGTCTCGGCACCCACAGCCGAATCGTCCGCATACACATGCGTAACTAGTGTGTTTTCAGTGTCGAGAAGATTATTAACAACATCAATGACAGACGATTCTAAATTGAAACTCCTGATAAAGGATTCTTCTTTGTTTTTCGTGACAATGATAATTTTCAATTTAAAATACTGCGAACTCGTGCTTGCGATTTGTGTTGTCCGCCATTAAAATGGAGTGTATCCCGGCCACGCATCGATAAAGAAACAACGACACAGGTAAACTCGGGAACCAATATTAAAACAAAGCGTCTTTTGAGCCCGATGAATCAAAATAACACTACTATACCGTAAAAAAAATATTTTCGTTTTACGCTTAGGAAACGGAGCGGCGGACAAAATGAAAATAAAATTACGGAAAGGGACTTTTATTTTTATTTGATTTCACCAAAAAGTAGAGTCGGCGGTCCCGTAAACCAGAAGATAAAAAAATGCTGGCCTTAGTATGTAACCTCCACAAAATAAAGTTATTGTTGTTGTTGTTGTTGTTGACACATATGCGTCAAAATAACGTTTATTCGACGTTGTCGTTTGAAAGTATTTTACAAGGCATTGAAAATTTATTAATTTATTGTACGTCCAAATAAACCATGAATTACAGGATTGTCATTTGGTGAATTTGTAGCTGATTCATGACACATATATTTCACATATACATCTAGTAACCGAGTAGCCTTTTTAACACGGCTGGTTGTATTCTTAGACTACTATTGTTGTTGCTATTGCAGCAGTAGTAGTATTTGTAACAGTAGTGCTCAGCAGCAGCAGTAATAGTAGAAACGATGCAACATAAGTAGATGTAGCAGCACCGACTGCAGCAGTAACAACCACGTGATCAGTAACAGTCAGCGAATTTTAAACTCCGTAATATATTTTGGATGAAGTCAGTGCAGCAAATGATGGATAGGTTTTATAATTAGTATCTTCTGGATTTTAAATATTACTGTACTGCAGCACCTCTACTCAGCTGTGTAAGGCAATTCGTGTTTTATTCGGAAATTAACTGCGCATACTGGGGATACTCTTCCCGACACCAAAATTCTAATGAGGATAACTCGGTAATATTCAATGATTAGAGCAGACATTATAATGTAAGCCCATCACTCGTGGCTGCGGAGGAGGATCCCCATGGACTGTGGGAGAATTATTCGACGAACCGACCCTGTAAAAGATACAATTTTAAAGACCTAGCCCAATTTTATTGATTCACTTTCAACGGATTTCATTCAAATTCCTATCAATGGAATTTGATATACCTTGACATTTAAATTTCCTGGGGTAGCAAAATGACAGGTTTGTTCATATTAAGGTATCTTTACATTATGATTTTATTTTATTCACTGTTATGGCCTGTCCACCGTTGCATTAAGGTAAATTCACGTGAAAAGAAACGCATTTTTGTGAGAGTAGATATGCGTTGCACACCAAATCATGACTGACTGCAGGAAAGTGTCACGGGCAAAGCAACTTCGATCACTACATGGTAAAGCGCTTAGCACTAAATGAAGACCTAAAATAAACATAGCCAAATCAATATAAGAGCAATGTGTATTTCACAATACATTAATTAATCGTCCTGTTCTCATGAATAACCTTAGCATTGTGAAACCCCAGTCTTGAAGTTTAATTCAATGGAAATGATGATGCTGATCTGTAAGATTCACCCAATGATGATAATGATCATCATCATCATAATGCCGTCCTTTTCAAGGTGCTGTAATAACTGTATCAGAATTATGGTCAAACTTTTAAAAGTGACAATATTTCCAAAGCTGCGAGGGTCGTTTGTTGAACATGTAGCATTAGACTGCCAATTTACTGTACCTCTCGTTATTGGGACAGGTCATCAGACACCAATGCAGTATTCAATACTTTTATTTTACATAAAACTACTATTACGGCAATGTGTTTAGCTTGACATTAAAATGATATGGCTGACATTGCAAACCACAAACGTGGATGTCTGAATTTGGTCTATCAATTATGACAGAGAATATTATAAAAGCACTGCATATATTTAGTTTTTCACAGTCCAAAAACCTACATGTTTTCCTTAATAAAAACATGGGTGTCAGTGCTCGTCCCGCAAAGCTTCCTTATAGATTTCTCTTTGGCAGGGTTGCGGCACCCTTCATACATAGTCGTCTGCCTTGCCTTGGCATACCTGAGCTAAACTAAATTCTTACTAGTTCACATTCGGACCAACTTACTAAGAATACGTCGAAATGCCGAGGAGGCTTGAATTTCCATTCCACATAACTACCAATGTCCACAAGCCCATGCTCTTATCGTGGACATAATTAAGATTATCCCGAACTATTGACGATACAACACCGTCACCATTCGATTTAGCTTAAACCTTATATATCTGAAATAAATATTTTGTTCTTTAAGTGTTCAGCTCAATCAAAAGCTGACTGTGATGGAAACAGGGTAGTACCAGAATACTGTTATGTTGCCATATGATAGGCTTCATTTTATATTTACAGCTAAACGACTTTCCTTATTTTCTAACCTTTTTCATAGATTTGCTTTTGTTTAGAGAATATTTTGATCATGTGATTCTCAGCCGTGATAACGTAAAAAGTGAATATTAATATTGCACCCCTCAGCAAACATCGTAGTTTTTCAGTACAGAAGCAACAATGAATACGTTTTGCATGATCAGAGTTCCGTTTTACCGTAAGTTGATTTCGCTTACTGTCAAAACTCACAAAAAATGCTAATAGAAAAGCCACTGAAAAAAGAAAAAAGGCTATGTTCATACTGGGATTTGCATATAATAGAGCCAATAATTTTGTAAAGTAAATGAATGTCTATTGGTGTTCTGATATATTTGCGCGTTTGTGTCCTATTTAGACCACGAAGCATTTTTCGAATTATTGCGAACTGAACTTCATCCTTGAAATTGTTTACTTTGTTTAGAAAACTAATAGCAGATATGTGAATGTTCACCGTTCCATATGCATATCCTTTGATAGACTATAAACTCAATAATTATGATTAATATTCCATTAACTGATATGCAAAAGATGGCCATGTAACTTGAACATCAGAACGTTGTCTTAACTCTTGAAACATGGGTTTTTGCCCTTTGATAGGAACTATGCGCGTTTGCTAAAAGTACTTCATCTTACAATCTAAAAACTTCTACTTGCAAAGTAGAGTGAATTCTTGTGGGATTGAGAGAGGAGATTGTAATGCATAAAATGGTAGCAAATTATTCAAACGTGCAGTTTGCAGGCGACTTAAAGCGTCGTAAATTTCATTGTGACGCGACGGTATATGAATCACTTTAATTTGAATGTTTTTAAATAAAAGACACAATAATAAATATGTTAAGAATAACATCACCCGCTTATTACGAGATTATTTTTTGTTTAATCTCTCAACAATAATCATGTTGACAGTTTGAATAATGATTTTCCTGCCTTTAAATATTTCATCCCACAGGTAAAACGGCAAAACTATTGGCACAAGTTCTAAAAAGAAAATGTCTTTGAACATTTTGTCACTCAAGTACTCTGGCCATTTAAAACAGGTTTATGCCCCATGTAAGTAAATTCTACAATCTAGATATATGTTTCAGGTCGCGTCAGTGAATATATCCAGACCGGTAAAAGGTTACTAAATACCGAAGCTCCATCTTAAAATCATTCATAAACATAAGTCAGTCTCTCAAAATGTGTTGTATTCTGGATGTAATTCGAATGAAGTGGCGAGGCTTTTTTGCTTGGGACATGGCTAAATAGTGTTCGGAGTTAAATACTCTTCCTGGTGGTATCGCTTTGGTATCAAAGTTAAAAGAAGCCTACCAGGGACTGAAAAGTCTATAATCGTACCTTTTTGAAGGAGACCATTTCTTGCAAACACTCTTTTTATTCGTTCATTATTTTATTTTACTCGGAACCATAATTTCTATAGCTATATATGCCTCAGTCACACTACACCGTATAGCTTTAACGGGACGCCCAACGTATAGAAAAATTGCGGCAGAAAGTTATCTGGTGACGAAAGGCATCCTCCGCTACTGCTCGGTGCTCTCGCGATCGGTGTATGGGGCGCATAAAACGGACAAAACGCACAATGATCGCACGATCAACGCACATATACAGGACAAAGAACGTTCAATTAACGGACATCACCGTACTATAGTAACGGACTTGTACCGCGTAAAACGTAAGCGCAACGCATGAGAAACTGACAAAACGTTCTTCGAACGTTTGACGAACGTATTTCTACCGGTCATGTGACGGACAAAACGAGTCCGTTTTTGTTTTGTTCAGGCCCAATAGTTTCCGCTCGCTCTGACATCACACGTGCTGAAGTTATTAAAAAATGCCAAAAGCGAAGTTGTCCGTAAGATGTACGGTAGCAATGCGCTGGTAAGCGTTTTGTTCGTTACTCGTGCGTTCCTTATTCTGTACTTGTCCGGTTCGCATCAGTTTTGCCCGGTGCACCATCGTTTCACGTCCGTTATTTATCAGTTCCTATACGTTCCTTGTCAGTTATCGTCCGTTGAACATACGTTACATTCGTTGCATGTCCGGTAGTAGTCCGGCCGTTAATCAGGTCTACCGGAAAAGAAAAGATGCGAACCGGACAAGTATAGAATAAGGAACGCATGTGTGACAAACAAAACGCATACCAACGCATTGCTACCGTACATCTAACGGACAACTTTGTCCGATGGTGTACGTTCCAAATTTTGAACATGCTCAAAACCTTCCACCGGATGAAACGGACATCGCCGGACTTCGCCGGACAAGGAGCGCAGGCGCCGCATGAGAAACGGAAAGGAAACGCATGCGAACGGACACGAACGGATTGAACAATTTTGTTATACGTTGGACGTCCGTTAACGCAATACGGTGCAGTTTGACTGCGGCATAGTCAAGTTCGAGTATAAGATTTTGACAGTCCCGCGTTTCTTTCTTACCAAGGACAATGAAATCATCAAGATAATTATCTAAACATTCTGACAAAAAAAGCTCAACTTATTTGATGCCCTGTGTGTCAACATTATTTGGTCCCAACATCTATCTCCTAGCTTAATTTCTTACAATTAAAAATCCGCTGGCCGGACGGGACATACATTCAAGGCAGATTTGGTATTGAGATTGTCATTTAAACTATTGTTTCATATCAACAACATTGTCAAATCTGGAATATTCAACAATAATCTGGGTTTATACAATGGTCTACACTCCTAGCGTTATCAGACTCCAGCCTCCTGATGTTTTGCAAGTTACCAATGGATAAGGATAAGGACAGTTTTATTTGTTGCAATATCCTCTATTATTAAATGGAAAGCAGTACTGCTGTTCGGGGGTAGGGTGATTCGTTGGAATGGAGGGAAGGGGTGGGGGGAGGTAATTGGCGGGGGTCATGGGTACGAGCCAAAGCTCTCTATCTACCGATGGCCACTTGCAAGATTACAAAGCAGTTGGGGAGCGTTTGGGTGCAAGTCTAATTGTATTGAATAGTATTGAATTAAATCAGCCGTAAGCCGCTGTTGTTTTATCGTCTTTATTTGAACAAGAGATGTCCCTCGTAAGCGACGAATGCCCCCAAAAGAGGTATCTCAAAGTCTGTGTCATCTCCATGTGCTGAACAACTGTGGCATTTTATTTTAAAATCCGTTCATGCATGACAAAGTTACCATGCATACAGGACTCCATAACTTTTAAACTGTAAGTGTGACCTTAACCTTTGAGGTAGGGAAGTGGGTCTTGCACGCGACACGTCTTCTCGATGTGCTGAACAACTATGCCACATTATTTTAAAACCCTTCAATGCATGACAAAATTACAGTCCGGACACGAATATGTGCATATAAACAGGATTCCAATACCTTTAAACCCTAAGTGAGACATTGACCTTAAAGGTAGGGACATGGGTCTTGCACACGACACGTCTATGTTGAACATTTGTGCAAAGTTATTTCAAAATCCTTAAATGCATGACAAAGTTACAGCCCGGACACGAAAAAATGCAAGGACGGACGGACGATACGATTTTAATATGCCCACCTTTTGGGTGCATAATAAAAACTTAAAAAGCGTCTGTCCACGAATCAATAGAATACATTTCGTTCGTGTTATTTCATTTTCTACGATAAAATTGCCATCAAATTCTTTTTTTGAGATTTTTAATGATTTTGTCTCATAGACTTTCTAATGGGACAAATTCTCCATTCCGAATTTTTTCTTTGGGGTGGAAGATATCCTGTTGCCGAAGGTTGAGGGATATTATTCGTGTTAGCTGGTGGATATCCTGTTGCCGTATGTTTAAAAGGCGGCTGTTGTGATAATCCCTATGTAGAGCTAGTTGCACCAAATCACCATTGGAGAGTAGCGTAAACATTAGTGAAGCTAGAATTGTTAGTTTACTGGTCTTGTGCCAGTACCTAATGTACACCTGGAAGAGGTTAAAATCAACAAATAGCGCTCTGAAAGTTAGATATTGCCGCATAGTTTGTATACGTTGTTGTATACACGCCATTTGTGACAGTGCTATATCTGGTGTGCTCTATGGACAAGTTTATGGATCAGTAGAACTTTGATAGTCTGACTGCATCGGTGCCCACTGATGGATGACATGATGAGCACGTGTATCAGGATCGGACACGGATCTATGTATTCTCGAGCGTGTTCTTTTTCTGGTGGTGTAGCCTGCTGCCAGCGTCGCTGCTTCTAGCTGCCCCCTCTTTGTCTCGGCATAGCAGTTATGTCTCAGTAGATAAGCCAAATGATCCATATGAAATGCAAAGAATAAAAAAATTAAATAGATTTATGAGCTAGACATAAAGCAACATTTTTCGTCCAATTTTAATTGTTAAACAAGTTGAAAGTTGTTCACATATAATAACCACATGCTCGCGTGGAAATCGCATGGAAATCGTACAAATTCTAGTTTATATAATTATACATGTACTTAGATAATTTTAAAGTTTATATGTATTTATTTGAAAGACTACAAGTCGTTTCAACAAACTGCTACACTACTAAAATGTTTATATTAATAATAAAAGAAACTACATGTATTATAATTATGCTGAGGAATATTTTCTGACCTTCTGTCGTTTAGAAATTTACAGAAAACACATATTAAGGTAACTTGCCCCGGAACAAAATGGCCACCAGTGAAAACATGATGATATCACTAAAATGTAGTCTGGTGGTCTTTTGACATAATACACAATCAAATTACTGTTATATAAGCTTTAAGAACCTGTATTAGTGTGTTTTGTTGCAAATATTGTTAAAACATGTCATTTCAGTTCTTGGGTTACTTACATGAAAAATATCCAATTTTTGTGCAAGTTTCCTCACAAAATCAAATGATGAAATTATTCAAACTGGCACTTATTTACTAATTCAATGTCTCCTCCAGATGCTCGACCATAGAAATAGTTGAGCTGTTCTTTCAATCTTACATATCAACAGTTTATAACACATCACTAAATTGTGAAGTCCACATGCTCGAGTTATGGTTTAAGGTAGAGCGCTATTGTCTTTGGTGGGTGGGGTGCATGCTTTTTTTTCAATTTTTATTTTTCCCTTTAATGTATACTGTGTTTGTTTTGGTCGGGATGTCATAATATTGTAGTATACTGACACTAATAATTCATGTAAAGAGAACTATAAATCAGTGAATTATTATAAAGAACGGATACAGTTTGGAACATTTTCTTGCTAGTTGACGAACAAAGACTCTGTGACAGATTCAGTGGAAATAAAGAAACCATATCATCATGCTTTCACTGGTGGCCATTTTGTTCCAGGGCAAGTTACCTTAAGATAACTTCCACCATAAGCTTAGTTAAGAAATGAGGAGTTATCTTCCAATCCCAATAATAGCCCAAGTTTAAACACAAGCTTGAAATGTGTGGTATATTTCTAACATGTAGATCTGCTTATCGATGAACAAAGCCACGGTACGAATGTTTATGGTACAAATAAAGGTCATTTCCTCTTGTAAAACATATTTCTTGGTAAAATAAGAGCTTCTTGTTATTGTGCCCCTGGGACTTTAAGAAAATATTTATTTCTTAAAGCAGATTACATTCTCAAAGCATAAAGTATGTGTTATACAATAAAGATCATCTAGGGGAGCGGTGATGTAGACGTTAAAGTGTCGGCCGCTCATCCCGGAGGTTGCGGGTTCGAGCCCAACTGGGATTACGACCGTACTTTGTACTTCCTCATATGGCACCAGTACTGGTTTTTCCAGGAAGCGGACTCGAGAGTGACTCGATAAGCTACAAGCTTTCTTCACAATCGAGCTAAAATAAATTAAGATATATATATTATAGATCTTCTACTTAGTAAAACCAATCATCCTATGACGTTTTAAGACTATGGGTGACGTAGATCTCGATATATTGAGTGGTAAAGTTTTTCAAAGGCCAGGTCACTGCAACATTGACTTATGACACATTGGCCCCAAAAAGGACATTGATCATTGACTTAGTAGGACCAATCAGTTTGTAGACTGTGGGTAAAATAGATCTCAAGGTACTGCGTCGAAATGTTTTCAAAGTTTGGGTCACTTCGACATTGACATTTGACCAACCGACCCCAAACATAAATAAGGATCAGCTTCATGTGGAAGGAAGTCTTGATACATGATAAAACTCGTACCTTATCTTGGCTAGGATCGGTGATGTAGATGCTTGAGTGTAATCTTGACGGACGACGGACGACAAAAGACGACGGATATCAGGCGATCACAATAACTCCCCTTAGTACTTTTTGCTCAGGTAAGATAAAAACAAACGCTATTCAGATGCCTTGTTAGGGGTAGAGAGGTAACGATATTTATCACGTTACATCACAAGTAATTCATGAGAGTTGTCTTGCACGAGGGGCACTGCCGAAACGGTGTAGTCATTCCAAGATGGCTGACACGGAAACATGCCGCAGGTAGGTGTCCTTTACTTCTGAATCAGCTGATTTCTAGTATTTAACCCACTTTGTTAACGTGAAATTTGGTCCACGCCGACTCAAAATACAATAAACCTTCGCACAGATACTGAAATTATGCTCAACATGCACATAAATCATCAGTATTTGTACAAAAACGGTACGCATGATGTTTGTTTGAAAATCGAATCGAGGAGACGACCATAAAATTACCGTTTAAACGCTAAAGTGTTAATTGATAGTTAACAAGGTAGAAAACCCATCTTTTACTGTCTGCAAGGCGAATATGACAAAACCCTTTATTTTCTTGGAGAAAAGTTGGATTATTTAGAAAGTGCTGTGAACGGTGCAGTCTCCGTGAACTGTTTAGTCAAAAGGACATATTTGTATTCGGAGTGGTCTTGAAAAGTGTACGGTATAGTCCACAAAAGTGAATGGCGTGGTCCAAAACATTTCAACTTCAAATAAGCTCGGTAAGGCCAAGGTCTTGAAACAGGAATCCAATTTTTATGTATACAGTTTAAGTACCATACACAAAAGTGACATTTGTAAATTAAAAAAGCTTTTTTTCTGATAAAAATATCAGTTTTATGTTTATACGCTCGTTCATAGACGGGACGTGTTATGGGAACAACTGCGACAAAATGTTCGTGGACATAATATCTCGGCCAAGTCCGATATCTTTTTCGTTTTTACATAATTCTGGCATAGTAAGTTGGACATCAGTTTACAAACATCTTTTCTTTTAAAGTTTACATACAGTGCTTTACAAACATCCGTGAAATAGACAGACATTATTTTACAGATCATCCGAATTGAATGAAGGCCTTTAGCCTTCGAGTGTTGTTTTAAAAAAGACACTTGGTAAAACAGTTGAGAAAAGCCATTTGGAAATTGGTGGATTTAACAAAGTAGAAAAAAGCAATCCGTAGATAATATATTCTTGCATACCAGATCGGGATTTTCTGCAGTTTTTACCATAGCCTGGTGTAAGATGACGTTTAGATGCTGTTCAGTGTTAAGTATGGTCCATGAATTGATAGTTAGCAATGAGGAAAACCCCTCTGTTACTGTCTGCAAG